>JARFXV010001350.1:285000-617500 GCA_031761425.1 Cosmopolites sordidus | reverse complement strand
AAAGTAATACAGGAGTGGCGTGAAAAAAAGTCCGCCCTGAATATTGACCAGTCCATTAAACTGGGGAGAACCAACATCAAAATTGATTGTCTGCCATTTGCTGATGATCTAGCAATTTTAGCTCAAGATGCATTAACGGCACAGAAACAGATTGAAATCCTAAAAGAAACAGCAGAAAATGTAGGACTCCAAATTTCCTTTGAAAAGACATGACCTGCAACAGACTAAGAACGCCATTTCTAAAAACAAAATATGGTAACATCAGACGAGTTTCTCAATTCAAATATTTGGGTGAAATAATCATGGAAGATGGGTTGGAAAAAGCGGCCAATAAGGGTAGATGTCAGAAAATGGAAACGGCATTGAAACTTACACAAAATATTTACAACAAAAAATGCCTATCTAAAAACACAAAACTGAAACATTACAACACAGTTATTAAGCCAGAATGTCTATATGCTGCGGAAACGCTCATTTTGAATAGAAAGAGGGACATCAAGGACATTGAAAAGAAGGAAAGAAAAATCATAAGAAAAATCCTAGGGCCCAAACAAATAAATAGCCCAACATACCGACTTCCAGAAAACCAAGAAATCAAACAATACACAGATATACATAGCGATATGAGAAAAAGAAGACTTAAGTTTTTCGGACACATAAAACGGATGAATCCGAGTAGGTTAACTAGACAAATAGTCGAATTTTATGAAAATAGGAGTAAAGCTAAAGTAGAAATAATTAAATGGATTGCTGCAATTAAAGAGGACCTAAGATCAGCGAATATTACACAAAGTGAAATTCAGGATAGAGGCTGTTTCAGACACAAGGTTGACGTTTGGAAGGTTGGCCAGAGAGAAAAATGTAGGAGGACTGGAACAACTTGGTCTGACGAAAGGAAAAAAGTTCATAGCGAAATAATGAAATTAGTATGGGCACAAAGGAAGGCTAACACCAACAAACGCCTCTAATTGTACTTCGCGTGGTCCACCAGGGCCCATACGTGAATAATAATAAATAATAAATGTATTTTCTTTTCCTTTATTTTGTTTTTCTTTCTACACACTAATGAAGTGCGACGCACACTGACCTTTGATTCTCGGCCTAGCCTCTATTCTTTCGAATTCTTGAGATTGCTTGGATAAACGGTAAATTGGCGTTTTATGAGGCGCCGAACGATCAGGATATTTTCGCCGAAATTCAATATTCGCCGAGTTGCAATAATTTAATTTTTTTAATTAAGTTACAACAATTTCACCGCGTTCTTTTAGCGTGTATTTATCCATAATAAATCTTGCATATCTGTATTCCATAACCAAATTCAAACTGTTACAAATATCACAAAAAAAATGACACCAAAACAAAATGGTAACAAGATAGTTACTTCATTTTTTATACATATAAACTACATATAAATGTTTTTGAATTACCTTCTTTTAATAAAAGAAGAACAAAAGAAGAAAAACATAAAATAACTAATCTAATTTTTTATCAATTTCAGGTGCATTTCCATATAAAGAACTCAGTAACGAACAAGTTATTAATCACATTCATCAAGGAAAAAGACTTGAACGGCCTGAAACTTGTACAGATCAAGTTTACAACCTCATGCAAAAATGTTGGCAGCAAACTCCAGATGACAGACCATCTTTCGAGGAAATTGTCAAAGATTTAGATCCCAGCAAGGGAAAGATCTACGTCGATTTTAGTAAAATTTCACCTAAATATGTTTTCCCTCCAATTCAAGAGACAAATGACTAAACTATTGACTAAATTAGTGTTAAATCATTATGATATTATAGCAGGAATCTGTCCGATTCTTGACAAAATTGATATACAAGGTGTACATAAGCAAACGTCAGCTACATCAAATATATTTTTATAGTCGAGTGTTTTAATTGAAATCTATAAAATTTTTATAAGAGGTATATAAATAAATTAATGAGACTGGTGGCATAACGTTCGATCGGCCAATACTGTTGGCTTCCCATTTAGAGGAAGACATGTCAACATCTGATGCATCTTCAGGGCGAGTTTGAGTTCCCTGGAGCCACTTAGTGGTCTATAGGAGTTATTTTCGTGAACCGGATTTTTCTAGTACATACTGAAAATCAGTGACAAAACTTTTGAGCAACGGTGCGCTGTAAAGTTCACTTTCAATCCACCTCAAAAAGTCAAGACATGTTTGTGCTTCTTGTAGTCCGTTTGATTCTGCAAATCAAACAAAACCATTTTTGCGTAGATTTTCTTCATCCCCATTTCAGTGGTCAAAATCTGATTAAGGGTTGTGTAAGTCAAAATCAACTCTTCCCCAATGACAATACCTTAAACCCCCAAAAACCGGGGGCCTTAACAAAACACTGTTTCCATAAGCCCGTTGGAATTTTGCAAAAGTTTCCGCATTGTGCTTAAGTCTGTAACAAAACTTGAAAGTGTCCCATTGCTCAAAATTGTTATTCATTTTCAAAAAACTCTAGAAAAATGCCTTTCAAGAAAATAATTTCTACGGACCACCAAGTGATTTTAGGAAGTTCAAATTCGTACTGAAGACACATCAAAATATACCGGCCTCCCCTCCAAAGGGAAAGCCTACAGTGTGGCCTGATCGAACGCTAGTGAACTAGTGTCATTACTATATTTACATACAAGGCTAATTGGAAAGTTCGGTGGAGCGAAAATGATCAAACAAGTTTATAGTTGAAAAAATTACTTTATTCTTCCGTATATTCTCCCTTAAACTCAATACATTTTTACAGCGGTTCTCCAATTCATTTATTCCATCTCTGAAGTGATTTTCTGGAAGTACTTCAAAATACTCATCTACGAATGCTATAACTTCTTCATTTGAGGAAAAACGCTTGCCACATAGGAATTTTTTGAGGTTCGGGAACGGCTGAACGTCAGAGTGGGTCAGATCTGGTGAATATTGAATTGGCCATTTCAAGAACACCTCTGTGAACCGTTGCATTGTCATGATGAAAACATTTTTTTCTTCGCTAAATCAAGTCTTTTCTCACGAATTTTTTCAAAAAATTGATCATAACCTTTTTGGTGGATTTTAACCACTTTGGCTGTTTCGGAGCTGAACAACCGGGCTCGATCCACTCTGCGGTTCATTGTCTCGCAGTTCAGGATCATAGTACTAAACCCAAGTTTCATCCATAGTTTCAAATGTCGTTTAAAATATACTTTATTCTTTAGAAAAAAATTTAAAAGATGGTTAGAAAGTTTTACATAAAGTCGTTTTTGATCAGAACTTAACAAATGCAGCACTCATCTTGCACATAGCTTTCTCAAGCCCAATTCCTTTCTCAAAATATGAAACATCCGTTTAGTGAAGAATTAATTATTACTTCAGAGTTGCACTTGTTGGACGTCCAGAACGAGGATCATCATCTAGGCTTGTACGGCCACGTTGAAACTCACCAACCCACTTAGAAACCATTGCTTTTTGAAGTAGCAGACTCCCCTAATACATTTGCTATTTCACTATGAATTTCCATTGCCTTTAAACCTTTTTTTACAAAGAATTTAATCACTGCATAATTTTCAATATTTTCCGTTTTAAAAAATACTTTTACTTTAAGCTGCTATTTTTGTATGAATGAATTGACAGATCAACTTGAAACTTCACATGTGTTCATATGAAGAATGAAACTTCAAAATATAGTAGACTATACAGTTCTTTTACTGCTCTATAGGTATCGGTCCGCGAACTTTCAATCAAGAGCCTGGTACTCCGTTATTATATTTTAACCTGTTGAATGTAATTTAAGATGGTATTTTGTATATATTTGAATATCTCATATCAATAATGTTGAGCCTCTTACAGATCCCGGCTCTTCTTGTTTTTCGATGCCCCCCAGTAGTTATGCAACTATTATTTAGTGATCCTATTGATTTCTGAAGCTAGGCGGCGTTCTTAAGGTAATACATGTTTTATATATCGTTGTCCTAATCCCTTTGTGGGGGACCAAAAACGAGCATGCATCGTCCGCTACTTTGGAAAGGCACTTACACACTTCTGATAAGAAGTCAGATTGAAACCAGTGGCGAAAATTGGCTGGTGAGACCCGGAACATCAGATGGGGCAAGGATCGTTTAGTAGTTTTACCTTCTAGTATACATTCACATTAATGTGTATGTATCAAGTAAGAAATTTGTTATTATATTTAGGGACCATATATAGTATTGTTAAATACTGTAAAAGTTAAAAAATAACTGTCTCCAAATGTCCAAAATAGTATATCTACCCCAGATTTATCTATATTGTCTGTGTTCATTAGTAAGTATTTCTTTATATGTAAGGTATTTTCCAATTAGATCACGCTCTTTCGTTTGAGGAGACTGAACAATAATTAATATATGACTGAACTTAGTCTTTGAAATACAAAGAAAAAAATCTGACCATTTTTGATTGTTGAACCAGATCAAACTGGAAAAGAATTAAAAGAATAATTATTTTGCAGATTAAAAACCATTAAATTATAAGAGTGATATAATGATTAATTCTGCTATTGTACCCTCGGTGTGAAACACTAAACTCGAAGAGATTTGCTTCTAAACACCATATCAGTAAATATAAAACCTCGACGCGCGTTTCGCTAACCATGTTAGCATCATCGGGAGATGATTCAATTTCCTGATGATGCTAACACGGTCAGCGAAAAGCGCGTCGAGAAGTTAACTAAGATGAGGTTGTGTTTATTGCTAAGTTTCTTCGGTCTCGATGTAATGATGTTAATATGGTGTTCATTTTGAAAAGTGGATTAAAAAGTATTGGCCAAAAACAAAATAATTTTAATTGAACTGTGTATTTAAATAAATCAATTGTAAATTATAAAGAAGGATCGAAAGGAAATGTCTGAAGATTTACATAAAAAAACTTTGAGAAAATTTGTTTATTCTTAAGAGATAATTCATATTAGCACAGCTGAATTATTTAGTGGAAAAGAATCATAAACATTACAAAATTAGATTTAACATTCTGTCTTTAATACATCGACATCGAAACTGACCTACAGATCAATTTTGGAGTGAAACTTGTTTTTGAGGGGAATTTTATTGGGTTGATACAAAAGTTTGTTCAATTTTTTTGATAGAAACTGAAGAAAAAAATTATTTACTAAAAATGACACTCAATCAATATAGTATGTGCTGTTCTGTTAGAAGGCCTTTCTCTATCTCTCCGGTAATTACATAATCCCGCGCTTATTGAAGTTCTAGCCAGATTCCAGGTAATTTTTCAAGTCTTTCAAGGAAGTAAAGTTTTTACTATCTTAACAGTTTTAAAGAGATCTAAATAAAATGCAAGTACGCAAGGTCAGGAGAGTACGGTGGATGAACCAATCAATCAGTCAAAGTGTAAAACCAATCCTAGTCAAAGTGTAGAAGTTTGTGTCGGGTGGCCAAAGTTACAAGTGGTCGAGCATTGTCTCGACAGAACGCATTGCTCAGTCTGTTGCCTAATTTCTGCGGCTTCTGATTGATTGTTTCCGGAATTTCCCTTAGTGACTAGTATTTTTCCGAAATAATGACCTGGTTGTCAGGTCATCGCATGAAATCTAAAACTTAACCTTCCTTGGATATATACTAACTTTTACGCTGGTTAAAGGAGTAAATACACGTTTAAGTAATGTTTTAGTCATAGCATTATTATATACAATCCATTTTTCATCACATGTAATCATTTGCTTTAAAAATTGACCGATTTCATTGCGTTTCAATAGACAATCTCAAACAGAAATTTGGTCTAACAAATTTTTATATGTTAAATCATGCGACGTCCATACATCGGCTTTGCAAACCATTCCAAGTTGGGGTAATCATTTTGACACTGTTAACTGGTTGATCAAAAAATCTCCAAGATTTCTTGAATTGTTCTATACCAACCACTTTCAGTTAGCACTAATATTTCTTTGCGATCAGCTTCGGCCAATCGTCCAGAACATGGTGCCTCATTGAATTTAAAATTGTTTTTACAAAATCTTCTAAACCTTTTATCGCACGTCGGGATCGTGAACGGCAGTCTCGCCGTACACAGCACGTATTTTCCTTTGCGCCGGCGAAGCATTTTTACCTTTTCGACTAAAAAATATAAAATCCTGATATGGCCGTCAAACAATGTTTCACTTACCTTGGCGTTGAAATTTCCAAGTATAATTTCTTGGTTTGGGATTTTACGGATCTTTTCTTCAAGATTTCTATAAAATTCATCTACTTTGTCTTCACTTGATTGACTTGTTGGAGCTTAGACATGTATGTGATTCAAGGTGAATGGCTTGCAATTTATTACTTTTTTTATATACTTATACACATTTAATAACATATGTTGTCAACACACATGCAACACCTTATCTTTTCAAATTGTCGTAACCTGAAAAATATTGTATATTGTGCTACCATTTTGTGTTGTGAAGTGGCCAGGCCCTCTAAAGTGAGTCGCTGATAAACCAGTGATTATCATCCCGTATCGCTCAAGTTCCATTTCCACTAAGCAAGTTTTGTTTGCATCGAGCAGTCCTCTGACGTTCCATGAAGCAACAATTATTGCCCTGAAGCTTTTCTGGACGTTTACCCCACTCTCTCAAGGAGATTCCCCCGGGGATCTGCTTGAGGGATTTATTTTACCTCTAGAATTTTTAACTCTGAGAGCATTCATTGGCGTTCATGGGATAATACTGAGGTGGGTTCTCATTTTCTTCCTCAGGTCTAATTATTACATTTCCGTAATACATTATGAAACAGTTATACCACCGTGATAGGGTCACTAGAGTACACAGGTGCGCCAGATGGTTTAAACCACCATTCGAGCAAGTGTGCTTGATCCTAAATGACATTTTAATAAAGGCATAAGTGCCGAGTGCCCCTCACTCCTATCATTTATTGCTATGTGTGGCTTTCCACTCTTTTCCATCCTCAGCCGTTTTTTTTGTTTAATTATAAACCTGTATCAGTTATTGGATTCCTCATAGTTTGTCCAGTCACGTTCCATTTTAGATTTATGATTGTTTCTATTTTGCCCTCTTTGTGACTGATTTTTCAGAATATTTTTCATATAATATGAACACAATTATTTAAGGTTTGTTGTTTTAGGTAAATATTTTCTCTGTTTCCAAACTATATAATAGTACCCTTTCAATGTTGCTTTAAGATACTGTTAAAAATGAGATTAACTCTCCACTTGAAGCGAACAATGCTGGAAAATGCTAAATAATATTTTGACGAAACAGCGTAATCTTTCACAAAACAAACAAAATGAAATCCAAAACAATTTACACGCATTCTCTTTCAGTCTTATAATTTAATTCTTAAAAGTTACTCAAATAATAAGACAACGTTTAGCAGGTCTTCATTTTAAGAGCATGTTTCAAATCATGACAAAGTATATTTTTGGTATCCGGAACCAAGTATTAATTATATTTTATATAATATAGGAATACTGTAGTATTAAGATTTTTTTTGTTGTACTTAAACCGAATTATATACATTAAGAGTGTGATATATGTTGTCAAGAGTACCTACATTTGTACGTATAAATTCACTTTTAAGGGATTTATCTGAGATTAGACTGATAGTTTAATATATATTATAATTATTTTAAAGTACAAAATGCATATACTGTAGCGGGCAAAAGTTTGGAGACTACACCATAATGCCATTATATATATTTTGAGTGCAACGAAGTTATATATTATGTATATAATAAAATGTTATATATAATATTTAGATAAATATTTAGTGGAAGTTCGAAAGTTTTGTGCAGTATTCCAAATATTTTTCCACTACCGTAGCAATATAATTTTTTTTTCTAACCTATTTTATCATTATTATTTTGTTTATTGTTAATCGAGTGTTTATTATTAACATTTAACAATAAATCAACGTGTTTATTTTCTTTGTGTTTTTTTTTGGATCTATACAAGTTATTGGACTATCGGAAAAGTATTTTCGATTGAATGATCCTTTTTCTTTCAAATTGCATTTTCCACCTCTAGCGAGGTGCACAATAGTTTGAACTCGTTTTATTATTGACTATTGCTGTATCTGGCTGTTAACCTTGCTGTAAACTCTTGCAGTAACTGTTACTATAAAACAGGCTTTAACCCACTTTGACACTGCCAAGTGAATCCAAGCCGAGTCCAACAAGTCCGATTTCGCTTTAGGAACAAAGGCATGACGTATGTGGCTGTTCACTTTATTCTTCTTTACAGAATAATCGTGACTTACGGAAACTCATTTCATTCGCGGGCTTTCTGGACTACTTCTAGCGCTCTCTATTTTTGGCTTCATAGGGTGCATATTGGAAAGATGTACCAGTTAGATCTTTAATTTGGTCTGTGTGAACTAAAACCCTCCATCCGTTCCTGCGCCACCAGTCTTTCTAAGCTGTTCTACTAAGCCATCTCTACGTTCAATGTGGCCCGACAATCTTAGTATTCGTTCATAAATATTTTATATTTATCTTCATGAATATCTTGATGATAATCAAGTCAATCAATCATATCGTTTATATGATAATAAAGGATTTCTATATTTAGTAGCGAAGGGGATCAATGTTTTTAAAACTTCCTTTACTAGGCTTCCGTATTCACATCATCGTGCAAGCCAAAATTTGAGCTAAAAGTTAAAAAAATCTCCAGTTAAAAATATTAGTTGTAGAGTTTTCTAGGCTGATATTTTAACAAGTTGCCTGTGCATCTCAATAGATAATTCAACAACTGCAACAACATTTTCATCAAAAAGATTGAGAACCCATCTTTCCGACAATTCGTCGTTGCTATCTGGAAAATATTCTAGTAACTGAATTTTCCTTTCGCGTAAATGCGTTTTCATGCCCTCCAATACTCGATTTCACCCGAATTTTCTAAATCCATCTTTTTAGTAATATAATACAAAGTTAAATTGAATGAATCAAAATTGCGTTTTTCAAGGAGTATCATTAGTAAACTGTTTTCCTTACGGCCTTGTAAACTCGTATTCAAATCATTCAATATTACTCAAGTAAGCCAACATTAATAAAGTTTTTCCATCTTGTAAAACTATAAAAATTAGCTATTTTTATCTGAGAAAAGATTTATAATTCATCTCGCAATTTAAAAAGCCTCATTAGAACTTTTCCTCGCGACAACCACCTGACTTCAGTATTTAACACCCATTTCTTCGCACAATGTGGAAAGCAATCTGGTCTGCAATGGACGGCTTTTAATAAAATTAATTTTTACAGCTTCTGACAGAACATTTTGTAAATTATTTTGCACCTTTTTTTTGTAGCAAGAGCATTTCTGTGAAGAAAGCAGTGCGTCCATTCCATATGTGGTATGTCTTTTAATTTTACTCTCACACCACTGTCCTTCCGCGTTATCGCTTTCGCGCAATCAGTACATACCGCAATGCTTTTATCAAAGTCCAAGTTTTCATTTTGTGTTGCATCAATAAAAACTTTAAAGAAGCCTTCGCCAGTTGTACGACTAGGGATTAAATTGTAAAATAGCATATTTTCTTTAATTGACCCCTCGCATTCATATGGGACAAAACATAAAAATTCCGCCAAGTTCGACATGTTTGTTGACTCGTCGAACTGATTGGCAAAAAATTCGTTTGATTTAACCTTTTCAATTATATAATTGTGAATATCATTGAACATTTTATTAATACGTATCGATATTGTCTCATTTGAAAGTGGGAAAATTTTCAACTTTATGCTTCTTCCGGATCATACCTTCACATTGACCATATCAATACCATATTGACCATATAAATACGATGCTTGAAGTGCTGCGGTCTCATTGCTGCTTGATTTGTTGATAGGTATTTGTTCATTTTTCAAGACGAGTGATTTACGCTCGAAACATTCTAATGGTTTGTTTTGTAAGGACGGGTGTTTTGTTTTCCAGATGCCGGAATAATTTTGAAGGCTTCATGTTGTCCACGGACAGAACTTGATAACAAACGACACATTGGGGTTTGTCATCCAAGGCAATTAATCCATATTTTAAATATGTTTCATTATACAATCTGGTCTTTTTTTTACTGTTTCACCAGATGTAGACAATGCATTTCGTTTTGTCACAAATTTGTCCATTTTATTTAATATTAATTTATTTTATTACCACACCGTTATTAATTTATTTAACACTGAGTGACAAAAGAAATTGTAGTATTTAACCCTGGGATGAGAGAAGAAATCGGAGTAACTGCTTCGTAAAAACGTAATTAATGATGAAACTCTTCGTCTTGTTCCTTTGTTTTCATTACCAAAGCGCATAGCTTGTCTTGCATGCGTCGGCGAATCATTTTAGGGCTTGCACATGCAAGGTACCGGTTCGAACAGGTAAAAGCATTATAAGAACAAGGGGTTACACAAGTCTTATTCGGTAGTTCGGTATTTGTGGCTGTGTATGGTATTTCGGTATTAGTGCAACGGCCTATTCACACATACATCCATTTATTGACGGTTCGTCATTTTATACAAAGACAAATGGATGATTTGTCCCGATTCGTAAGCGTTTTCCCCGATTCGTAAGCGTGCGAACACGCTCGTAATGGGTATATAAGCCATTTAAAAATAAAAACGATTCTTCATATTTATGAAGAATGGTGATTTCACGATACTGAAAAAGGACGAATCGTCGCCGTGTCAACCGGCCGAAGTAAAACTTTGATAAACGTCAAATTAACGTGTTGTAGTGAGGCGGTCGTAACGTTTTTAACTTAACTTATTAGCTATTTCGTGGGTCGCGACACTAAAAAGGTTAGAAACGATTATCTATACAGGTGCATTATGGCTACTTTTTCCTGCTATTTTTACAAAAATAGCCATTACCAACATGGTCAGTAGATTCTCTCCACACCATAAGAACAGTAAACCGCCTAGAATTTTTCTTGCCGTGCATGCACTGCACTAAATTTTCGTGTCAACTCCCACAGTAAACATGAGGAGCCCAACTGTTATCTTGGTCTCCAATTTGGCACTTAAATTATAAAATATAGGCTTTTTTGACTTCTTCGGATATAGATCTAGTTTGTGACTTAATCCGCTTATCCGCTGGATTTTTGCTTCGAATTTATCCACTGGATTTTTGCAAAATCGGTGATTAGAAATTGCCATCTATATAAAAAATGCGTGTGTTTACTTATGTACGCACGTAAGAAGTTATACTTTTTTGGCGTAATTAATAAAAAAACAAGTCTTGAAAAATGGCGAATGTGTAATATTTAAAAAAAAGCGTGTGTGTGCTTATGTACGCATGACTTAACTTTTAAGTAATGGACAAACTGTTTTTAAAAACATTATTTTAATTGAAATTACAAATACGTCTGTTCGACTTGAATGACAAACTCTTGACTTGATTGACTTTAATATTATTACAATTCATGTGATCTGGTGGTAAAAAATGTTTATGCTGCAGGTTCGGCCGAAAGGAAGTGTCTACTACTACTTGTCCTGGAGGTTAAGTTGACCCGAAGACCCTGACTTGTATTCACTGATTTTTTCGAACGTCACGACAATGTCGCTTATTCGAAGGGTTTTAGCTGCCGTCCTTTAGGCATGGAGGTGATGACCGAAGAGGATGGTCATACTGGGGCAACGGCCGGCAATGAAGCTGCCGTGGCTCTAATTAGCGGATTGTCCGAGAGGGACGCCGTCGCTAGGAATTTGTCCAGAAGTCTGGACAGGAATGTCTGAATCTCTGGTGTGTCAGTTTCCCGATGGATTTGCGCATTCCTTACAAACCATGGGGCACCTACTATTGTGCGAAGAGCACGTGACTGGAACGATTGCAGATTTGCAATCGACGTTGGGAGGAGGTACGGGAACCAGGCCTGAGATCCGTAGGTGAGGACGGATCGGACCATGATTTTATACAGGGTTATTCGGATGTTCAGCGAGAGCTTACTTTTGCCGTTCATTAGGGGGTAAAGCAGACGAGCCATGGCTCTTGCTTTCCCGGTTGCCTTCTTTAGGTGCGGCACCCACGTGAGGGCCTTGTCGAACTCAAGGCCCAGGTAGTGTGCCGATCTGGCCCATTTGATGGGGACTCCGTGAATGCGGATATTCTGTCTGATTATCGGCTGTCTTCTTGTGAAGAGGACAGCCTGGGTTTTGCTGCGATTTATTGCTAACCTCCAGTAGGCTAGCCATTTTAGGGCTTTTAACGTCTGCCTTTGGAGCCTGGATGTGATCAGCCAGGTCCCGTGGGCTGACGTATAAAAAGCGGTATCGTCAGCATAGAATGCAGTCTTTACATGCGGAATTTTAGGAAAGTCCGCCATGTAGACGTTGAAGATTACTGGGGCAAGAGGGGATCCTTGCGGTACTCCCGCTTCGATTCGCTGGACTGAAGACAAAGTACCATCGACGAGCACTTGGAAAGTGCGTCCAGTCAGGAACGATGCCAATAGCTTGACTAGGTCTGTTGGTATACCCAGCCTGAGCATCTTGACTATGAGTCCGAGATGCCAGACTCTGTCGAAGGCTTGCGAGAGCTCTAAGGAAACGGCTCCCGTATGGCGCCTGCCACCGAAACCCTGCCGGATTTCCGTCGCGAGCCGTGCCGCCTGGTGGACGGCCGCATGCCCCCTTCGGAAACCGAGCTGTTCGTCCGGCAGTATGTTCTTGTCGGCAAGAACGACGTTGAGAGCGTGTAATGTCGCCCTCTCGACGATCTTACCGAGTGCGCTAAGCAAGCTAATGGGTCTATAGCTACTTGGCTCTTTTGGGCTTTTTCCTTGAAAGAAAGTGTCTGCTTTCGTTGCTACTTATGGTGTACGCAGTCTGCTGTGGTAGGCGAACGTCTTGTAGATCGATTTGATTTGATAATGCTGGTTGCTTATTTAATCGGCATTTCCTATAAATGAGACGGACACAAATAATCAATAAACAGAAATAAATTACAATTGTCCATATACTGGGCGAATTTGAAACTTTATCGAAGATTGGCTCTAAATTGTTCTAATTGATTTTTTGAATAGTGAGATTAAATTTTTCGATCAAACCTAATGACAATGCATTTCCTTTCAAAACATTTGCCGCTAATTTTTTCTGATTAGTCTGTAGTTCATTGATTAACTTATCGTATTTTTCTCCGTCTGAAGCGTCTAGATTTCCGCTTATTGTTTTAAATATTGAGCTTAAGCCATTTATTAACCCGCGTTTTGCTCTACCTGTCTTTGTTGTAACTCGATCTTGGAGAATATTTAACAATTTTAAATCATTCGACTATTCGAAAGAATAAACTTTGCTTGTATCTATGGTGTCAGTTAAATTTTTGCCTTTAAAGTAAAGTTTATTCGCCTCTATAATCAACGGTTGAAGGTCATAAAAATGAATCAAAGTAAAGGTGTTCTGTTGCAGTTTCGCATTTCCCAGTTTAACGGGTATTATACCGATGTGGTCGTATAATTCTTTCACGACAATTTTTCTTCCTTTGCAGGTGGAATGAAAAATTCTGAAAATAAAACAAGAACTTTAGTTATTAAAACTATATCTTTTTCTGAATGGACGTTTCAAGTTACTCAAGTGAATGTTCCCATGAGAATCCGTTTCTGCCGTTTTGCGAATCTTGTTGATAGATTCTAATTTCACCGGTTTCGCGAATTTATTTGACGCTTTCTGCCTTGTACGTTTCTTAGGATAGACCTTTTGAATTTCTTGGAAAATCTCTAAGTTGTCAGAATTTTCGTTTAATTTATTTGCAACTTTTTCCTTTTTTTGAATTAATTTTTCATTTAATTTTGCATATAGGACTCTATATTTTTCTTTATGATCTTGAATATATTCTGAAATTAAAATTCTACTTATATCGATATCGAAAGGGTCGTCTGGCGAAATATGACCGTTTATCACATCGATCGGTTTAAAATTTGTTGACGAATGAATCGAATGGTTGTATGCTAAAATAGCGTATATCATTTTTTGACTAACTGGTGTTTTTTCAAAACCACTGTTATTTAATAGACAAATATGTTCAGATAGTGTAGAATGTGGTTACACGGTTAACGGTTGTTCAATTATGCCATTAGACTGGGGATGGTTGGGTGAACAGAAGTGAACTTTTATCTTGTGAAGCTGAAACATTTCCGTTACAACTGAGTTTTTAAACTCTTGCGTATTACATTTAAAACTCTTGCGTATTACCTCACAAAATGGTTCATACATATCACTATTATCGAAATATAAATGATAGATTTTTCCAGGTGATACATATTCTTTAACAAAATCAATAACGTCTTGTTCGATATTAGTTTTTGATATTTGTACTAAATTTCTTCGTTTTTTACCAAAAAGAATTATGGTTTTAGGTTTAGCAGGAGAATGTAAAACTTGTATAATAATTTGATTAGCGCCATAATTAACAGGTGCTTCCAAAATTGGTATGCCCACTATCGGGTCTTGTTCGTCATTAGAGTGAATGGTTGCTGCATCATTATTTTCTTGTTCATTTTCCATGTCAGGTTGAACTTGCAAAGATAATGAATCATCATCGTCATTGGTTAAGTCTGGAATGGGAATATCTTCGGTATATAAATCTAAAGGTGGACTCTCGTGTTGCGATGTTGTTTGTTTTTGGGATAATTCATTTCTTGACTGATTTTCGTCGTATTCGCTTATGATGTCATCTACTTGTTTCCAGAATTCTTTCGTGTGTATCTCGACATGTGAAAGGGCGTCGGCGTTTGTATTGTATTTTCCCCTCTGGTAAATTATTTTATAATTAAATTATTCCAATTTTATTCTCCAACGTAGTAGTTTTGAACTTGGATTTTTCAATGAGAATAACCACTGAAGCGGTTTGTGGTCTGTTATAACGTTAAATTATCTACCAAATATATAAGGCCTGAAGTATTTCGTTGCCCACACGATAGCAAGAAGTTCTTTCTCTATGACAGAATAATTTTGCTCTGAATCATTCAGGGCGTACGCTATAGGCAAATCTTGGCCTATAGGGCCTTGCGAAAGTACGCCTCGGATGGCGACATTGTTGGCATCTGTTGTCAAGTTAAACGTTTTTGCGAAATCTGGGTATTGAAGTATGGGTTCATTTATGAGGGCGTTCTTGCAGGTTTCGAAGCAAGTTACAAATTCTTTGTTGTGCTCTATCACAGCTCCCTTTTTTAAACATTTTGTTAGAGGCTTCGTAAGCTTAGCGAAGTTCTTAATAAATCGTCTATAGTAGCCTAGAAGTCCTAAAAACCCTTTGATCTGTTTCGTTGTTTTTGGTATAGGGTAGTTTTTAATGGCATATATTTTGTCAGGGTTTGGTTTTACGCCTTCTGGGGTGACCATATGTCCCAGGTATGCAACCTCTTTACGAAGAAATTTTGACTTGTCAAGTTAGATTTTAAAATTTGATTCGCGTAATCGTTGGAAAACAGTTCTTAATCTCTTTAAATACTCTTGCAAAGACGTAGAGAAAACAATAATGTCATCTAAGTAGGTCAAGCACTTTTCATTCTGAATGCCCCTTAGAATATTGTCCATCGCGCGCTGAAACGTAGCTGGCGCGTTTTTCAAACCGAATGGCATTCTAAGATACTCGTAATGGCCATTCTCGGTGTTAAAAGCGGTCTTCTGGACATCCCGTTCTTCCATTTCGATCTGATGGAAGCCGCTTGCTAGATCCAGCGTAGTGAAATACTGGCATCTACCTAATTTGTCCAATAAATCTGTGATATTCGGTAGCGGATATTTATCGTCTATCGTCTTCTCGTTGAGTTTCCTATAATCCACTACAACACGCCACTTATGTTTTCCGGTGGAATCGATTTTTTTGGGAACCACCCAAATCGGTGACGACCAGGGTGAATTACTTGGTCGTATGATGTTTTGATCCAACATTTTTCTTATTTGTTTTGCCACTTCTTGTTTGTGTACAAACGGATATCGGTATGATTTAGTGTACACCGGTATCTCGTCCGTTGTTTTAATATTATGTTTTACTTTACTTGTGAAGGCCAATGACATATTTTCGTTGTAAAAAATATCAGAATATTCTTTGCACAAATTTAATATACTTTTTCGCTCTTCTGTATTTAGGTGATCGACACGAAGTTTAGATAGGTTAAGTTCATGTTTTTCTGTATCATCAAAATTATTTAAATAAAGTTCCTGTAATTTTTTACGATTAAATTTCTCTACTTCTAATGGTTGTGACATATCCAGCGTTATCTTGTTGGTAGTGTTATTTAATATAGTTGTTAGGGCTATGCCATGGGACTCAGGAATCTCGCAGTTTTGAAATTGTTGATACGGTATTATAATTTCGCCATTCTTAATAGATGTTCGGACTTTTATTACTTGTTCACTACGAGGGCTGATAGATATTAAGTTCAGACTACTTTTGGTGTTATGAAATAAGACTTTAATTTTCGTATGAGGCGTTATTAGAAATCCATTAGCGAGATCTATACTAGCTTGTAGAAGTTTCAAATTGTCAATTCCAATTAATCCCTGAAAGGTTTTATGAAACTTAAATAAAAAGAATTTCAATGAAATCGGTTCTGGTAAATGAAATAATTTCGAAGATGGAATTGTTGCACTGTATTTGTGAGAGGATTTTTGAAAGGCCGTAGAGACAATGAAGGGGTCGTTTCTAATTAAATTTGGAAAAAATCGTTCAGCAATTTGGGGGTCAACGAATGATTCCGTTGATCCTGAATCTATTAAAACTTTAATATTAAATTCTGGTAAAAATATATAAGGTAATTCACTACAATTTAAAGTATTTAAAGATAAAATTTGGGGTTCTACCAGTACGTCTGAGTTTGAGGCGTTTCTAAAAAATTTTCGTTTGGATTTTCTTCTTCAAACGATTCATTCTCTATATTTTCGTCAAAGTTTTGGTAGTTATAATCATATTGATCATATTGATTCGTGTCATAATTTTGGTTATGCAATTGCGTCTCATCTTTTAATTCGGTGTTAAACAATTCTTCTGAGATAAAATTTTTCGGACCAGTTGTTTGAAAGAAATTAGGTCGGGACGGACCTGGAGCTGACGGGTTGTATGACTGTCGGGTCGACACACTCATGGGAGTTGGCTTAGGTAATGGTACTGATGGATCGGGTTTAAATACATTTTTATTTTGTTGGCCAAATACTTGAGAATTAGACGGAAATGTGGGTTGGCGATAATTTGGATTGGGACGTATTGTTATCGGTTGTGATGGGAAATTTGGTCGGGGTTGTTGATTAAAATTTGATTTTGGTTGAAACAGGGACTGAAAATTAAAATTAGGTCGAGGCAGAAAATTAAAATTAAGTCGAGGTTGAAAATTAAAATTAGGTTGAGGTTGAAAATTAAAATTGGGTACGTTACTATTAAAAGATGGAGGTTTATTTGTAGAAAATGGTTTAGGATTTGGCTTCGTTATGTAATTTGTACCATGATTTTCAAAATATTTAGTGTTGTATTCCTCTCTATTACAAACTGAATTGCTTCAGTTAAATCTTCGGTTAAAGCTTTCTAAAGCTCTTGAGAGATTAAGTAATGCCAATTGGTCTTAATCTCAATGATAGAAAAATCCGAACCTACACCTCCACGCGGTAGAAAGTGGGCACTTAGGTGGCAAACGTAGGTAGGGACCGAGTAGCTGTCGGGATAAGCAGCTCAACCTCTTGCTGGTCAACAGCTAAGGGTGGAGGAACTAGCAAGAGGCAGAGGGCACCCCCTTGTCCTAAGGTTGAGAAATCAACCTTAAAGGCGGAAGAGCCAGCAAATGGTCAACGGCATGAGGATGCAGAAGGCAACGGGAAACCACTGCATTAAAGATCTGACAAGGATATCCCTAGTACAATCAAAATGGCTATTTTCAAGACTAAATATTCCGGAGTTTCTAGCCCTCCAATCGGTTCTCCGGGGAGGGCAATCTTGAGAAGAGGTAAAAAACGCGAAGCAACAGACACAAAGAACTTAAAAATAGGTACGTGGAATGTGACCAGTATGTGTGAGGCTGGTAAAGCCCACAATGTAGCATAGGAAATGAATAGATTGGACGTGGATATTTTGGGGATTAGTGAGACACGATGGCCAAGTGAGGGAATGACCAACATAGGGAACCATCATATAATATACTATTCTGGAAGCAAAGGCACACGGCACAGAAATGGAGTAGCTTTTATGTTGAAAAAGGATCTGGATAAATCAGTATTAAACTTTGTCCCAATATCCGAACGAATTGCCTTACTACAAATGAAGTCAAATCACGCAAAAATCAACATAATACAGGTATACGCTCCAACAGCGGATAAAGACGACCATCAAATAGAACAGTTCTATGAGGAAATAGACGACACACTCAAACTGACTAAAAGAAAAGATGTAACAATTCTTATGGGCGACTTCAACGCGAAGATCGGAAGAGGGAAAGTAGAGAGGGTAGTGGGTAGCTACGGATTGGGTATACGCAATGACAGAGGGCATCGGCTAATTCAGTTTTGCCAAGAGAAAGATCTGGTGGTTGCTAATACGTTCTACAATCTCCCACCAAGACGACTATACACTTGGACATCGCCGCAAGATAGTGAAAATCATATAATACGCAATCAGATAGATTATGTGATGATTAATCAGAGATTCAGAAATAGTGTAAAGTCAGTAAAGACCTACCCAGGTGCAGACGTAAATTCCAACCACAACCCCCTAGTGGCAAGGGTGAATATACAACTAAAGAAACCAGCTCAAAAGTCGAGACGAAAACAAATTGATCTCAACGGTCTTAATGACGTAACCATCAGAGAGAAAATAAAATTGGAGATAGACAACAATCTTAGCAACTTAAATATGTCGGAGGATAACAATAAGAATTGGGCCGACTTTAAAACGGCACTAATGGAACCAACAGAAAAATACTTGAAGAGACCCAAACCTAAAAAAGAACAAGGTTGGATTACAAATGAGATATTGAACTTAATGAATACACGTAGGGAAAGCAAACACCAGCCTAACTATAAAAACATACAGAAACAACTTCGCCAGAAAGTCAGAAAAGCCAAAGAAATATGGTTTACTCAGAAGTGCGAAGAAATAGAGATCCTACAGAAAAAACACGACCAATTCAATTTACATAAGAAGGTGAAGGACTTAACGGGGTATCAAAGGAAAAGAACAAGATCATTTTTAGTGGATGAGAAGGGTCTAATTATAACAGACATAAAGGATAAACTTGTAACATGGACGAATTACACGAAATCCCTTTTCGCGGACACACGATCAGGACAGTCGGAGGAACCGGCTGAAGAAGACAGTGGTCCAATAATAACAACAGCAGAAATAAAATATGCATTACAAAATATGAAGACGGGCAAGGCAACAGGACCAGATAATCTACCAACAGAACTCCTCAAGCTCCTAGAGGACGAACATTTGAAAGTGTTACAGAGACTGTTTAATGAAATATACAGAACTGGTAAAATCCCAAAGGAGTGGCTTGTCTCCACGTTCATAACCATCCCTAAGAGAAACAAAGCTAATAAATGTGAGGATTACAGGACAATTAGTCTCATGGGACACACATTGAAATTATTTTTGAAGATCATACACCACAGATTATATTCAAAGTTAGAGGAACATATAGGCAACACGCAATTTGGTTTTAGAAAGGGCCTAGGAACGCGTGAAGCCCTGGTAGCATACAATATACTTATGCAACGAAGCCTGGATGTAAATAAAGATGTATACATATGTCTTATCGACTATAACAAAGCTTTCGATAATGTCAAACATAACATCATGATAAAATTGCTGAAAGACAAAGGTGTAGACACGCGAGATATAAGAATAATCTATAACTTATACTACAATCAGAAGGCAGTGGTAAGCATTGACAACTACAACTCAGAGGAAATTGAGATTATGAAAGGCGTAAGACAAGGATGTATAATGTCTCCAACATTGTTCAATTTATATTCTGAAAACATTATGAATGAAGCACTTGAGGATGAAACAGCCGGCATAATAGTGAACGGAATACCAATCAATAACATCAGATATGCTGATGACAGCATTGTAATGACAGAATCAATGGAGGACCTGAACAGAGTAATGGAAAAAGTAAGAAAGGCAAGCGAAGACCTCGGATTAAGCTTGAACACGAAAAAGACAAAGTTCATGGTCATTACAAAGAAAAACATCAATAATGCAGAATTGCGTATTCAGGGGGAGCAAATAGAACGAGTAAAAAAATACCGGTATTTGGGCACAACAATAAATGACAACAACGACAATACACCGGAAATTATTGCTAGAATAGAACAGGCAAGAAGTACTTTCGTAAGATTGAGAGGCGTCTTATGTAGCAAAGATTTGTCGCTGACTCTTAAACTAAGACTAATAAAATGCTACGTCTGCTCTGTACTCCTCTACGGAATGGAGGCATGGACATTAAACAAATATACACAGAATAAACTGCTATCCTTTGAAGTGTGGATGTACAGAAGGGTCTTGGGAATCGCCTGGACCAAGAAAGTAACAGACAAGGAAGTTCTGAATCGCGTGAATAAGGAAGAAAATGAGCTGCTGGCAGACGTGAAGCGACGTAAACTACAATATCTGGGTCACGTCATGCGCGGAGAGAAGTACCAACTGATACAAATAATTATGCAAGGAAAAATCCAGGGCAGGAGAAGCATCGGTAGAAGAAGGATGTCTTGGTTACGTAATTTGAGAGAATGGTACAACTGCAACTCCAACCAACTGTTCCGAGCGGCAGTGTCCAAGATCAAAATAGCTAACATGATTGCCAAACTCCGGACCGGAGAGGGGACATGAAGAAGAAGAAATCTTTCGGTGGCATGCACCTTATTGTATTTCCTAACGGTTCCTTGAGACCTGATAAAAATGTTGTTAGAGCTAATTTTTGGTAAAGAACACGCTTAGTGTTGGCTGATACAGCGTCTTCATGAGCGTCAACGTAACTGCAGAGTAAATTTAATAATTCTAGACAGCGATCGTAAAAATTTTGGGGAGATTCATTCTGATTTTGTCTCAACATTACAAGATCTCTATTAAGACATATTTCATCACGTCTATCCGCGAAATTTCTATATAAGGTATCTCTTAACTCATCCCATGTTTTCACATTTTGTACATTAATAACTAGTCGAGCGTTTCCGCTTAGCTTCCCAATTAAGCAATTAAGCAAGTAAATGTTTTGAAAAGCATTTGGTTGATCTGGATTGTAAAAATTGTCAATTAATGATTTGCAAGTTGATAAATATCTATTTAATTCACTGGCATTTCCGTCAAATTGCGGGACGCAACTCAAATATTCGGGTTAAAATTGTGTCATTATTATATTTTCGATTAAAATATTTTGTTTTAAGTTACTTTCTAAATTTATGTTCGAATCAGAGTCTGATTTAGGTTTTAAATTAAGTCTTCCAAAAGTGTTTAGTAAATCGTCGATAGACATGAATTGCTCTACTTACATTAAGATGATTAACAGCTTGAACATTTCTTTTTCTTCTATGGAGAACAGGTGGTGACTAGGCGATGTATTTCCTTTCCAGCCAAATGTACCCGGTAAGATAGGACTATTTTCGTTCCAATCTCCGTGATGTCTTCTTCCGATGAAAGTAGCAGTTCCTCGATGGAATGGGTTTGTTGAATTAGAGCCTCTCTGCACAACTTTTTCGAGTCGAAAATCAATCACTGTTCGAATAACCGATTAATCGATAAATCGAAGATCGATGCGCTATGCAGGTCGATTTCGGCTATCCTACCGACTGCGCCACTTAACTTTTAAGTAATGGACAAACTGTTTTTAAAAACTTTATTTTAATTGAAATTACAAATGCGTCTGTTCGACTTGAATGACAAACTCTGATTGACTTTAATATTATTACAATTCATGTGATCTGGTGGTAAAAAATGTTTATGCTGCAGGTTCGGCCGAAAGAGAGTGTCTGCTTTCGTTGCTACTTATGGTGTACAGGGTGATGTAACTCATGTTAGAAGTTATACTTCTTAGACGTAAACAAACCAGTCTTGACAAATGGCCAAGGTGACACTTTTATAAAGAAAATAATAAATTATGTGTTTCATCGGCGCGCGCAACTTGTTCCCCTTCTAAAAATATACTCTAATCTGTTTTCTTAAACACCTCATATTCTTATGTATAACTTCATATTCATATTCCTCATATTCTTATGTATACTTCTGTATAACTTCAAAACAAAATAATAAATTATGTGTTACCTCAGCGTGCGCAACTTCGTCCCCGCTAAAAATACACTATGATCAGTTTTCCCAAATGCGCCATAAAAAGTATAACTTGAAAAGAAAATAATAAATTGTGTGTTACATCGGCGAGCGCAATTTCATCCCCCGCTAAAATTACACTCTGATCTGTTTTCCCAAACGCGCCATAAGAAATATAACTTCAATAACAAATTAAGTGTTACCTCGTTCCCTGCTAAAAATACACTCTGATCTGTTTTCCCAAACGGCCCATAAAAAGTATAACTTCGATAATAAATTATGTGTTACATCGCAGCGCGCAACTTTGTCCCCCGCTAAAAATACACTCTGAGCTATTTTCTCAAACGCGCCAAAAGAACAACTTCAAAAAACAAGTCTTGGCAAATGGCGAATGCTGTTCGTATCATCACTTGAGAATGGCTTGACCTATTGGGCGATTTTTTTTTTAATTTTCGTAATAGTCCGAATAAGGTTTTTACGGAAAGATAAATTGAAAAACTTGCCCCTAAAATTGGAAAATTCGGGAAAAACTGAAAGTGCTTCGTTTCTATGTTCAATAGTTTCATGAAATTAATTAAGTTTCGTTGTTAAATTTCAAACAAATTTACAAATTTATCTACAAAATACGGTGAGTTTTGAAGTGACAAACGGTTATATAGCAACAACAAAGTGAAGCAATTGTCCATTTTCAGTTGAATTGTGATTCTTCGCATCGCATATTGTGTCGCAATCGTCTCAGTTGAATTGAATTGACACAATTTAACTGAATTACAATGCCGTCAACAAGATGAAGCAATTTAGATCGCAGAAGTTGCAATGTTACAAACTACACGAATTTTCGATCTAATCGAACGCAGACTAACACAAGCGAAATGAAATTGAACGGAATCTATTATCAGAAACATGTTCAGTACGTACATAAGACGAAAGAGAAAATGTAAACGAAGAAGATATGCATCGAATAAGACATGATCGGTCTAATCCCGCGTCAATGAATTTGAATAATCGCGCAAGAAGACAAACAAACAAATGTTTACTTTCTTTACACATTAATAATAGCTTTTCACAAATTCACAAAACGATCACAAGCACATTTATTAAAATTTGGACGGGACAACGTCTGTCGGGTCAGCTAGTTTTATATAAAATCGACTGAAACACTTGACTGTACTGTAAACGAGACATAAATAAACTAAACTAAAGACAACTATAAAACTACTTTTAAAGGGTCATAGACGACTGTGGAAATATACTGTGGTAATTCCTACTTTGTCCAGTTTAAAATCAGGTACAAATACCTTCATTTGTCCCAAGTTATATGAGTCATTGCGCTGACGGTACAGGGAAATTTACCACTAAAATGGATATCAGCATTTTAATGCTTATTAACTATTTTTTACTGTATAAATACAAGTAACACAAATATCATTCATCTTTCTCCTAACACAAGTAGCGCAGTATGCATCACTCTGTATTTTTAAGCCTAGTTTGAATATTGTAATGTGGTTAACGCCACTTTGTAAATTTAAATAAAGTTTTTGGAAAACAGTACTTCAAAGACTTTCACTTTAACTTCTAGACTTTTTTTAATTTAATTTTTTCTTTCAAGAGTTTGTCCAAAAGAAACCCCGCAATCCAAGGTTTAAATAATATAGCTCCGATTTAAGGTAACTTCAATCCACGGTTCGATGAAAGTCAAAGAAGGGAGAATATTGCCCGCATGCAAAGGAGAGGATCACCCAGGGTTTTCCAACTGAATATTGGAAAACCCACAGCGAAGGACAATCCAAACGGAACCCCGAGCACCAAGAGAAAATTGGTAAACCCAACAACCAACCGCAACGAGCAGTACAACCAACAACAAACCCAACGAAACCCAAAGCAACAACACACAACACTCATCACCCTCAGCAGACCCTCAACAACCTCATCACGAATGAACATACTAATTTTGTGAGTATTTTTTCGAATTTTTATTAAAATCTAATCATTCAACAACTTCTAGTCAAAACCTTAGTATAAGATTTATTTTAATATTAAGAGCCCTAACCTGAAATATATTTCACATATTTGCATTTATTTTATTTTTGAATATTATTTATATAAACTTTTAAACTATTGATTTCCAAAGAATGCAACATTGGTTCTTCAATTGATAAAATAGCAAACAACCTCTTTTGAACTTAACAATTACAAAAAGCAAATTAAAATTCCCGAAATTAATTACAATTTATTGAGATACCAATCCGATAATATTCCTAAATTCGATGGAAACCCAAAATTATTAAACAGATTTTTTGAATTCATGTGAGCACATAATAAGAGCCTTTCAAGACACTAATAACCCAACCGCACACATCAACATTTTCCTATTAGACACAATATTTGGAAAATTAACCGAAAGAGCAGCCGATCTGATTGTACCATGAATCGAGTTAAAAATGTGGAACGATATTAAAATAATGTTAGTTAATTGCTTTGAAGATCAAAGATCTACAAATTGCTTAATACAGGATCTAATAAATCTGAAGCCACAAAGAAACGAACAACCTTTAGCTTTCGAAATGAGAATTGAAGACTTTAGAAGCCTACCATTTTCAAAATTAAACGCATCAAACGATCCAATCAATGAAAAAATAATAAAAATGAAGCATTACGAAGAATTTGCCCTAAAGACATTCATCAATAGACTACAGTATAACACGCAATTGGTAGTAAAACTAAAAAATCATGAATCACTAGGGCAAGCAATGAAGACGTGAGAGAAGAGCAATGAAGAAGAGAACTTTTTATGTTTTAAAAATAATGCACAAAGTAATCATCCAAATAATAATCAAAGATTTAACCAATATCACAATATATATACCAGAACATACCATCTACGTCGCAAAGGCCAAATATGAATCAAAATATGCTAAACGCGTCACAACGGCCAAATGAAAATTAGCCAAATACATCACAAATACCTAATCAGAGTCCACCTCAACGCAATCAGTTTAGAAAATCATTTCCCAAGACGAATCAAGCATTTTGAAAACCGCAGTATAATTCAAATAGATTTAGACAGCAAAGGCCTAATTCAGAAAGAAGTAGTTTCAACAGGATAGAACATATGGACACGTTCGGGAAATGCCGTCCTACATCAAAATATGTTCGCATATGAACAAGAAGAATACAATGAATATAATGAATACAATAGATACAATGAATATGATAAACCAGCGATCATGAATATCAGAATGATAATGATTACTTACGGAAATGATAACGATTATGAACAAAACTACAAAGATCACACAGACAATGATCAGAATTTTACCCTATCTATGTTTAAAGGACCATACTGTCAAATTATTATATCTACTTATAATTCTAAACGTAAACTATTTTAGTTAATTTAATGACAATTGCAGAGAAGTAAATGACAAATTGTATTTATGTAACAATATCTACACCCAAAAGATAAACGAAAATGTTCCATATGAGGTTCAACTTCTTAATTACACTGGGGAACAATTTAAAAAATAATTTCTGTTGAGTTCGATATTTAAGCTGTTTTATACGTAAATTAACATGCTAATTCCAAAACTTTATTTAGTTTTTTTCACATCAAGTTTTTTCTCTACAGTTGTTGCGCATCCGACTAAGCTTGGTGAATCACAGACTATCAGAGAATCACTTACTATCGATCCAGCGAAAGTGAATTTAGGCAGTACTTCAGAAATAATGACGGATTTGTATATTGCCAGAACGTAGAAGGTTTAATGAAAGAATGGCCATTTCTAACTATAACGCAACTGAATGGCGATTGTTTATAGATAGCTCAAAGCGTAGCTTGAAGTGTGTTCTCCTACATAATGGAAATGTATACGGTTCAGTCCCAATAGGTCATTCGTTTTTTGTGGGAAAAATATGGCGACATAAAGAAAGTCATTGACTTGTTGCAATATAACATGCACCAATGGATCATCTGTGTTGACCTTAAAATGGTCTGTTTCCTTCTTGGCCAGCAACGCGGGTATACCAAGTATACCTGTTTTTTGTGCATGTGGGACAGCAGAGCTCGTAAGAAGCATTGGGTGCAATCGAACTGGCCGCCAAGATCTGACCTAAGACCTGGTGATCCAAACATTTTAAATCCGCCACTTGTCGACAGAAAAAACATTGTATTTCCGCCTTTGCATATAAAACTAGGTCTCATGAAACAATTTGTTAAGGCTTTGTCAATTGAAGGAGACTGCTTTAAGTATATCATTTCGGCATTCCCTAGCTTGTCATATGAAAAGATAAAGGCTGGTGTGTTTGATGGTCCACAGATTCGGCAACTCGTTAAAGACGAAAATTTCACTGAAACAATGACCGAACTTGAAAGAAATGTTTGGTTGGCTTTTAAAAATATTGTTAAAGGCTTTCTTGGAAATACACGAGCCCCGAATTTCGATGTAATTGTTCAACAACTCTTGGAGAGCTTTAAAAAGCTTGGTTGCAACATGAGCATCAAACTACATTTCTTACATAGCCATCTTGCTAACTTCCCAGAAAATCTTGCTGCTGTTAGTGATGAACAGGGCGAGTGATTCAATCAAGATCTAAAGGTTATGGAAGCGTGGTATCAAGGTAGATGGGATATTAGTATGATGGCTGATTACTGTTGGAGCATCAAGCGAGAATGCCCACAAACTGAACACTCCAGGAAAAGCTATAAGAAGATTTTTTTACCATAATATCTTTTATTTATTTTTTGTATAAACACAATTTTACTTTTAATAATATGTCAAAATCAGTATGAATAAAATATTCTAATCTATTTGGTCAGATCTCACCTTATTTCCTTTCGTATGTACACTTTTAAGGTAAAATTAGGGGTATGCTGTAGCTTAAGAACTTGACGTGATAGAGAAAAACTCTGAATATTTTTGAATTCAGAAATAAAAAATTAGTCAAAAACAAGTCACAGATCCAAGTCAACAAAATTGCTGTTCCCGTTGCAGTGTTATCAAAATAATATAATGAATTGCAAACCAATTAATATCGATATAGATTTTGATATCCACTCAATAGACAAGAACAAATGGATAATAATAACAAAGAATGAACTTATAGGAACTGAAAATTATAAAAACCTAGCAAAGAAGCTCATATTCAAAGGAACTTATCTAATTGAACTAAATCAATACGGCCAATTAAGAATAAAATATATTATCTTAAAAAATCATTTACTTGCGAATAAGAGAATCCAAAAAATCCATTTACCCAATATTGTAATAAAAAATCCATCCCCAAATGTAAAAACCATTATACAACAAAGTAAAATTGTTCAATTTGCAAAGCATTCATATCGAAAGGCTTAACGATATTCAACATGAATTAAATATTCAAGAAGAAACTTCAAAACTGCTTATCAATTATATATGGTATAAACGAATCAGTATTTGGACAATTTTGCTCTATGTAATCATAATAATTATACTGACAATCCTTTGTAAAAGGTTATTATGGCCAAACATTAAAAAACAATATTTACTAAAGGTCAATCGAAACAATGATGAAATTCACATCCAGGCCATAAAAACTTTCAATGTCAGATAAAAGTTGTCTATGAACTCTCTAAGGATCGATGAGTTCTATAGCTGAAGACACATGGAAATTACTACTAAAATACATGAGCATTTTAATGCTTATTCACTATTTTTTACTGTGTAAATACAAGTAACAGAAATAGCATTAATCCTTCACCTAGCGCAAGTAGCGCAGTATGCACCACTCTGTATTTTTAAGCCTAGTTTGAATATTGTAGTGTGGTTCACGCTACTCTGTAAATTTAAATAAGGTTTTTAAAAAACAGTACTTCCAAGACTTTCCATTTATCTCCCATGATATAAAGGGGAAAAAGGTACTTGAAAATGGGAAGAGCTCTGCCATTTCTGTGAAAAGGTATTTTAATAACTACCTACATGAAACGCAAAAAGAGCATTCTCAACAATGTTACAATAATCATGTCGACCTATGTTATTATCGTTGATAGAAAGCATCCAACTTATCCGATACAGATATTGCATGATATATACATGATATATACAGAAGACGTTATAGGACTCATGGAGGCTTCTTCAATCTGTCCCGACTTAAAGCCAAAACCTGAATACGCTGTATCATGGAACTCATGTACGCGGATGATTGTGCTTTATATCTTGCATTAAGATTGAGTGACATGCCTCATCATAGTCAATAAAACAAAGTATAGTGGCCTGGTAAGCCATTGTGTCACACTTGGATATATTGTGTCTGATACTTAGCCTTGGTCTTGTACTGGCTTTTTTTACTTGGTAAGTCAATAACAGTGGAAGTGGAAAATGGTAAATTGCATATTTAGGCTGACGGGTTTGAAGCGGAAAAAATAAAACACTTTGTATTTCTATTAATTTACGATTTACTGCACAAAATATATCATAAAACAAGTTCATTGCTTACAATTCTCGATTTACCAGGTCATATTTGTGTTGCAGGTCAACATCGCAGGGGACAAGTCGAGTTTCCGCCAGTCACGTAACATATAAGCAATTCTGTACAGTAAAATCAACTCTAATATGTATAAAACAGTTCCATAGGTGACTGGCCGACACGTCTATGCTCCCTTTTCTTGGACATGCTTAAAAAACCAACAACAATATCATATCAAGACAAACATAATTTGTTCTTGAACTGATGCCAATAATACTGCCAATCAGCATTCTCTGTGTAAAAATTAACACAACTAATTATCTCAATATACAGCTCTAACATATTTATATAAAAAATTAGTAAAATTTGTACATATTGCACTTTTCCAGTAATTAATCTAGATATATTTCTTATTTTCTCTTGTAGGAATGGATTCTCTTGTTGAAGCAGAGCAAACTATTTCTTTTAATGAATTATCTCATAATTAATTACTAAATAATTTATTGTAATTTTTACGTTATTAAATTTACACACTGTGTAGTTACGTGAAGGTTTTTTCTCTTCTCTGCTTGGACAAAAGAAAAAAACTAACAGAACTTGTTTAAAACTAAATATTGGTAATTTTTCAAAAAATATTTACATATATTATACGCTAAATTGAGATTTTCTTGAGGAAAACAGCGTGTATAGACAATAAAAAGAAAACTTACAGAAAAAAATATAATCATTAGTACATAATAAATAAAATTACCGTATAGTAAAAAGTAGTTTCTAGAAATATGCATGCTAGTAATTTGCCAATCGTTATTCCTTTATAACTTTATTTCTTTCTTTCCGAAAGAATAATCAATCATCAAGAACCGTAGTCTAACATAAACGAAAAACAAATAAATAAAAAATCATATATCTAAAAAGAGATATATGTATTTTAACTGAAATATTATTCATTATATTGTTTTAATATTTTCTTTAATAAATATTCGGCCTCTTGTTAGACTAAGTGCCTTCAAGGTGTAACCATACGAAAAAAATCATTAAATAATTTGTTAAAATGTACAATTACAGTCGTTTTTATTTTCGATTGTTAAAACTGAAATTCAAGCGGCCCCAAAGTTAAAGTTAGATGATTTCCACAATTATTATAATTACACATCGACATATGTAAACTAGGGTATTTCAAAATGATGGCAGTTCCAAATACTTGGCAGTGTTTAAATGTATATATTTTTAATATATATTATCGTGATAGTAGCATTTTTTTTGGATGTTGTGTCTTATATAATGCCTTATTTAATATAATTATACATCGATTATACTTTGATCGGTATTTAGTAAGTCACTGTGATGTCTACAGTTATAGATTAAGGAAGACCGCTTGAGTTTCATACAAACCCCATAAAACTAACGGCAAAACATATTGAAATTTTATAGTACAAAATAAGTCCAGTCCTTTGTGTTAATAGTGCATTTCGAGATATAGAGAGCATCATTTCGTTAATTTCAACTTTTGATAAATATACACATCACTATGCTTTATTTTTTACCGTGCCACTAAATATACAGTTTAATATATACAAAATTTTCAGATATTTGCATAAATAACAAAATTTAATAGAAAAAATCAACAATAAAAATTGAAAAAGTTGCAGTCTTTTGAGATCTCTCTAAAAATGAGTCATATATATTAACACTTTTAATATTAAGTACTCTCTAAGGCTAACACCACACAAAACTATTGTTGTGAAAAAAATCTCTTCCAATGTGCTGAAACACTGATGGTGTGCTAACCTGAAAAATTACGTTCAACGTTTTTGCCCAACAAAAAGGACTTTGACTAATTAAATACCTACAATATGAAGTCCCAATGATAAAGTAAAATTTCAATATATAAAGAACATTTCAGTCTCTAAGTGATAAGTAACTTCATATTTAAGTATTATTTACACTAGAATGGTTTAGTTTTATGGGGGATCGGTTTTTTTTTTAAACACCAATGACATACCACTTTGATGATGACGATGATTTAGAGACAGAGCCACTGCTGGCAGTGAGGTAAAACAACGGAGTCAACCGATGACTGAAAAAACTCAATATCTAACATTTTCCTGAAGTATTTTGTACCATCATTGATTTGTACACTTACATAGAGGTCCGAGGTCTATTTCTATAATATATTTATCTCCATATTTCTCAAGATATTTGAACAATATACTTCTTAATTTTTCAACAAACATCTACACATCGAAAGGCCTTCAGAGATTATGATCATTATCCTCTTATCGACCGTTAAATATAATAATTACATCATTTTTTTTCTTAACAACTCTATTGTTGAAGAAATAGGGTAAGGTTGACTCCTGAGTTAAAAATAATATGTAATTTTTTCCATTAAGGCAATAGATGGCATTCTCTTTATTAGGTATATTCCATACAATATCAATGTTATTCTTTTTGAGATTTGGTTTTGACAGCTCAACGTTCAAATAATTACTATCTACCAAACATTTTGACAATTTGAATCAGTGTAAAACCATACAAGGAAAATGCTTTTAACTAAAAATAAAAATAAAATATTGAATAGTACATATATCAAGATATATGTACATGCTGAAGAATATTTTTCGGTTGTACGTCCGTTGGTGCGTTTCTTTTTAAGGACTGAGAAGTACTTGTGTTTTCACGACGTTTCGACGAGATGGCATTCGTCAATTTCAAGTGTTTCAAGTACCTTGATCGGCAAAAACTGATTTTTTTCCGATATGTCGTGAAAACATTTCGTAGTTCTCAGTACTTAAAATAAACACTGCTCGAGAGGCACAAACGGATGTACACCCTGAAAAGTAAATAAATAAATAAATATATATATATATATATATATATATATATATATATATATATATATATATATATATATATATATATATATATATATATGTATATATATACTTTATTTTTGTAATATCATTTAATTTTCGCGCAAGGAATACGTAAATTTAGTACCACAGGCTTGCAAATACCTTTAGATCTGCTTTATAAAAGGCACAGTATATATATTTCATTATTTTTTGTATAGAATATACCGCAAAATATTCGGAATAAAAATACACATCTGTCTCATGTTTTTAGTTTTATGAAAATATGTTTTATGTACATCGATGAAAAATATGTATATATGCAATGTTTGTATAAACTAGCAGCAGAAATACTAATGCGGAAAAAATTATACAGTATAAAAAATGAGTAGACTGACAACTACACATTCAAAGAGATAAAACATCGATAGTTTTTTTTCAAGAGGCAGGATAGTCCATTTGTGGCGGGGGGGGGGGGGGGGGGGGATAAATATTATATACGAATATGCCCAGAATAAATGGCACTCGTGTAGAATAGCACTGTCTTGTTCAAAACTTGAATCACTTCACAATCACTCTGTCTATTATCTTAAGCGGTTAGTAATTTATAGGACGGCTGCTCTGAACCTCGTTTTGAAGTAATTCTGCCATTTTTTATTTGTTTTCCTCTCTTCGCTCGGAATATCGGGTGCACAGGTAAAAAAAATCAACAAATCTCGAGACAACAAGTATACTAATTCGCTTAAATCCATTAAAATTAACTAAATTGCACTTTGAAAATCATCGCCGAAGTATTTTCAAATTTTTCTCTAATTTCCATCATTTTTCAGTTTTTTTTTGCACCTGCCCTCAGTCTGAGTAGATCTTTTGTGTTCGTGAAGGCACCTTTGTAATTTCAGTCCAGTCCCAGTCTTAGCAATTTCTGAATGTAAGCATTTCGCCCATTTTTAAAGGTTTTATATTTCTTATAAAAGTTCCAGAGTTTTAAAAGGCTTATAAAATCTACATTAGATTAAATCGTAGTAAGAAAAATCGAGCTAAACTTAATTGTTCTAAATAAAAACTATGCTCAAACGCAATAACATTTGCCTAGATGCCGTCCAACCTTAGTAGTCAGTAGTATTAAAAAAATGTATAATTTTACAATATTTCACAGCCAACTGATGGTGGTGTGCCGTCACTCTCCGTAGAATTTTCCTAACAATAACCAGCTGCAGGTCGTAACAAAGACAACGAAAAGTCCAGAACACCACCCATGCCGGATCACCCGGTTTGGTGCTTTTCCATCCTCCACTATGTCTTTACGTCCACGTCCCATATTTCCGCCAGGAACGGTGGTAATTTTTTGTTTTTCAGTTTCAGCGAGAAGCACATTTCTGAGTTTTGGTTGCCCAGAGTCCTGAGTTCAGTCAATACCGACACAAGCTTCGCGAATATCACGTGTGCCCGCGGCTTCCTTCGGTTGTCCACGTAGGCTTTTAAAGCTTCCAGATAAATCTCCTGGATCTTCTCTACCTTCCAACCTTCCATCAATGATGGCCGTTCTGAAAATAAAAAAAAAACATTTAAGATAACATTTTACTTAAGTAAGTACTTTCATAACTTATAACAACGAACAACGTAATAAGAATTAACATTTTAAGCAAATATGTGTAAAAACTTATTTGACAAATATTACTTGGTTGTTATTTAACGAATAAATGACAAATAAACTATTAAATATGCAATTCTTCTATGGGAAACTTCAGTGTGGAACCCTAAACTCAAAGAATTTTACCATTAAAAACCAAATCACTTTTTTAAACTTCTCGCCACACGTTTTCGAAAATTAAGAATCATGTCAAACATCGATATACGACAAGGTTCGGAAAGAATGTTATTTCAACATCGCCACAAAAATTATTTCAGTATGTCAGTGGGTGTTTTTAATATTTAAAACCAAAAATATTTTCTGTACTTGAATATCACGATATATTTCTAATTTTCAGAGAAGCTCTCCAAAATTCTGAAGGGAGTAGGCGTATTTACTGGTAACGAAGCCCAGTAAGATCGCTTCCAGCTTCACAAATATGTGTCCAAGTTTCTCAAATACTTATGGACACGAATAATGCGGGTTCAAAATTTCAAGAATGTCAACGGCAGCGAGAAATCAGTCCGGAAATGAAATTTTACATCTTGTTGAAAAGGCTTGGCAAGTTGGAGTTTGCCATTGGATACATAGAACACTAAAAGTGCAATTTCTCCAGCTTTATGACATACAAAGCGTAAAAGCACTTTTACCCGCTGAGTAGTGGTAACTTCAACTTTGGCATTAAACAACAATAATGTGTCTTTTCCGTTATTTTGTAACAAAACAAACCAAATTTATGCATTTTAAATGGCTATTAAAACATTACATTTTATTTTCAAATAATACCTTAAGAGGCCAATGAACTAAAAAAAAAATGAATGCTGGTAATTGTTAAGAAAATGCTCATGAGTTGTGACCTATTTTCTTTGCCATTCCTTCATCCACCACCCAAAGCTCCAGCAGGCGTCTCCCAAGATCGGTTTCTGACCTAGAGCCCAACTGATGACGGCTTAAGGCCAGAAATTGGTCTTGGGAGACGCTTGCTGGCACTTTGGGCGGTGGATGAAGGAATGACAATAATTCTCCGATCTGAGATATAGATGGAGTCTCTTACGAAAAATCCTTACCAGTGGTCGATTATGCCAGTCTTCAAACGTAATGTGTCAAAATTTAATGACAATCTGTCTACTAGTTTCTGAGTTCTTTCTGAGTTGTTTCTGAGTGCTTTAAGTGATGCTACTTTTGTTATTTTCAAAACAATAAAAAAAATAATTTCGTGTGTTGATTAAAAATTGTTTTTTGATGAACAAAAATACCGTTGAAGCAAAATAATGGCTTGATAAACAATACTCACATATCAACCATAATTGATTGGTATGCTGAATTCAAACGTAACTGGTATAATAATGTCTTTGGCCCGGCACCCGCTTGACGTTGAGTTTTGAGACACCCGTTTATCACTTTATTTGGGATCGAATATTGAAAGCCATTATTTAATCAAATTTCCATAAAATCGCGTAGCGCTATGTTGAAATTGAATATTTCATAACTATAATGGTTTAAAATGTATTTTTTTATATTAACATAGATGGTGTTCCCGAAAAAGTTTGATCCATATGTAAAACTTTTTTATTTTTAATTTCTCAGTAAATTTTAGTTGTCAAAAAAACATTACGAAAATCTAATGTTGAATTTAAACATTTTTGTGTTATAATGCAGGTTGTCTAAAAACTTTAAAAATGTATCCCTGAGAAATGAGAATTGTTACATTTTGAAATTGCCAAATTATACCTAAATAAAGTTTGTTGTTAATCTCATGGTAGCTAAGAAAATTATATTTCTAAATGGAAAAAATGTACTTTTTCCCAATGTAGAAAAAGCAATTAAAACTATTCGTCATACAACAGAAATTTTGGCAAAAAATGTGGCGTACAATTGAACGCTCTGGAGGTCCAAATGAGTTGGTTACACCAGACAAAATCAGAAAAATTCATAAAATTATTTCTCAAAATATTAAAGCTGCAGGAGATAGCTGTTATAATGAAGATATCGAAAGTAATTGTTTACACCATTTTGGGAATGCGTAAATTGTTATCGAAAAAATGTTATTTAAATTGTTGAGGGGACAACAACCAGTAAAAGCCACCCAAAGCGACCAAAAACACAACCATCAGCAGGCAAAGTTATGGCCTCTGTATTTTACGATGCGCATGTGATTTTGTTCATCGATTATCTCGAGAAAGGTAAAATCAACAATAATGAATATTACGTAGCGTTATTGGTGCCTTTGAAGGGCGAGAAAAAAAACTCCAAATGAACAAAAAAATGTGCTGTTTCACGAAGACAATGCACCATGTCACAAATCGTTGGCAACGATGGCTAAATTGCATGAATTGCACTTCAAATTGCTTCTTCATCCACCATATTCTTCAGAACTGGCCCCAGCGACTATTTCCTGTTTTCAGACCTCAAAAAATACTTGCTGGAAAGAAATTTCGCTCCAATGAAGAGGTAATTTCCGAAACTGAAGGATAAAAGAAGAGAAGGCAAAGATAAATCGTTATAAAAAAAGGTGTAGCAATGTTAGAAAAGCGTTGTGTTGCCCTTCAATGAGAATATGTTGATGAATAATGTTGAAATTTTCAAAACAGCCAAAAATCAGCCTATTTCTGCAGATAAATCGCTAAGGTGAAAAATCGAAAATGATGTTTTGTTATCATAACTCAAAGAGATTTACAACTAAACACCAAATCACTTTATTTAACTTCTCGACGCGCGTTTTGCTAACCATTTGAGCATCATCAGGAGATGATTTACTCTCGGAATAGATTGAATCTCTCAAATCAGATTGAATAATCTCCTGATGATGCTTACGTAGTTAACGATACGTGTCGAGAACTTTAGTAAAGTGATTTGGTGTTGTTGGTGTATTTGCTGTTAAATTTCTGTGAGTTTAATGTACGGCACCGAAGGAGCCAATAAAAGAATTGATCTTGATTGAATAGTGCTATTACCAACTGATTTTTGAGGTTATGTCAAATGTCAAACTGCATGGCATTTAAAAAAGCCAAAATCAATAATATAAAACCGCAAAAGATCGCAAAATAAAAACAATTCTTGGATTATAAAGATTGCACCGAATTTGAAATTCAGAACTTTTTTGTCAGTAACAGTAATGATATTCCTACCTGAAAATATGACAATGGCTGTGAGTAAAGCGTATTCAGCATTGTCCACTTTCATTGAGTACATGGTTCTGCAAAAATGCAAGAGATCTTCAATAGTTTCTCCCATCCCAGCTAGATTGTAACTATCTCTGGAGTATGGTTGGTTATTTGAGAATAGAATGGAATCAGTTTGATAGTCATATCTTCTGGCCATTCTAAACATCATAACTTCACTGGAGCAAGCCTATAACAATAGACAACTGAATAAGTACCCGGTGTTTTTTTTTTAATATTTGCGTATTAGATATGTTCATTAATAAAGATACGTACTTTCAATAATGCTATTTGGTCTTCTCGAAGAAGTTTATCAAACCCTGGTAACCGCTTTGCGAACTCAACAATGAGCTGGACTGTGAGAATGGTAATTTCTGTGATATGCCTGAATCGGACCTCACGTTGGTCTTCATCCTCCATGGGCTGGTTCTGAAACAAAATTAATTTGATACTAAATTAGGAGAAACAATTTTAATATTGGTAACTCTACTGTAACGTCGACAGTTATAACGTACTGATTAAAGCCAGTTTTTCTTATTTGGAAAAACCTTCAACATTTTTTGATGTTTTATAAGGTAGTCGCCCACTACTTATCGTCGATATGAAGTGCCAAAATACTTATTCCCGACATAGTAACAATTGGTTTTTAACGTACTCAGTATTAATCATTCGCTGTCGTGCAGTCTCTCAGCCTAGGCAGCTGTCTTTGACTTTTAATGGTATTCAGCGTCGTCGCTTCATGTTTTAACTATAGCAGCCATAAAAACTTTTTTAGGTAAGTAGCTACCTGACGCCGAAAATTCTTTGAATGTCAAATGTCTCAAAAAACGACATTTAAACATTTTTTAAAACATAAAAAACTATCTCTAACTTCCCGAGAAACCTTAAAGACAAAATAAAACTGGACAACAAACAACTATGCAGTGGCGGCTCGCGAGCTTTTAAAGTGGGAGGGCGTAGAAGAAAATAGTGCTGCTGAAGATTTATTGTTACTTTCCCTTTCCTTCTTTTTACTTTTTGTGCTACTGAAATCCTATACTGGAGGTGAACCACGAAAATGCCGCCACTGATAGATAGGACAGACAAACAGAATAATTTCAGTGTGACTACACGAACATCGAAATAGTATGGAAAACACAAATAAACGTCAGCGTTTTTCCAAAACCGCCAAGAAACAGGCCATATGATCGACTTCGACTACAACAAACAAATAATGTCTATAAACCATGACAGAATACGCGTACTTAGAGAATCACTAGAAGTAGAAAATCAGGGAAAACTAAACAGACGAGATGCCCTTCACATATTAGTAATAGGGAAAACATCCTCAAAAGGCTTAAAAACGATGCAGAACAAGAACCAAACAATCATGAAGATCCAAGCATGATGTACCAAGTACCGAAGGTGGAGTCAACAAAAAACATCGACCAATCAGAACCCAACACGATATGCTTTCCCGCCCGAGACAATAAAACTGCGACACTCGAGTATCCGACCTTCAGTAAAATAAAATACAGCCGAAACACCTTCAGTGTTATCGGCAAATGAGATAAATAAATACATATCTTAAGATTTTACCCCCATCTGGTACTTGCTTCTCAGAGGGGAGTGGCGCGAAGCGCTTGGCCCACCCCGTCCAGCGACCAAGCTGCGGAAACACCAAGGAAGAGAAGATAACGGTTTTGTGAGTACATTTCGACTACGGAAACCTAATCCCATATACCAGCAGTGCAGTTTCGGGATTATTTTAGAAAAAAATCTCGTGGTGGAAGGAAGGCGCGAACCGCGAACCTCCGACCGTCAGTTCGAATCTATCTACTAAGAGAGCAAAGGCTTGCAAATACCAAATGAAATTTTGGCGAAATTTCGTCAAGAATGTGAAAATTTATCAAACGAACGGATTGACACTAGGAAGACAAATTTAACATTTACTCTATCCGGGACATAAGTCTGAATTTAGTTTATTTAAAATATACATCATAACCGAGTTTTATTGTATAATACTGAAGGACACATTATTAAAAAAATATAGTGTAACATGCAGTGCGACTCGTGGATTTTTAAAGTGGGAGGGCGTAGAAGAAAATAGTGCATTGAAGATTTTTTTTTGCTTTCCCCTCCCACCTTGTTACTTTTCGTGCTACTGAAACCCTATAGAGGAGGTGAACCAGGAAAATGAGTTAAAGGAAAGAAACTGAACGGAAATAAAATATGGTGTTTTGCTTTGAAAAATAGTTTGGTATGATAAATGCTAGAGGGGCAGTGACCCAACGCCCTCCATCACCAGCCGCCACTGGTAATATGATTTGAAGATATCTGTTAATTGAAGAATGACGGACAGGCCATAAGAACAGATAAATAGATGATATACTTCATCTGATATATGAATTCATCTGAATAATGTTTGCTTACAATAAACTCGATTTTCACACAAACACGGATGATAAATTGTTTCTCATCTTTAAAATTGTTTCTCGGAAATATAATCGCAATGGAACCTCAGCGGGTCCTCTGTGTAAAACAATTCTAGAAAAATAAAGATCTAAACGTCAACCTTGTACAATATCGGTTAGTTTTAGGATATGGGAAAGAAAATTCCAGGAAACTGGTTGTCAAGAACATGCTTGTTTTTTACAAACAATGAACACTGCTCTGGTAATACAGCAAACCAGTTACCTAACTGTTCCCTTACCATATCTAGTTGAAGCAGAATTTAGAACCCAATGACTTCATTTTACGTAAAACATTCGTTGGTACATGCTTTTTTCTGATAAAACCAACTGCCACCCTAATGAGCAAGTCGGTAAACAAAATTACCACTAGTGAGGCAAAAGAAACTCTCGATTGATGCATCAACAATCACTTAATTCACTGGACGGGACTCCTTGCGCTGTTATGTCAGCGAGTAATCGGTTCTTACTTTTTTGAGGATAATCGTGGAGGTGTTGTAAATAGTTGTTAACTCATCATATTTTCAGATGTTAAGAAGAATTGTTTGCGCCGCAGTTACAGTTAACAAATTTTTCAAATTGAGCGGTTTTTTAAATTCTTGAATAAACACAGATGGCATTGTGTATTTGTTTAGATCTAGTCTCATTTCAGAAGTGTAATGTGTGACATTCATAAAAATGGAATGGTATCCAATACAACAACACCTTAAAAATGTTGAATTATTTTATAATCCAGAATTATAAAATAATTCAACATCAGTCATCAGGTCAGTGAAAAATGTTTTTAGAAATTTATGTTATGTTTACGGTTTGCATAATCGTCCACCTGTAAGCAGTATCAAACGAACGAACGAAACAAATTGTTTAAAAATTTCATGAAACTGCTTCGATGGAAGATAAAAGAATACCAATATATAGTCGTAGTGGTCATTCACAAGAGCATATTGATTTATTTCCTGGATACAGTAGGAGGACTTGGAGGCAGCAGGATGGAACAACTAGCCACACATCTAACGAATATATGTTTGTATAGGAAATAATATCATAATTACTTTAATTTGTTTTTAGATAGCTTGCTCTAAGTTGTGTTTACCCTAACAAACCGTTCAAAAAACAGCTCAACTTAAAGAGAATACCCGTTAAGAAATAGCCAGAATTTTTTCTCTAGTGATCTCATTTCACGACTTCATTATGTTTGATGACCGCATGGGGGCTTTAAGAGCCCCTATGGAGGTACCTCAAAGCACATGTTTACGAATCCAAACCTTGAATATTGGATGATCTGAAGAGCGTTATTCGGGAACAAGTGGCTAGAAACAATAGGGAGATGTAGGAATTAGTGCATTAGAACATTCGCACATGACTTCAGCAAAATTTGGCATTTATCTGATGTTATCTTTCACACATAGAATGGTATAGATTGAGTTACATTTTTTAGAACTTGTACTGGTAATGACCAAAAATCGGATAGTTTTAGAATGCTAAAACTATCCGATTTTTCTGATATACGCTATATGTATACCAATTACAAAGAATGTGTTGTTAATGTTGTAAATTAAACTACAACATTCATTACTTACCAATATTCGTTTAACGTCTTCTTCAGAAGGATGCTCATATTCATTTTGAAAATAAACTAATCGATGAATGAGCTCCTCTTGTTCGGGTGAGATTGGCTTGACGCCGTTCGATTTTTCTCCATCTGATAACTGAAAAAGTAAAAGAACGTTATTAGTGTTGCGGGTAATTATGCGTTTCAGTAGATGCGCGGATCGTAAAAACTAAGCATGACGCTATTGAAACGTTTTCGAAGACAATGTAGGGAAAGTTTCATAATTATATGTTAAGATTCCGTTCAAAAGAAGTAATACGAAAATAAAATGGAAGGCAACTAATACGATTTTAATGGTTCAAATGTTTCTACGTGCCGTAAACTTTCACTAGGGAAAATGTATAAACGCCTTAAGACACAAAAGAGGGTTTGGCAAGTTATTGTTAAATAGATTCTTAATAGGCATGTGTATATGTTATAAAAAACATGAGTGTACAAATAATAAGCATGAGTAAAAAGGAGTGCAATCTGCAAATAAGCGAAAGTAGTAAACTTTACGTCCAACGTGGACTGGAATCACATATATTCTTCTTCTTCTTGTAGTGCTGTAGCTCGTCACTGAGTCTTGTCCTCCTTCAACTTTCGCCTCCAACCAGATTGATTTCCAACAGCCTTGCCAGTTTTTGGTGTACAGTAGTTCTTTAGTATCTCTTCTTACATTGTCCTGTTATCATGTCTTTGATCCACCTCTGTTTCTGTTATTCGCCTCTCCATGATTTTCCTTGGCATTCGGTTTTCTGGCATTCCCGCCACGTATCTCATCCATCTAAATCGCTGAACTCTCTCATAGTCTACAATATCCAGATTTTTGTATAAATGCTCGAGTTCAAAATAATATCTGATCTTCCAAATTCCATTATCATACACAGACTAAAAGTTCTTTTTTGAGTACACTTATTTCAAATTTGCAATATTTGAAATAAGTGTACTCTTCCGTTTTCTTTCTGAGGGCTCAGATCCATTTTTATCATGTTATGAGATATTACTAATTAGTATTCTTATAGTTCTAACGGAAGTATTAAAATTTCACGTTTTCAACAATTGTTCCTTCTACCGTTATCCGAGCAACGACTTGAAAATACCAAATGAAATTTTAGCGAAACGTCGTCAAGAATGCGAAAATCAAACAAAGAGATTGACACCCGGAAGAATAATTCAACATTTACTCCATCCGGGAAATTTAGACATAAGCCTGAATTTCTTTTATTTCAAATGAATATTGAGGTGAATTGAAATATGGGGTATTACTACAGTGGTTTGCGTATCAAAGAAGTATATTGACGCATTCAAGAATACTACAAACATAGTGATCGCACAATAAAAGTGGTCGCATTCTCCAGGCTAAAGCAGAACAGTTTAGAACGAAATTTTTTAATGTTACAAAATTTTGAAATAGTGAAACTGCATGTGTCGAAATCGACAGCACTACCAATTGAGTTAAATCAAAATAGGCCCCGCTCATGACGAACTATGACGCCAGTGATATTTTAACGCTGATGAATAACAAAAGAGAAAACAAAAATATTGTAAAATTAATTAAAGAATGAAAAATGTATTGGTGACAAATGCATAGTTCTGGTTATTGGAAAAATTTAATCATACCAGATGTTTTGAAACCGTAAAAAAGTAGCCAGTTAATTATACAGCAAATAAACGCGCATGGTTAACCTCATACATTTTCGAAAGTGAATTAAGATCTTCGGACAAGCAATAAGCAAGACAAAATTGTTAATTATACACGCTGCTAATGTGGCTGACGAAGACAATCTACCTCTGAGTATGTGGTTAACTAAGAATAGTTGTGATCTAAGATTACTCAATTCCACTACAATAGGTCTTACGACAAAATGCTGACAAATCATATTGTTATACATATTGGTGATGCCGAACAATATTCCGATAGGTACTTTATAACGGAGTTTTACCGTATAATACTGAAGGACACATTATTAAAAAAATATAGTGTAAGGTGATCTGAAGATATTTGTTAACTGAAGAATAACTGAAGAATGACGAATGACGACGATGATAATGAATATGATAACGTTGATGGAAGTCCAGGAAACTGGTTGTCAAGAACATGTTTGTTTAACAACAAACCAGTTGATGTTGTTTAACAACAAACCAGTTGATTAATTTTATCCTTAGCAGATCCAATTGGTTCTGGATTTAGAAGCTAATGGCCCCATTTTACGTAAAACATTCGTTGATACATGCTATTTTCTGATAAAACCAACTGCCACCAAAATGAGCAAGTCAGTAAACAAAATTACCACTATTGAGGCAAAAGAAACTGTCGATTGATGCATCAACAATTACTTCATTCACTGGACGGGACTGCTTGCGCTGTTGTGTCAGCGAGTAATCGGTTAAAATGAGTGCAATCTTCAAATGAACGAAAGTAGTAAGCTCTACATCCAACGTGGACTGGAATCATATATTCCTTTTCTTCTTCTTCTTCTTGCGGTGCTACAGCTCGTCACTGAGTCTTGCCCTCATCCGACCTTTGCCTCTAACCAGATCGATCTCCAACAGTCTTGCCAGTTTTTGATATGCAGTAGTTTTTCAGTATATCTTCTTACATTGCTCTGCCATCATGTCTTTGGTCTACCTCTGTTTCTGTTATCCCCTGTTCGCTTCTTCATGATTTTCCTTTTGTTTTCTGGAGTTCCGCGATTCAGATATATGAGATACATGTCATATATCTGAATCGCGGAACTCTCTCATAGTCTACAATGCCCAGATCTTTGTATAAGTGCTTGAGTTCGAAGTTATACTTGATCTTCCAAATTCCATTGTCATTCACAGCACCAAAAGTTCTCTTCTGACGACACTTATTTTAAATACTGCTAAAATCTGTTCCGTTTTCTTCCAGATCTATTCATATTCTATCATGTTGTGAGATATTACTAACTAGTATTCTTATAGTTCTATCGGAAGTACTAAAATTTCACGTTTTCAACAGGTTTGAGTTTTGGTAAAATAAATAGTCGAATGGAAATTACTGCTTCTACTGTTATGAGGACATGGATAAGATGGTTTAATCATATTTATAGACGAGTGTCAGATATTGATCATCCTGGAAGTATTCAAGGACCTGACGAACGGTACTTTAGATCTTTTATTGTATACAATTGATATTAAAATACCCGATAAGTACCAAATGCTCTTGTTGCAGCTACACGAAGGACTATTTCGAGAATGACTGTTAATCTACATTTATTTCATGCGGGATGTATGCTAATCATCTGCTTCTTATAATGCATCACACATTGCAATGGTGCGAATGGTGTTGAGCTATCAGCATCTCATTTGCGCTTGTATGTCGTGTCAGATACGTACACAATGTCAGAATTGATTAGACTAATGAATTCAATTTTTTTGTGGAATATTAAAATCATTCTTATTAATACTTTCACTACTTTATTATTTATTTTCTCGGAATGTACTGTTATTTCCTTTTTGAAAATTATTTCATATTTCTGAATAATGCCTGCATCTTAAAAACTATTCGTTTCACTATAATTAAAAATACAGATTTTAGAGGAGAAGAAAAACGACGAAAAGGCATCAAATGCTATTTATTATATAAAAGTTTGAATTTAAACGAAACAACAATCCACACTACACAGAAAACTGAACAGAACATTTAGCTTCTATTCCTATAGGTTCTTCTCTCTTCGGAAATATGACAGCACCAAAAACTGGAATTCCTTGAAACACCAATGTGATTTAACATAAAGGATGCTGAAGCAGGGCTAGTACCTTATTTATTTGATGACGATGATGGAAATCGAGTTACTTTTAATGACCACAAGAACAGGCTAACGGAACATATTTTGCCTGAACAGATAAATGTGTATATAAACAATATTTTCTTTCAACAATATGGTGCGACTTGTCACACATCTCACCAGCGATTTATTGCAAGAAAAGCTTTTTGGACGCGTTATTCTGCGAAATGTCTAGCCACCAATATCATGCGATCTGACATATTTGGATTATTTTTTGTGGTGTTATGTTAAATCTCTGGTTTATAGAAATAAACCTTAAACGAAACATATCGCGCGATATATGTGAAAGAGTAACTGAAAATTGGGTTTCCACAATGCATTCTAGAACGAAGCCAAGGGGAACATTTGAACGGCATTATTTTCCAAACATATCAATGTTTATTCTTCAAGGTAATGAAAAAAATTACGGACTATCACTTGTAGTTATCGTTGTGCCTTTTTTTAACACGCTTTTATTAGTTTCATCCATATCTTACAATGTAACGGAATCCTTTTCAAAACCCACTTCAAAAGGTCAGATTAAATTGAAACTTTGCACACTTATCAAGGACCGATGACAATAAAATAATTTAATAAAGATCGTCACATTATCCTGAACAGGATCGTCGGGATCAAGGATTTGCTTTCGGAGAAGGAGCTTGAGACATGGTTACAACGCCCAAGGAGGGCAGTAGACGCGCAAATTACCCACTCCCGCCAAGGGTAGGTAGTGACGAAAAATAAATAATAGTTTAAAAAACTAAAAAAACACGCTTTTATAGCAGATCGAACTAAACAATTAAAAGTAAATTATAGTTTCAAAAAACTAAAAAACACCCTTTAATGGTACAAAACCATTTAGGTTTAGTTTGGTACTGATTCCTGTATAAAGTAATGTTCATATTTATAAAAATCGAAAGTTACACAATGGGCTTGCGTGGCCGTATAAGAAACTAGGGTATCAAAGATAGAACAAGGTAAACGAATTGTTAGCTCGGCAGGATATGATGTCTGAATGCTCAAACCTTATATTCTACTGGCATTCAAAAATGATAAATATTAGGTTGCTATGATTAGTTATTGTGATTTTTGTTATTTTAATTTTATATGCTGTATTTTCAAACAAAATTTGAATCGAAATTGCTTTATATAATTGCTATATATAATTGCTATATATAATTTTAAAGAGCGTTTTTCGCTCTATATAACAGTGGTATTAGTTTTGCTCTAAAATAATTGGCCAATTTTTTCAGAACGTTAAATGCGACAATGGGCACAAAGCAAATTCGCACAATTTTCTTGTTCCAGTTCAAACTAGGCCGAAATATATCAAGAATGCATTTGGCCTAGAAACCACTAATGAAGGTACTACGAAATGGTGGTTTAAAAAATTGTCTGTCGTGTTGTCTGCTCTTCTTTTGCGCAATAAAAACGATCCGTTTCTCGAGCGGATTGTGATGTGTGATAAAAAGTGGATTCCTTACGACAATCGGAGACGATTGGCTCAGTATTTGGACCTCGTTGAAGCTCCACAACACTTCTCAAAACCGAAAATGCACCAAAATAAAGTCATGGTGACTGTTTGGTAGTCTGCTGTTGGTCTGATTCATCACACCTTCCTGAAATCTGGTGAAACGATTACAGCGGAGAAGTACTGATAAAGAAGTACAAAAGGAAGTACTAGCAAATTGATCAAATGCACCAAAAACTGCGGTACTTGTGCCCGGCATTGGTCAGCAGTAAGGAACCAAATATTCTCCATGACCACGCTCGGCCACACGTCTCAATGATCACATGACAAAAAATGCATGAGTTGGGCTACAAAACTTTTAATCATCCACCATACTCGTCTGACCTCTCGCCTACCGACTACCGACTACCGCTTTTTCAAGCATATCGACAACTTTCTGCGTGAGAAATACTCTAAAAATGAAATTTTGCGGACCCGGTATAAATAAACTTATTTCTCGTGGTTAGCTAACATGGTTAGCCAAACGTGTCGTTAGCGTCGAGAAGTTCAAAGAAGTGATTTGGTGTTTAGTGGTAAATTTCTTCAAGTTTAGTTATTTCTCGTTGGCAAATGTGTGTTGATTACAATGGTTTTTATTGCGATTAATAAAGTTGTGTTTGAGGTGAGATATATAAATTTCAATTGAATAGTTAAAAATTACAATAACACTCTTAACATCGTAATACTAAACAATAACAATAAATAATTTGAGATCTATAGCCGGGAAAGAAAGAAAAATTTTGTCCAGCAATAGGTACGTAAAGACTGATGTAGTATAATTGGATAACCAGTGACTTATTAAAAATGGTTTACCAAAGTAATTGTATCGAAAATAATATAAACTGCTGCTGATCTTCGAAGATCCGAAGGATTTAAGTCAGCTGATTGATAAAATAATATTTTTATCAATAAATACATTAATATTCTAACCATCATGTTAGGGAATTATAGTTGCTTTTAAAACTCATTACACCAGGTTGTCAATCAAATTTTTGTCCTAAACAAAAGGTTTGTGCGGATTTTCAGTTCTCACACACCAATAACAACTTCAATTTAATAGTCGCAATTCTTGCAAATACTTCTATTTAGGAAAAATTCTGTAAACGATTTGTTAAGAGATAAAAGTAGGCTTGGTAGCTGTTTGTTTTTAATTTGCGAAAAATATACATATAAATTAATAATAATTTAATTTTGATTAATGATCATCGTTAATGACAGCAGTTTATTTTCGGCTTTAATTATGTTAAAGGGTCGTAAATGTTACTCAAGTGATATTTCAGGCCGGAAAATTGATGATGACCTGAATTTTACGTCAAAGAAATAAGCGATAGGAAAATGAAAACAAAAAATGGACACATTTACCGGGTGTGGTGGATAATAATTCTTGATTTAAAAAAAAAAAGAAATTAATTTAGGAGAAAGGTAAAAAATGGTTTATTCAAAGTATGCGCCTTGGCTAGCTGCACATTTTTCCCATCTCTCTGGCAATTTGTGGATGCCTTCCCAGAAAAAGCGTACATCTCCATAACTGCATAAATAAAACAAAGTTGTCTAATATCCACTTACATTTTTCTCTAAAACAACGCGTTTCGCTATACTGTGGTTTCTTCGGATAACTGACAATATATATATATATATATATATATATATATATATATATATATATATATATATATATATATATATATATATATATATAAATTATATATAAATTCATATAAATACACACATAATTGTATAATATATTATGCAATTTAGTATGAATTTCAATGACGAAAATGCTGGAACCATCCTCATCTCCGTAATTGTTAAAGTGTTTCATGAAAAGTGTGTAAGACATCGATAAAAACAAGTGGTAGTTGGAAGGAGCCAAGTCTGGTAAGTAAGGCTGGCAAGTGCAGAAATGAGTCTCTGATCGCTTTTGTTGTGTGTGATGGGACGTCTCATGCTGCAATATCACTTTTCCGTGTCTTGTAACCTATTCTGGTCGCTTTTCAATCAATGCCTGATTCAAATTGATCATTTCTTGACGGTAGCGAACAGTAGCGAACTATTTTGCCTGATTTCAGAATCTCATGGTACTTCTACACTATGATCCTACCCAATGCACATCATTGTCTAGTTTCCAAAGCAATTCGGTCTTGCGGTCGATGTTGGTTGTCCTGGCTTCACGGAAGATTTTCTGCGTTTTGGGTTCTCGAAATATTTACATTTTTCATTTCCAGTCACGATCCGATGCAAATAAGTCGAGAAACCAATACATCACACACCGGTTTTCGTTTTTCCATCTGTCTGTCGTTCAACTGATGTGGTACCCATTTTCCCGTCTTCTTAATATTTCCTATTGCATGCTGACAATCAAAATAGTTCGGCGACCAATATTTAACCTCTCTGCTATTTTTTGTTGAGTTTGCATATCGTCTTCTTCCGACAATACTTGCAATTCGGTATCTTCAATTTTTTTTAGATGATCTACGTGTTCTGTGTCTTTCAAGCCGAAATCACTACTTTTGAATCGTATAAACCAACTTTACTCAACCTGTTGCGACCCACCAAATAGCCAAGAAGTTAAGTAAAAAACATTGCGACCTCCTCACTACAATATTGTAGTCAGCAGCACACCTTAATAGCTGCTGCGGTGCTGTTCGCTCATAGGCGTTATATGGTCGTGGTTACGAGTTCAGGAAAAATCCAACAAAGATAAGGGCGCCAGTCAATGTAATAACCCAGATTGGCAAATGGTTTATCAAAAAAGATATATATATATATATATATATATATATATATATATATATATATATATATATATATTTATATATATATATATATATATATATATATATATATATATATATATATATTTATATATATATATATATATATATATATATATATATATATATATATATATATATATATATATATATATATATTTATATATATATATTCCCTTATATATATATATCCTTATATATATATATATATATATATATATATATATATATATATATATATATATATATATATATATATATATATATATATATATATATATATATATATATATATATATATATATCCCCTTTGTGGATCAGACCTTGACGTGGTAAAGGGGTTTGAGTAGGGCAATGAAGCTTTGAGTTATGCCGTCTGGAGTCTATGCTCCTGGGAGGGTCACCCCTGGCGGACAGGTCAAGGCGGAGGCCTCAGACTAACATGATCCAAAATCTGCCAACCCGCATTGGACCAGCGTGGCAGATTACGGTCCATACCTTCAACATGGTATTTCAGTATGTTGAAATATGACAGTACAACCTCAAACACGGCCCTCATTCCCCGGAGGCCAAGGGGCAACTACCTACGGCAGCGGGAAGACCTGCCCCAAGGCAGAGGGTGCTAAGAATCACCGGGTTAGATCAGGCTGCCATTGGACTTTTGACATTGCAACGTTAAATATACGGACTATGAAAACAGAGGCCCGATTGCAAGAACTGTTAATCGAACTTGACAACATACATTGGGATATTATTGGGCTCTGTGAAACACGAAGGAAGGGTGAAGAGTTAATCAAACTGGAACCAACTGGACACGTACTCTACACTCGAGGTACGGAAAATGGCCGATGTGGCGGAATAGGATTCCTCATCAATCGAAAGCTGAAGGACAGTGTGGTAAAATTTGAAAGTACATCCGACCGATTAGCCCAATGCGTCATTCAGCTGAATAAAAAGTTTAGGCTTCAAATCGTCCAAGCTTATGCACCAACTATAAGCCATAAAGATGAGGAAATTGAGGAATTTTATGATGATGTGGCCCAGCTTTTATACAAGGAGAAATGTAGGTACAAAATCCTGATGGGTGATTTTAATGCCAGAATTGGAACAACAAGAACAGACGAAAATGCAACTGGCCCATATGGAACTGGTGAGCGAGACAATAGAGGTGACAGATTAGTTGATTTTGCTGAAGGACAAGAACTATATATTATGAATTCATTCTATAAGAAAAATATCAGCAGAAAATGGACATGGAAAAGTCCATCTGGGCTCACAAGCGAAATTGACTACATCATGACCAACGATAAAACAATATTTACCAATTGTACTGTCCTTAACAATTTTAATGTTGGAAGTGACCACCGAATTGTACGAGCAAGGGTTCGGATTGACTGTCGAAAAGAGCGCGAAAAAATGGTAAGATCAAAGAAGGGCAAGGTGGATTCTGGAAAACTGCTGGAGAGAGGAAGCGATTTTGAGATTGCTTTGTCAAACCGGTTTGCTGCGTTACAAGATCCAGAGGAGGTGGAAATATCAGTTCAATATGAAGAAATCGCCAACAATGTACTTCAAACGGCTGCTTCAATAGCACCAGAGGAAAAATGTCTCAAGCAAACAAAAATCTCCAGTGAGACCATTGATTTAATGAAGAAACGGCGAGCAATGAGAAATGCAGGTAGTCCTTTTGGCAGGGTCGAGTACACTGAGCTCTGCAAAACTATAAGAAAACGTATCAGAGAGGACACGCGCCGATTCAATATGCAGCTAGTGCAAAAAACCCTGGAAGAAAACAAAGGAATTAACAAAGCTAAACAGAAGCTGAGAAACAAAAGAACGCAAATATATGCTTTAAAGCGTGAGGATGGCACAGTGTGCAGGACGCGTACCCAAATGTTAGAGATTGTCAGAAGGTTTTATTCCCAGTTATATGAAGATCAGAGCCAGTCAGGGACAGCAATACCCACGGAAGAACAATATATAATACCAGATATCCTAGTGGAGGAAGTAACAAATGCTATAGAATTGATGAAGAACGGCAAGGCTCCAGGAAAGGATAGTGTAACTGTCGAAATGCTAAAAGCTGGTGGTCGGACGTTACATAAAACCCTGGCAAAATTATACTCAAAATGCCTCAAAGAACAAAAAGTACCTGACTTATGGAAAAATGCAGAAGTGATCCTTTTACATAAAAAAGGAGCACAGGAAGATTTAAAGAACTACCGTCCAATAAGCCTCCTATCAGTGATGTACAAAGTTTTCACTAAGATAATTTCTGAAAGAATATTAAAAAAACTGAATGACGCACAACCAAGAGAACAAGCAGGGTTCAGAAGTGGATTCAGTACAATGGATCACATCCAGGTTGTACAGCAGGTCATAGAAAGGCACAACGAATACACCATGCCACTGTGCTTGGCTTTTATCGACTACGAAAAAGCATTTGATTCCATCTCAAAGCATGCGATAATGGATGCACTGCTTAGCCAAGGTGTAGAGAGAGCCTATGTAAACCTATTAGAATCAATATATGATGGAGCTACAGCCACAATTCACCTTGATGATCTTGAAGTGGGAATTAATATAGAACGAGGTGTACGGCAGGGTGACGCAATATCGCCTATTCTTTTCTCGGCTGGCCTTGAAGAAGTATTCCGTAAACTGGATTGGGAACAGGATGGGGTAAAGATCAATGGTGCAAACTTAAACCATCTTAGATTTGCAGATGATATTATTCTCATTTCACAAGACCCAGAGGAGCTGCAAAGACGCATACAAGAACTGCAAAGGGCTGGCGAACCATTTGGCTTGAAAATAAACCTGAAAAAGAGTCAGGTTATGTTCAATAACTTCGCTCAGGACAGAAGAATTTCAGTTTTAGGAAGGGATTTAGAGATTGTGGACAGCTTTGTATATCTTGGGCAGAGGATTTCCATGGAGGGGAATACCGCCCGGGAGGTGGAACGGCGTGTTAAATGTGGCTGGCAGGCATTTGGTAGGCTCAACATAGTGTTTAAGAGCAGACTCCCACTTTGCCTGAAAAGAAAAGTATTCGATCAGTGCGTTCTACCCGTTATGACATACGGAAGTGAAACCTGGACACTCACATCGCAATCAATTCAAAAACTTCGGGTGGCACAGAGGGGAATGGAAAGATGTATGCTTGGCATTACAAGACGAGACAGAAAGTCCTGCGCATGGATCAGGGAACAAACAAAAGTCTGTGACATCATTGGAAGAGTAAAACAGTTGAAATGGAGATGGGCAGGCCATATAGCGAGGCGATGGGACGACAGATGGACCAAGGCAATCCTGGAGTGGATACCGCTTGATCGCAAACGTCCGCGAAGAAGACCGAAAGCACGATGGACTGATGACATCGTTAAGTATATTGGACCCGAGTGGCAGAGGAAAGCCCAGGACCGTGAAGGTTGGAAGCATGCTGAAGAGGCCTTCATCCTGCAGTGGATCGATACGGGCTGATGATGATGATGATGATGATATATATATATATATATATATATATATATATATATATATATATATATATATATATATATATATATATATATATATATATATATATATATATATATATATATATATATATATATATCCATGTGTGTGTGTAAAACTTAACCTATTTAATAATGGTTTAAAACAAGAAACAACTCGGTTAGAAATGCGGTGAAGAGACAAGTGACACTAAAATAGTTAAGACAAATAGTATACTAAATCATACCGTAACAAGCTATAGGCGGCATATTAAATACACTTTAAAGCTATAAATATAATATAAACTAAACAAAACAATATATATATATATATATATATATATATATATATATATATATATATGTATATATATATATATATATATATATATATATATATATATATATATGTACACACGGGCCCCACCCATCCATTAGAGGGCACATGTTTCGTCTATTGATGTTCAGAATCTTCAGGGTACCGACATGTGCTCTCTCGTCAGGAATAGAAAGAACAGATATACAGTCAACAACCCATACTTTTCACCGACTTCCCGTCAGATGGCGCATATATGCAGTGTTAGAATTCTTTGGACTGCGTCCAATGAGACAACAGTGCTGGGTGTCATCAGATACCCAACTGCTGGGTTCCACAATTTCATGTGGAACCCAGCATTATATATATATATATATATATATATATATATATATATATATATATATATATATATATATATATATATATATATATATATAAATATAATAATATAATTATATATATTATATATATATATATATATATATATATAATAATATATATATAATATATATAATCCCTCCAGAGCTTTAGAGAGCATATATATATATATATATATATATATATATATATATATATATATATATATATATATATATATATATATATATATATGCTCTCTAAAGCTCTGGAGGGATTAGGAAATGCCGAAAGGTCTTAATCCCGATGAAAGAAAAATCCGAACCTACACCTCCGTGCGGTGGAGAGCGGGAAACACCTTAGGGTGGCAAACGTAGGTAGGGACCGAGTAACTGTCGGTATAAACAGTTCACTCTTGCTAAGAGAGGAAGAGCTAGCAAGAACTGGGGCACCCACTTGCCCCTAGGGCGAGAAATCGTCCTTAAAGGCGGAGGAACCAGAAATTGGTCAACGGCAGGAGGCTGGAGTGGCAACGGGAAACCGCTACAGTAAAGATCTACGGATATCCCTAGTAAATCTACCATGGAATGGCTAATCTCAAGATGAAATGTTCCGGAGTAAGAAGTCCTCCGATCGGATCTCCGGGGAGGACGGTTTTGACAGTTACCAATAAAGACATAAACAGGGAAACAACTATCTTATTCAGAACACAACTTAGAATAGGAACCTGGAATGTGCAAAGTATGTATCAAGCAGGGAAAACTCACAATAGCATACAGGAAATGGAAAGGCTACATATAGACATTCTGACATGCACTGAGGCAAGATGGCCAGGAACAGGGCAATGTCAAGTGGGAGACTATAATATATATTATGCGGGCGAAGATGGTACACACCATCGAAACGGTACAGCGATAATAACGCATAACCGAATAGCAAATACACTGCTAGGATATTTACCCATCTCAGACAGAGTGGCAATAATGAAGATCAGAGCCGTACCATACAATCTGAACATAATAGCCGCATCACCAACAACTCAAAGTACAGAGGAAGAAAATGAGCTTTTCTATGAACACCTCAAGAAGGCACTCCAGAATACAAAAAACAAAGAAGTCACCATTGTAATGTGTGACTTCAACGCAAAAATAGGACAAGGAGCGGACGGCGATGTGATTGGTAAATTTGGTCTGGGTCACCGAAATGAAAGAGGAGAAAGACTGGCTCAGTTCTGTAAAGAAAATAGATTGTCGGTCATGAACACATACTTCCAACTACCCTCCCGAAGGCTGTATACATGGCAAGCTCCAGGTGAAAGGAATATTAGAAACCAAATTGACTTCATAATGGTCAACAAAAGATTCCAAAACTCGATAACATCCGCAAAAACGTACCCAGGAGCTGACATCGCCTCGGATCATAATCTACTACTAGCAAGGGTCAAACTGAGACTCAAGAGAGCGACCAATCAACCACAGAGACCCAGGCGCCCAGACATGAATCTATTGAAAGATACAACAATTATCGAAAGGGTGAAACAAGAAATAAACAACAACTTAGCTACACTTCAAGTATGTCCAGCCGAAACAATAAACAACAAATGGGAAAGCATAAAAAGTATAATAACAACAACAATAAACAACAATTTAAAGTCTCAGAACAACAGAACAAGGAACAAAAAATGGATGAATAGCGAAATCTTGGAGCTAATGGCAGAGAGACGGAAACTAAAAAACAGAGATGAACTGGAATACAAAAAACTGAATATAACGATCAATGAAAGAATAAAAGAAGCAAAGTCAGAGTACCTGCATGAACAATGCACCGAGATAGAAAACTTAGGCGCAAAGCATGATACACTGAACATGCACAAGAAAATCAAAGAAGCAGCTGGCGTATTCAAAAGTAATGGGAGAACGCTACTTGCAGACAAGCAAGGCAACATAGTCTGGGATCCCACAACTCGTTTAAAAACATGGGAAACCTATATAGAAACACTTTTTGAGGACACAAGTAGAGGGGATATAGCAACGAACAACGACATAACTAGGCCTTATATCATCACTCGAGAAGAAGTGATCACAGCCATAAAGCGACTAAAGAATGGAAAGTCCCCTGGTCCGGATAACACCTATATAGAAGTTATAAAACTTATAGACGAAGAATATCTAGACACAATAATACAATTGTTTAACCAAATATATGATTCTGGATCAATCCCAGAGGAATGGTTAACCTCGACGTTTATACCTATTCCTAAGAGTACACGGGCAAAAAAATGTGACGAACATCGCTTAATCAGTATAATGAGCCATTTCCTAAAGATCTTTCTGAAAATAATACATGAAAGGGTATATAGGAAAATTGAGGAACACATGGGAAACACTCAATTCGGCTTCAGGAGCGGTTTTGGTACAAGAGAAGCCTTGTTCAGTATACAGGTACTCATACAAAGAGCAAGAGATGTGAACACGGACGTATACGCATGTTTTATTGACTTTTCGAAAGCATTCGATAAGGTCAAACACGATAAACTGTTAAGTATCCTAGAAAGAATCGGAATAGATGGACCTGAAAGGCGTATAATAGCCAACTTGTACTGGCGCCAAAATGCAACGATCAGAACAGGAAACCTAACTTCGTCTCAAATAAACATCCAAAAAGGAGTTAGACAGGGGTGCATTCTGTCACCCATGCTGTTTAACATATATTCAGAGGAACTGTTCAAGGAGGCACTCGAGGGAACAGACGAGGGACTAATTGTTAACGGAGTAAACATCAATAACATCCGCTACGCCGATGATTCTACACTACTAGCAAAGACTGCAGAAGAACTGCAAATACTAATCAATAGAATAGCAGAAAAGAGCAAAGAATACGGTCTAAGTCTCAATATAGAGAAAATAAAAGTTATGATTATCAGCAAACAGAACATAATCGCTGATTTCTACTTTCAAGACAGGAAACTAGAGCAGGTACAAAACATTACATATCTGGGATGCAACCTGAACGCAGATTGGGACCACGCTAGAGAAATAAAAATCAGAATTGAAAAAGCACGAAATGTATTTAACAGAATGAGAGGTGTATTATGCAATCTAAAACTAAACATCAGACTACGAATTAGGACTCTCCGATGCTATGTTTTCTCAATATTATACTATGGGGTGGAGGCATGGACCTTGACAGAGAACACTGTAAAACGACTTGAAGCATTTGAATTCTGGTGCTACCGCCGTATACTTCGAATCTCCTGGACACACCACGTTACCAATGAAAAGGTTCTGGAGCGGCTGAACAAGAGAAGAGAAGTAATTGTCACCGTAAAGAAACGAAAAGCATCTTATTTTGGACATGTCATGAGAGGAGGAAAATACTCTTTACTACAAGTTATACTACAAGGAAAAGTAGAGGGAATGAGAGGACCTGGTCGAAGAAGGATATCATGGCTGAAGAACTTGAGGCAATGGACAGGAATGACATCAACCGAACTATTTAGATAAGCGGCCAACAGGATTAGATGGGCCATGGTAATTGCCAACGTCCAATGAGGATATGGTACCCCCAAGAAGAAGATATATATATATATATATATATATATATATATATATATATATATATATATATATATAATGCGTTAAATAAAATAGAAAAAAATATTAGGTATTAACGACTTATATCTGTAATTAGATAATTTTAAGTCATTAATTTAGTCATTCCCAAATAGAAGTTCTATAAACGACGACTACGGTAGTCGTCCACTACAAAAGAATTTGAACCTTACTTGGATAAAGTTACCAGTCTTACAGCTGCAGAAGTGTTAGCTATTAGATAGCGGGGTTCCAAGGCTGCACGACTAGTCTACAATAGTGTGGGACGTCGAAACAATGAGGCCTCATACGAAAATCGGCCAACAGTTATAACCCGACACGGGCTGGATTCTTATGTGTTGTACTGGAACGTCGAAAAGACACGAGATTATCGAAATGTTTACGGTAGTGTAGGCAAACACTCGAAAATAACCTAACTGTTACGTTAAGCTCCACAATCCGCAGATTTTATTCCTCATCGAGGCTCGCGCCTGCTTTAACCAGCAAGAAGAGAAAATCCACGCCTACCCACTGTGCTGTCCTCTATGAACGAGAATGAAAAAAAAATAGTGAAAATACTGAAAGGAAACCGCGCATACTAGTGGTTTCGTATTTCGACTCGATATCAGAGGGTATAACTAGGTAACTGAAAGTAGAGAACGGAAATAAAATAGAACTGAGACTGAGATAAGCAAAAACAAACAGAGGGTCCTGTAACAGTTTTTTCAAACGTTACACTATGTTAATTTGACGTTTATTAAATTTTTACATCGGCCGTTTAACACGGTGATGATTGGCTCTTTTTTCAGCATCGTGATTCTAACGAGCATGCTCATACCCTTGTAAACCATGAAAAAAAAACTAATCATCTATTCTCTTTGTATTAAATGACGAGTCGTCAATGGCGGATGTATGTTTGGATGGACTGTTACACTTATACCGAAATACCGCACACAGTCACAAATACCAAACTACAAGACTTGTGTAATCCCTTGTTCTTATATTACTTTTACCAGTTCAATCATGTGGCCTGGATTTGTAGTTCCGTATTTGTGATTGTGTGGAATTTCGGTACAAATGTAACGGCCCATTCACACATACATCCGTCATTGACGATTCGTCATTTAATACAAAGACAAAGAGATGATTCTCGTGTGAACACGATCGTAGGAGTTTATAAGCCATTTAAAAATAAAAACTATTCTTCATAAATAACGATGCAGAAAAAAGAACGAATCGCCGTGTTAACCGGTCGATGTAAAACGATCGATATAAACGTCAAATTAACATATTGTAGTGAGGGGGTCGCAATGTTTTTTACTTAACTTTTTGGTTATTTACTGGGTCGTGGCACTAAAAAGATTGAGGAACGATGTTCTACAGTAACAATTTTCGACAAGTACAAGCTACAATATGTTGAGTTAGGCCTATTATCATTAGATAGCAAGGCTAGCATCATTTATAAACCAAACCGTCGGTTGACCTGCAGTTATCTCATTACTCTTATTCCCGTAGTTATGAGACACGATGCAATTAAAAGTAGTTTAAATAATATCTAGAATAACAGACCGTATATTCTCAACTAACTGGTTATCATAACTTTAATATCGGCATGAAATTGGCCAGTTGAAGATAAAAATTGAATGGGCGCGGTCCAAAAATTGCTAGCGAACCGTTTTTGTTTTCGCCGGGAGAAAGACATGAAAAGATGGTTATCGAGAAATGACTTTCTTTTCGGGGCATGCAGACGTAATTAACAAGGAGAACAAGTTCGGATCGAGTGAAAATATTACTTTGCGCTCGTTTTTGTTCAAGTCGAACACGAAAGGCTTTCTTTTAATTTTAATACATTCGTTTTTTTTTTGTTGCAATTATTGATTCATAGTTTGGTTCGTTGATGAGATTTTGCCATATTCGCTTTGCAATCAAATGAAACATTGATGTAAATTAAACGGCAGTTGCACTGTTATGTATAATTAATTCGATGTTAATTAAAAGTGTTTATTTTTACTAAGTTGATATGCAATTAGCTTTGATGAAATCTGAGTATTATAACTCCGAGTCGTGAGATAGAATTTCAGTGAGACTTTTTTCCATTTTTAAAAGTTTCAGTGTCTTTGGCCATGATAAATAAGTTTTCTCCCATTTTACGGTATTCCTCCTTAGTTTCACATTTCCCTATTTCCGCTGATCTACCACTGCGTTCAGTTTTGGTAAAATATGGTGAATATATTAATATTTCATGATCCAATCTTAATTGAGGTTTTAAACAATTATTTTTTGTCATAAATGGAAAGATAATGTATAAGTTTTATAACAAAACTATTTTTATTTTATTTTCCTTATAATTCAAAAGTTACGTTAGTTTAATAGTACCGATGACGCACCGATAGTTTCCGAAAAAACCCGAGTGCACGTTATCTCACAATGGTAAAACGAATGCCAATATCCCCAATATCGGGTCGGCTCGGAACAATTCGGAAGTTACACCGAAATTTTCTTTCGTGCCGTTTCCTTCCCTTTCATAAATATTATAGTTCTATAAGTTTAACCTAAATCTTTGACTGCATTTGTTGGTTTACTAACCATTTGAAAATATACTTGCTTTTAATTGTTATTTAGGTTTTTGGTGCTGTTTTCATCTATATTTATCTTTATGTATCTTTACATAAGATATGGAGGCTCAAAGGTAAGTTCAGGATGAAATTATGAAATTAGATTAGGGTTCTTTTGTTATTTGCATTCGTTTTTATAACTTTTATTTATATTATTTAATTCATGTAGCGAAAACAAATTAACGTGCCAAATTTGTAGAAAGGAATATTCCTGCGTATCCGCAAAGAATCTACATGTAGCAACACAACCGAGAGTAGTTACAACAAGAAAGCCCTACAGGATCGTCTATTTTATAGGATACGAATAATAATATTCAAGAAAGCGCGAATAGACAAGAACAAAATTCGACTACCAATTTGGAAGGTAATCGTATCTAAAAAGTCTTATACTTATTAACGTTTTACAGGATAATCTAATTTGTGGATGGAAAAAGAGTACAGAGCTTTGTGTGATTATAAACGCATTCTCTTATTTGGGAAATCTCTGGCATGGTCAATGAGTTCCTGCAAAACGTTTTACCCCAATTATTAGCTGACGTTCCAATATTTAATGAAGACAGGAGTATTGTGTTGACACAATGTGTAAAATGACGGTTGTCCGCCACACTGGAGATAACTAACTAACAGTCAGGGAGTATTTAAATAATGTTTTCCCAAATTCGTGGATTGGGAGGGATGGCCCTATTCTATGGCCTCCACGGTCCATAGACCTAACTCCGTTGGATTTTTAAATCTGGGGACGAGCGAGAAAGATTTATTCCAAAGCATAGAGGCGGCTTCCGTCATAATTAAAGAAGATATTCTTTTATGTACTACTACGATAGAAATGAGGCGATGAGGTTACGTGCATACGCAACTGAGCTCAGCAAAATTTGTGATTAATTTAATTCAATTAATTCAAATTAATTTGTGATTAACAAGATTTTATTTTTACGTGGAGTCCAAGGAACGTCAGTACCCTATGTAAAAAAGACATAGCAGCCAGACGTCACTGCGCAAGAGCGTTTTCTACCTACTTAGCGTATGTTATATAAGCAAATAAGTAATATCGAATATCAACGTAATGCGCCCCGATACATGAAGTTAGCAAATTAGTCAAGTTAGTAAAACATCTTTATGGCATGAATGCATACCGTTAGAAAGAGGATAAACCAGAGATTTTTTAAAAGAATTTGAAGAGCATTATCGCTTTTAGCTTTTTTTAATATGCAATTCAATATTGACCTTTAAAATTATTTTTACTTCTTCCAAAAACTTTGTGAGTGTTTAAAAAAAAGTAGATGTCGCTTGCATCTAATTTTGCTATACCAATAACTTTTTCTTTAATTCAAGTTTCAATGCCGACTTTTGGAATTTTTTAAATAAAGAATTAAATAATTAACATAAAGAAACGTGTGAGCCCAATAGTGCTTTATGGAGGCTGAGGAGATAGCAAAAGACCCCCTCCTATCGGCCATTTCAATTTGGCAAACGATGCACCAAACACCCTCTATAAATATATATATATATATATATATATATATATATATATATATATATATATATATATATATATATATATATATATATATATATAGTCCGGTATATTTCGTTGCCTTTCAGTAAAATGTTAATTGCCCCAATAAATTTGAATAAAAATATTCCCAGTTTCTTCAAAGCCACCATAGTCGAAATGAAACTTCTGAATAATTTTGGAAAAAGTAAAATATTGTTAAATTATTGTTATTATTATTATGTATGACTAAAACATTGTTTATTGGTTTGTGTATTTTAAATTTATTAGTACAATAAAAATGAATAAATAAATCTCTTAGTACAATAAAAATTATAACCTAAACTTAATTATACATTTAGTTCGGTTTCACTCTCACCTGTCACTTTGATCTACATTAATAATAAGTGGTTCTATATTATTAGTAAATGATATATAGGAATCTTCTATTTTAATCATATGGTTAATCGAATTTTTCCAACTTTCTTTGGGAATACTATCTACAACCTTCCTAATTAATGTTGCAGCATTTGCACTTAGAGTCGGATAAATGTTTTCTGCTCTAACATTGGATTTTACCTGATGCTACGTATGCTCAATTGGATTAAAAATACTGTAATACGGAGGAAGGCGTAAAACCGTATGTCCTATATCGGCAGCAATGGTATCGCATCCATATTCCTTTTTAATATTAAATGTCATTAATATTTTCAGAAAATCACATTTTTTATATGTATTTTCGAAGTATGTATCGTTTTTTAATACATATTTCTGAATTTCCAATTTAGTGTTATTTGCATTAGAAACTTAATTTTTTTGGCGGTTATGATAACTAGCATTGTCCACTACAATTGCGCTTTCCTTATGCACATTGGGCAAAAGGCTATTTATAAACCAATCTTCAAAAAGTTCTCCTGTGGTGTCATCATGCTAGTCCAAAGATGAATGTTTAATATTTTTGGAGGACAACCGTAAACAATTTGGAACCCATCTATCCTCAGAACCAACATGTAAAATTATAATTATTTTCCCTTGTTTACTGGGGCTTTGGTTTGGCATTTTCTTGATGTATCTGCCCATCCTTTTGCTGGCGTCTCATGTGTATCGAACCATGTTTCATCAAGGTAGATAATGGGACGGTTTTCTAATCTCAAACAACTATCGTCGCAATCGTTGTGATTCCATTAATATTTGTCTTTTATTATTGGTCCGATATGCAAAACCCATTAGAGATAATATTCTCCGGAGGCTAGTTCTGCTGCAAAGAATGTTGGTTTTATCTTTCCTTAGTCCATGTTGCAATGAATGCAATGTAGGCACAGTTTGCTCTTCATACATAGCATACATTTTGCTTCGAATTAAGTCTTCGTCACTTTCGTCAACACATTTGCTTTTACCAGAATCACTACGAACTTTTTTGCTTCACTTGATTTCATCACAATCTCTTTAACTGTAAATAACGGCGTTTTCGTTAATGAAGACGTTTCTGCTGCGGCTGCTGCTGCATTTACATTAAACCTCCTATTCAATAAAGAAACACATTTTTAACAATTTGCTTAGCATCTCGGACGATAAATGTTTTCTTTTAAAATTAGCACTACCGGAGGCACAATGATCATTATCTTGCCAAGAACGCCACATTTTTAGTACATTTGGAATAATAACAATACGATCGAAATTATAGAACTGCACTGTTTAAGAAAATAATACGAACTAATCTATAATATTTCGAAGTTACTAAACCAGATATAAAATTATTTTTATCTTTTTACTTGTTATTTTATTAGGCCCGGCCCTGTTTACGTTTTTTGGAATTTTGCCGGGTTTCGTTACGAGAGGGGGTTGTAAACAGTTTATTGCAGCCATTCAGTTAACGGTATATCTTGAACCGCACTTATGTTTGAACCACTTATGTTTTATCGCGAAATTAATAAAATCGAACATCGTCTTTCAGATGTTCCGATTTCTATGAGAGTTAATATACATCTTGATCAGGTTTGACTGTGACAGGAATATAAAAAAAACTAGTTTTAAGCAATGAAAAATACAGTTTTTTATTACAACAGAAAAAATATTACATTGGTAAGATCGTAGATTATGCATCACCATAAACGTCAAAACTGTCATTCGTACCTTGCGGTACGTCGGCGCATAATTGCATTTCTTACGATGTTCTCACGATCAGGCGCTTTCGCGATATTAAACAGATCGAGGCGGCGCTACAATGACAAATCGGCCCGGTTGGGTTGTGGTAGGCTTTGTATATGCAATATCGACGCCATATCTGTGGGAACAGGACCTAAAAAGCCTTGTTGCCCGCCTATTAGTTTATTTATCCTGCGACGTGCATTTTCTCGATTCTATTTGCATTAAAATTGACGGTATATGGCAATAAAATGCTAAAAAAGATGGCGAGTTATACTGTAAACAAGAATCTAACCAATAAATGTTGTGTTTATAAGTTTACAACGTTCTTTTGATAATTTAAATAATGTCATTAGCTAATGTAGATATTTAGTTGCGCTAATTATTTCAGACAGAACTAATTAATGATTTGAATCAATAAATTGCATTAAAATTTAAGAGAACATAATAAGAAAAGTATCCTTCTGTTCATTACAAATTTTTCCTATGTCGTAAACACTTTCTTGATGCAATATTTAATGCAGTTTCAGAATGTATGTGAGTTAACTTCATTACCATCCTCTATAAGGTGTCATGTAATAAAATTCACTCTGAACCAAATTGAGCATAGACAATAAAATGTTAAATGTTTTCTCATAGCGTGAAATCAATTCTTATAAAATCTTTGGTGTGAAACACTATATTTATAAAAATTTACCACAAAACACCCATTCACTTGTCTGTAATTTCTTGATGTGCATTGCATTAACCATATTAGCATCTAGCATATAGGAGATGATTCAACCTAGCGTACCATAATCTTCTGATGATGCTGAAATGGTTAGCGCAACGCGCGTGTATGTATTAAAACCACATAATCTGGTAAACTCGAAAAAAACTACCACTAAACATCAAACCACTTTTTTAATCCTTTCGCTACTAGTAGGACATATATGTCCCACTGAGCTTGATGCCCTTCAAATGAGATATAAATGCATTAGATTCGAACTGTAAACTGTCTAAGTAGTTTATTGATTTAGTAGGACCCTTGCATAACAGATGGTAGCAAATACCTAGAATAATTAATGATGGTGACTCTTAACAAACCTTATCACCAAGTTGTTTGTTTTTTGGGTTTACGTCTGTTTTTATGAAGTATTTTAATTTTAGACTTTTAGTTTGTTTTAATTAGTTATAAATATAAGTAAATGTGAAATATACTTGAATTCCTTTTGTTCATTAATTGTTTTTCGTCCAGTAAATGCTCTGATAAGTAAGAAATCAAAGTTTTTCTTATTTTTGGGTCATATATGTCCCAATGGTATTATTTAGTTAGACGTATAGGTCCAACTGGTATAGAATACCAAATGTGATCAAAAAACTGATTATGTCAGGATGAACTCCTCAGAGTTCTTGAAAAAGAAGATGAGATGACTGACGTTTCTTCAGATGATGAAATTGAAAATAAAACGTATCAGTTTTATATTGCTGATTGTAGTGATGGTGATAGTGGTTCTGATAGATCAGATACCATTTTTCTGATTGACTTTCTGCATAACTTGCTAACAGTTTCAGCTGGATCAGTTGCGATAATGCCCAACAGACAAAACTAAGGCATACAATTCCTAAAACATGGGATCCAGAAATTAGTTCTAAAATAAATAGAACATCAACTCACTTGGACATTTTTTTTTCGAATATTCCCCAAAAATTTGTTTAGGTAGATAAGCCAATGTACTAATATTCGTTTATTTATTGAGAGGGAAACAATCAAAAACAAGCAAATAAAGATTACACCTGATACCGATACTGGCGTTAATAATGTTCGATGCTTATTATGACATATAATAAGCATCAACATATTACATTGATGAACTTGTAAGTTGCCTAAAATACAACTTTTAGAAAGTCCCTCAGGATCAGAAATTACAAAGAATAGATGAATCCATGGCGAATCAAAGGCTGCTCAAGCAGTACTTAGCAATGAAGCCAACAAGGCGTGGCATCAAAATATGGCAATGATGTGACGCAGTGACAGCATATGCATAAGCATATCCATGTTCAGAAAGGATATGCATAACATATCCTGTCTGAACATTTACTCAGGCAAAACGAAGACAGTTCTTCGGAAGGAAACTTGGGGGAAAAGGTGGTGGGAAAACTGGCATCCAGTATATCAAGACCAGATGTATAGCTTGTATTTGATAGATTTTTTACCTCGGTCAACCTGATGGATGAGGTTGGAACGTTTCAATTTCCTATTGTTGGAACCGTCATTGGGAACAGAAAAAACCTACCAAAATGTCAGAATAAACTGATAAAAGGGAAGTTTGAGTTTATGGTGAATAATAAAGGGACATTAGTTAATGGATGGATGGACAGTAGAGAAGTCATGGTACTGAGGAATTGCCATAAACGTGAATTTGAACTAGTAACCCGAAAACAAAAGAATGCATCCAAAGTTGCCACAGCGTGCCCCAAATCAATATCATTTTATAATCAACACATGGATGGTGTTGACTTATCCGACCAGAATGTCGGTGTTTAAGACTTCGATAGAAAGTTACAAACATGGCGGAAGAAGGTATTTTATAAGTTGCAAATGACGGCTGTTGTAAACGCCTGGATTCTCTATAAACATTCACGTAACCATTAGAATTTACCGCTAATAGATTTTCTTGTTCCTCTTGCTGAAAGTTTTATTGGCGAAGGATTAAGATCAAATGATAAGATCATGGTCGAAACAGAGGGCTATGATGCAAAGTTCGACAAGTCGTACTTTTTGGAAGGCATAAAATGTTGGAAAATTATTGGGCGAAGTATATCGCGCTAAAAAAATAACGTTGACAAAAATAAATCTATTTTCGTTCAAAATAACAATATTTCTACATTAATAATTTCTCGTTTTTGCCTCAAATTAAAGTACAATCAATCTGTTCTTGCGATACTACAAAGTTATTCTAGAGTGCAATAACTGAAAATATTTTGGGGTTGTAAGAAAGAAGAAAATTTCGACAATCCAGAATTGCCTTAAAAACATTAATAATTGCAGTTATACTAGAGGGTCATTGAACATAGGTATGGCAATAATCTAGAAAGACTGGTGCTACAGGGACGGATGGAGAATTCTAGATCAGAGGGCGGAGTTCTAAAAAGATCAACAGACACAAACGACCTAACCGGTACATCTCTCCAATATGGAACCACGGAAGCCAGAAATAGAGAACGTTGGCGAGAAGTAGTCCTAAAGTACGTAAACGGGATGAGTTTCTATAGGTCACGATCAAAATTTGATCCCCCTGCATCCTACGTATCCATCTGAAAAAGAATCAACTCCTAGAACTGTTTTCTTCATACGAATAAGGAATTCTTAACAGTAAATCTTTTATTTCCAAGAAATCAGGAGTATTAAAAATGCCAAGACCATTACTAATAATTAAACTGGCATTACACGGCCCGGCGCTGAATTAGTTTTTACACTGAGAAACTTGAAATTAAGGAACCAGATTTCTGGCTCACATAAACCATCTCGATTATGAATTGATGACGTGACTCTGTTGGTCGGCTATCAGAGAAATTGTATTGACTGAATAAAGTTTCAAACGTTATGGAGGTGTCAGTTTTATAACCTTAATTATCTAATATAAAATACGATGATGAAATATTTTATTAACGATGATGAATAGAAACTATTAAGTTAAATGTTAAAAGAAGAAATTTACCTCTGGTTCGGATTTGATGACACCTGGCGGAGATCCGTTGGTGGTGCTGTTGGGTTTGTCCTTTTCCTTCAGAGCTTTTTTCTCTTTCCGCTTGACGGCACACTGGACTTCGGGAACGACACACTCCGGCCTCATGCCTACGGTTAGGCATTTTTTCAGACGACACTCCTGGCATTTCCGTCGCATGTACATATCGATGTCGCAATTGTTACCGTACTTGCACTGGTAAACTGCATTTTTCGTAATACTCCGCCGGAAAAATCCTGAAAAAGCAAGTCACGAATGTAATTAATTCAAAAATAAAAAGGCACAAAAATATAATTCAGCTATTCTAATTTTTATGCTGCTATAGTTAAAGTACCTAATTATATACGAGTGTACAGTGATAATAGTTGGCCTTGAATATTTATTTATAAAAACAACCATTGCCATGAAAACTCCCATTGAATTTAAACATTACTAAGTTTCCGAAGAAACGATTGTTCAAATTAATCAAATAAAAATTAATCAAATAATCAATAAAAAAAATTAATCAAACATCACAATTTGTAGAAATTGGGCCCCATCTAATACAAAGTTACTAAAGTACAAAGTAAGGCGTCCCAAGTCAAAGACGACGGGCCGATTGTTTCGGATGAGCGCGCTATTTGGATGAGCGATATTCGCTAGCGGTATTGGATGAGCGATATTTGGATGAGCGCGCTATGACGGTTGCAATTTTGGAAACAGAATAATAAATAAAAGCAAATATTTTATCATTGAAAATGGTTTTATTGCTTTTCAAAAGATTCTCCGCGATAATCGATACACTTTTGCAGACGTTTAAACCAATTTTTAAAGTAGATACGGTATACAATTTACTTGAACTTGAACAAGTACTTGACAAATGTCAATGTAAGTGCCGCGTAGTGCCGGGTAGCCGCCTTTATTATGGAGTCTAGCTGACTAATCTGCAGAATTTTAAAGAAATTCTTTTAAAGGGCATACTTTAAGACTTTGAGATACTAAGATGCTTTAAGACAAATAATAATAGATTTTTGCATGCATTATTAAGGTGCGAAGGAAAAAAACTAAGGACGAAAAAGTGTCAATATTGGCACATTTTGTAAGAATTCCTTTTCATTACAAATAATTGAATAAATACATTTAATCCCTAAAATAAGATATACGAGAAAAATCAATCTAAAAGGGGTTACCCGGGACGTTTTTAAGATTTTATTTGTGAACGCAATCTGGTAAGATATTTGACTCCTAAAGCTGGGTCTACATCAATAAAAATTTGCGATGTGCGGGCTATATGTGTTGTATGTGGTGTGCCTGCGCGGCAATGTAGACGCTCTGATACACAAAGTCACACACAAATATTGTCGCCGCACAGAACGCACACGAACTATCGGTTGTCCACCAGATAACTGAAACAACTTTTTCTAGTAAATTCAACACACCCGCAAAATTCTATTGGTGTGGACCCGGCTTAAGACATTTGTGAATTAATGACGAAGGATTCCGAGATTTTTTGGAAAAATTTCTTTCTTGTCCTGGCATCATTCACAGTAGCCGTTATATTTTCGTCATCAAAAAAATTAAATTCGCGTAAATATTCGTTCACTGGATTTCAGGAAATTCACCATTTATTGAAGCTAAGCATTGTGAGCTAAGCATCTTTATCCTAGTCGAATAAAATATTCTAACTTAACTGATGATGTTTTTTTGTCATTTAACCCTCAAAAAGAAGCACTGGATAAGGAATACCCAGGGGTGAATTAAAAGTGTTTTTCTTTCTCTTTGAGTGGGGAAAAAAATTTCACTATCCCTACTACAGATCCCCCACCATAGCCATCTTAAGATCTAAATACTAACAAAAATACGACCGTAGGGTATATGCCACCTAGTGCCGTTGCTGTGTCAGTGTTTTGTCAAGAAATAAAAACCGTTAAATAACCTTTTTGCAGAAACAGTGTGTTTTTTTTTCGATCTTAGCACAGTTTATGGTAAGTAAATCATAAATATATTTTCTATAGTATTTTTATTGAAAACTTTGATTTTTAATTTTTTTAACATTTATTTTTCGGTTTTTTTCATTTTCTATTTAGCTCAAATAACGTTCTCGTACTCGCTGGGCATCTGAAGTAGAAGCATTATACGAGGCAGCTGATATTTTCGGTGACAAAGAGAGTGAAAGCGAGACCGAATCTGTTTTTGAAGAGCATCATACCAGTGAACATTTTCGATTGTATTAGGAATACTATATAATACTATATAATACTATACTATTATTTTTTGGAACATTCTATAGATAGAGTCTTGTCTATGTGCTCCTAAATCGGGAAGCGCAGAAGTGCTTCTCTTGAGGGTTAATTGATGACGTGGCAAATAATTAAAAAAAGAACTTCTCCGAAGTCGTAAAAAATTGTCGGCACGATTTCAGTAACCAAAAAACTAATCCAAATTTTTCGTGGAACCCCTGACCCGTTATGTTACCGATCCACACCTTGTACTTTTAGCTCTGGATCAAAGTAATGTAGTCATATTTCATTCACCATCACAAATCAAATATATTGACAACACATACATACTAACATTAGATGAGAATTCTTGTGTTGCTATATGCACTAGAGCAAGACCATAATATAAATGTTATTAACTTAAGTTCTTCTGTTGGAACTTTCGATATAAAACACTAAATTAGAAGAGATTCATCACTAAATACCAAACAACTTTTTTTAACTCCTCGAATCAAAACTGAGATGATTCAATCCAGAGATCGAATAATCTCCTGAGAATGCAAGCCTAACATGGCTAGCGAAATGCGCGTCGAAAAAATTACAAAAAGTGATTTGGTTTTTAGTGGTAAACCTCTTCGAGTTTAACTTGTTAACACACTATGACAATGACTGACAATATAAGGACCAGAAGAGTTCTTGACTGGGGACCGAGACTAGGAAGAAGAACAGCACTTCGATAAAACAACAATGACAAATATACGACTGATTCCTACCGTACGGAGATGTGAAGGACCGATAATCACGGAAACCTAAAAGGGAGAACTATGTCCCATGATGGATGGGAACAGATTAAAGAAGAAGACACAACGACAAAGCAAAATAGTTCTAAGCTCAGCTTCAGCTACACAGAATAAGCACACAACGATATTTTAACAGATAATAAACTTTGCTTGAGAATCTGATCTAGATTTTTGTTGTTTAACTTTCTCTAAAGGAACAAGTTGTGTTTTAACTTACCCTAAAGACAGTTCTTTTTTTTAGTTTACCTACAAATGTTTAATGTAATTTACATCATTATAAGTTTGTTAGTTATTTCTTTAGGTAAAGTTCTAGGAGCCATACTCATGATTACTCTGATTATCCACATTAAACATCAATTACATAGTTGCACTAAAGATACAAGTTGTATATTATAAAAATAATAATTAGATATAATCAGCAGTCAAGAAGAAAATGTGGCATTTTCATGACGTACAAACATGAACATTTCTCGGAGTATCTGTTATTAGATTGAGCTGAACCAAATTAAAACGTCACAAACGGCGTACCTTTACAGCCTTCGCATGTGAGCGCATTATAATGGTACCCTGATGCCCTGTCTCCGCAAACGAGGCAAAGTTCTTCCTGCTGGCGTGGAGTTGGTCCTTTTTTCTTCTTGGCATCGCAGCTGTCTGCACTGTAACCGTTCAAGCTGCTCGGTGGCGATAAATCTTCTCTTCCTGCAACAAAAAATAAAATATAACTATTAATATTGAATCTATTATAAAAGACAATCAGTAATACACTCAGTTGTTTTGCATTATTACTGATGTTTTACGTAATGTTAAAATATATTATAATATTGAGTTGAAATAAAAAAAAATAAATATATATATATATATATATATATATATATATATATATATATATATATATATATATATATATATATATATATATATATGATGAAGTTACAACGACAGTTCACATGGATGATCTTGAAGTTAAAATCAATATAGAACGGGGTGTACGGCAAGATGACTCAATATCGCCTGTTCTTTTATCAGCCTGCCTTGAAGAGTATTCTGTAATCTGAATTGGAAACAGGATGGAATAAAAAAGCAGATGATATCAGTCTTCAGTCACAAGACGCAGATGGACTGCAAAAATATATACAAGAACTTCAAAGGGCGGGAGAACTATTTGGTTTGAAAATAAACCTGGAAAAGAGTCAGGTTATGTTCAAAAAATTTGCTGAAAACAGCAGAATACCTACTTTAGGAAGCGATTTAGAGGTGGTGGACCACTACATATATCAATTCTTCTGTTGGAACCTTTGGTGTGAAATACTAAACTTGAAGAGATTTACCACTAAACACCAAAACGCTTTTTTGAACTGCTCGATGTACGTTTCGCTAACCATGTTAGCATCATTAGGAAATGAGTTAATCTCACTACATATATCTTGGGCAAAGGATTTCAATGGAGGGTGATACCGTCCGGGAAGTGGAACGGCGCGTTAAGTGTTGCTGGCAGGTATTTGGCAGGCTCAACATTTAAGAACAAACTCTTATTTTGTTTGAGGAGAAAAATTTTTGATCAGTGCGTACTGCCAGTTCTGACATACGGAAGTGAAACATGGTAATGTGAAGGTGTATGCTTTTCAATACAAAGCGGAACAGAAAGACCTGCACATGGATCAGAGAACGGACGAAAGCATGTGACATCATTGAAAAGGTGAAGGAATTGAAGTGGAAATGGGCGGGCCATGTAGCGAGGCGATGTGACAACAGATGGACCAAAGCAATCTTGGGATGGATACCGCTTGATCATAAGCGTCCATGTCGACTTAACTTAAAAACACGATCGATGACATCATGAAGTATATAGAACCCCAATGACAGAGGAAGACTGAGGACTGCGCGAGTTGGAAGCATACTGAGGAAGTCTTCATCCTGCAGTGAACTGAATAATGATATATTGCGTCAAACATCAGTTCTGAATAACTGAAAGGTCGAGATCTGGGTGGGTGATCGTAATATAGGAAGCCATGGTCTAACTGGGCCTGAAGTGCTACAATTTATACAAAATGTATGATATCGATACACTATAAGAATATATGTATCAAAATTGGTTTGCAAAATTTCATTTTGGTGATATTTCTCCTCAAGTTACCCCATCTATTTGTCGACCAAACAACAAGACTAAAATCAATAAATTCAGTGCATTAGTGATGTGAATCATTATGAATAATTTTAGTGATTTTGCCTGATAATGTAATTTTATTAAAGGCCACAATGAATGACCACGCAAAAAAGATGGTTTATATGAATGAACATACGAACATATGTGACTTGATTTTGAAATCAAATTAAAGTGATTTATTTTCAATTCGATTGAGATATGATGAAAATTGGATTGTTTACAGTAACACTCAAAGTAAAGGTCATGTTATCGCCTTGTTAGGATAAAAGGAAAATGATTTATTTTCAGCTGTTACCAAGAAACGAAACGATAAAATCGTGTATGTGCTGCCAACAGTTAGCTTAGTTTCAATAATACCTTACGACGGAAACGTCCCAAATAGATGTGATTGTATTGTGTTCCATAATTACAACCACATATGAATATTTATAAAAAATTTCCAAAATTTATTGGAACTTAATTTGGTTGTTTTAATGCATCCACCATATAGTCCAGATATTGCATAACTTAGATAGTACATAAAATGTATTAATAACACAGGTCTATAAAAAAAATGGTGCCACGTATGGTAAACGTAATTTTAAAGTAGTGTCTAGAAACACATTTGAAATATGTTTCCCTACATAATGGCAATAAACATGGTGCGGTTCTCATTGCTTATTCCACTAAATTAAGGAAAAGTATGAAATCATATCTCTTGTATTGGAAAAACCCAAGTATAGCCCGTTTCATGATATTTCGTTGCCCTTCGGTAAGATGTTAATTGCCCCAATAGATCTCAATAAAATGATTCCTAGTTTCTTAAAAGGTGCCAGAGTCGGAGTGGTTTAAATTCTGAATAATTTTTGGAAAAATAAAATATTGTTAAATTAAATTTTGAATTTATTAGTACAATCAAAATAAATAAATAAATAAATAAATAAATAAATTTATCTATTTTTACAATAAACATAACTTAAACGTAATTATACTTTTAATTCGGTTTCGCTCTCACTGTAACTTAATACTGTGATCTACATTAATAAGAAGTGGCTCTATATTATTAGTCAATGATACATAGGAATCTTCTATTTTAATAACATGGTTAATCGAATTTATCCCTTTCATTGAGAATACTATCTACAATCTTCCTAATTAATGTTGCAGCACATGCACTTAGAGTCGGAGAAATGTTTTCTGCTCTAACATTGGATTTTACCTTATGACAGGGAAGACGTAAAACCGTATGTCCCATATCGGCAGCAATGGTATCACATACATATTCCTTTTTAATATTAAATGCCTTTAATATTTCTAGAAGATCTAATTTTTTATGTGTATTTTTGCCTGGAAGGAATTCACTCGAAGAAATCACGAAAAAGAAGCTTTTTCCATGTTCAGTGGTGTAACAAAAGGTAAAAAATATAAACTAATCGTATTTTTTCCTCATATATCATACCTCGAAAACTACACGCACATTTAAAAAAAAAATATATGTACCGTCAGAATCAGCATAACGGGCATATTCAAAAGAGTTTATCTTTATGCCCAAATCCACTGTAGACCTGTGTAATTATAATGATGGCATGATAGTTGCCCAATTTGTTATTTTGATAATTACGGATAGAAAATAATTATTTAGTTTAGAATAAATTTTAAAACAAGAGCTCTACCGTTTTATTGAATTTTTACTGAATAATATTAGTTGAATAGTGAATACAGAATTATATATTTATTTGATTTTCACTGAATTAATTAGTGAAATAGTTTATTTAAAAGTATTTTATAATGGATTTTCATCAAGTAAAAGTTGATACCGTTCATTATTTAAACTTCTGTTTATGAACATATTTATGAAATTAGCGAAAGAGTAAAATAGGTTTAATTACGCACAAATGGATTACTGATAAAAGAACATTATAGAATGTAGAATATGTTATAGAAACTAGACTATTATGTTGTAGAAAATGAAGAAAAAATCTTGAGTGTAGCGTCTCATAAATATGCTCTGAACGACTCGGCTTCATTGGAAACTTTCGTATGTTGGTCAGTGGGTCACGAATGTGTAACTTTCATTTTTTTACGAGCCCGATATGTTGATTGATTTGTTGAGTGTTGTTGATTTTTTTCGAGAAGTAGTTTTTACGGTGAGGGATTTTCGATTCTGAGGACGTTTATCACCGGAAGCATTAACCTACATTATTCTCGTAATTGTATAATGTCAAAATTTTTGTATAGGGGTCATTTGAGAAGTTCTCGGCCTGATACGAAGATGGCGCTAGTACGACTAAACCATATTTTTCAAAATTCGTTAGATTGGCGTACTGTAAACTGTAATTGCTCGTTTGTGGCGATCGAGCAAACCTCAGGATACCCAAATACCGCTATGAAGGGTGCCGCGTTTGTTAGCAGTCGATCAAAGATGTAATCTAATGAACACTTCTCAAGAGCAGTTAGACGTATATAAAGTACAATCTGCTGGGTTTTTCCTGACATTTTATCACAGTGGATAAAATAAGGATTCACCACTACACACCAGAGAGGAAGCTAGGAAGTGTCCATAGATTATCCGGTAAAAAACAGAACTATCACCGGGGAATATTACGCTTCACTACTGGACGAAACAAAGAGTATTCTTGAAGGTAAAATCCACATCTGACCAAAAAGAATGTGCTGTTCTATCACGATTATGTGCTTGTCCATACGTCTCGGGTTGTTAGTGCAAAAGTCGATGAGTTACGCTTCGAAGAGCTTTCACATATGGTTTATTCGATTGATTTGAATCGCAACGATTACTTCGACCCAAACCTGAAGAAATGGCTCACTGGGCGAGAATTTACTGCAAACGGTAAAGTCAAATTTGAGACCAGAGCTTATTTTGAAGTTGGACAAATCACATTCTATCAATGCTATTAAAAAGTTGATGGGTAAAAATGTCTTGACCAATGTGAATTGTGACTACATTAAAATGAAAATTTAAATGAAAAGTCTGAAAATTTCGTTGAGATTAATAGAAATAAAAAATCTCTTTCAAAGCATTTATAAGAATGTTCCTTATAGTATGATATGTATGTATTGTAGTTTGATATTGTATTAAGAAGAAATACAGATTCCTATAAAACGATATCTAAAAACTTAAAAATCGTAAAACAACAGAAACCGATATTTTAATAACCAATATTTAAAAGAAATACAGAAATGCGTAATTTACTAATCTAGTAGTTTGTAAGCCATATTTATCCAATTTTTTCATTTGCACATTAGCAAAAGTGGTGCAAACCAGCAAACCAGCTGGTGATATGATAAAAGGAAGACATGTATAATTTGAACGCTTCAGTAATGTTAAAAACATTTTGTTTTCGGATACAACTTCAACAAACTTGTAACTTGTAATCTTGTAACTAAAGTAATTTAAAAAATATTTGTTAGTATTATAAGGTGTAACCATAAGTAATGTCGACTGTTGTTCTGTACTTAAAATTGTATAGACATTTCCAAACGGAGTTTGAAATGTGTTTTGCTACATTACAGCAATAAATATGGTGCTCATTGCTTGCTGCCCATTGCTCATTCCCCTAAATATATTTATACCGGGTGTCCTATTACTTATCCGCCATAAAGCAACTGGCGATAGAGATCAAAATAAGAGGATTTGGTTGGTAATTTAAAAACGGTCGAATCAATCAGGTTCAAAATCGGGGTGGTTTGGTTTTCAAAGGTGACAAATCCGAATTTAGTACTAGTTTGAGCCTAGTTCCTAGAGGGTGCTTGCTACGTACTTTCCGAGGAATTAACTCGCGCGTATTTTTTTACCTAAAACAGGGAATATTTTGACTTCAAAATAGGGAAGAGTCATAATTCCCACACAAAAAAGATACCCTTGATCAATATCAATATCTCACATCGCTTGCGAGAAATTCGTGTTCGAATATACAATTGCACATCTTATCGATGGCTAAAAACTCTGCAATTCATAAAGTGTGCCTTGAATACGAGGAAAACAAAAAACATTAAGACATTATTAATTATAATATTATAATTATAATTAATATTATAATTAAACAAAAGACATTATTTAAAATAACAATTTTTTGAAAATTACTTCAATAGGTGTTGAAAGTGGCCACCGTTTAGCTCAATACACTATCGCAGGCTGTTTGTTTTTGAGATTTTTTTTTGAGAACATTTGAGAACACATTTTCTTCATTTCTAATAACATTGGCCGCTTGTTGATTTTTGTGTAAAAGTTCGTCTCGTGTATTAATTTTATCATGGTAAACTAAAGATATCATATGACCCCACAAAAGTCTAGCGGATTAATGTATGGGCTACGAAGTGGCCAAGAGAACACCACCGCAAATAATTTCGCACTGCAACAGTAAAATGCGGTGGAGCCCCATCTTGCATGAACCACATGTTTTGTTTTAAGTTTAGAGGTATACCGTTCAAAAGATCTAATAAATTATTTTCTAAAAACTCCACATATTGATCTCCATTCACTTTTTGCGGAAACTCAAATAGGCCGATTAAAAAATGATCGATAATGCCGCACTAAATGTTAATTAAAAATTCGTGCTGGAAATGTCGCTCTCTTGGTAGATGTGGATTTTCCAAGGCGTAATAATGATTATTTCGCCAATTAAAAATTGCGCGTTTGGTAAAGGTTGCCTCGACAAAATTCTAATCTAGCCCGCAAATATTGTGGCAATAAATTTTGAACAGGCGAAAAATGGTAGGGATGCAAGTTTTCTTTATGGAGAACTCGTGAAACGATAGATTTGCTAATTCCTGTAGGTGCCTTCAAACGCCTAGTGTTTAGTTCAGGATTTTCCGCTATACTAACCAAAATGTCCTCTTCTTGTTCTACGGTTATACGTTTTGGTTGTTCATTAGGATTGTTGCAATAAAACGAACCTGTTTCGCCTAATTTATTGAAAGTTCCTTGAAAAATTTGTCCATCTGGGATGACTCTGGTTGGATAAAGCTCTTTATATTTACAAACAACTTCGCGACTATTGTAATTTACTTGTGCACAAACGCAGAGCATATTCCTTAAATCACGGTTAGGAAATTGATTAAGTCTCGGCATTTTTTCAAATTATTTAATAACAACTCATGATTGGAGAATTTTGTTTTGTAATAGGAGAGATATAAATAAATGACAGTTGTCATCGAGACCTAATAGTTTGTACACAACATTCAAGGCACAATTTGTGAATTGCATATTTTTTTAGGCATCGACAAGATGTGCAATGCGAACACGAATATCTCGCAACCGGCGTGAAATATCGATATTGATCAAGGGTGCTTTTCTTACGTAGAAATTATAACTCTTCACTGTTTTGAAGTAAAAAAATCCTTAGCTTTATAGAGTAAAAAAATATGAGCGAGTTAATTTCTCATACAGTAGATAGCAAGCACCCTCTAGGAACTAGGTTCAAGGTAGCACCAAATTCGGATTTGTCGTCTTTGAAAACCCAACTATTAGCTCAACCGGCTGCGGGGGTCTGATGGGTTAGTCACCTGCCTGGCATTCCAATGGCCCCGGGTTTGAATCCTGGTACGGGCATGGATGTTTGTGTGCGTATTTGTATGTGTTTGTCGGTATTGGTAAGTCACTAAATAACTCCTAGAGCGTTGACGTGACTCAAATTAAAAATAATAATAATAAAAAAAAATATATCTCAATTTTCCGAAAATTTAGTTTCACTTTCAACACCCTGTATCTTTTTAATAACTAATATTTGCCAATACATTTATTGACTAAATCCTCTTATTTTGATCTCTACTATCACCAGTTGCTCTATGAATAAGTTATGGGACACCCTGTATATTTATTATTATAATAATTAATATTAATATATTTATTCCATTTTTCATTTGCACATTAGCAAAAGTTGCTAGTACATAGTTATAAAATACTTGCAAAACTTGCGAATTTCCATTTATTTTGTCAATTTGCCCGAGTCCAGCCGGTGATATGATAAAAATAAGGCATGTATTCTTTCAACGCTTCAGTACTTTGAAAACATTTCATTTTCGGATGAAACTATATATACAACAAACTATGTAACTTATAATCTTGTAACTGAAGCAACTTAATATAACGTAATAAGTAATGTCGTATGTTGATTCTGTATTAAAGTTTATTTTCTTTAAGAGCTAATACAGCTTTAATCTTTAATATAATCTCCATCGTGATGGACAATCTTCGCCCATCGCTCTGGCAAATTTTCTATTCCTTTTCTTGTAAAATGAGGGTCATTTTGAAGTAAAATATTCTTAGAGTAAAATATTCTTAGTCTATTCAAAACTGTTTTTGCTAGTTTTCGCAGTAGGGCCAGCATAATACGGTGGGTGATGAAGTACTTTCCAGTCTTACTCTTTGATTTTTCCTTGGGGTGATTCTGGTACAATGGGGTCTTCCATTGCCATACTGCAGAATAACATATATCGATTAATCAGTCTTTGGCATTTTTGAGTGAAAGTCATATTTAGTTTTTAAACTGAACACAATAATAATCAGCAGTTACAGTTTCATTAGGATTCAGAAGCTCATAGCAGATACTTCCTGTAAAATCCCGCTTTACTGTTAGTAACACATTTTATGGCAAAGATCTGGTTTCGGAGTGGGCAAAGCTGATTTCCCTGGGGTTACCATTATTTTTTCCCACGTAGACCCCCTCTATAGAATCCACTTTTCTTCTCCAGTAATAATTTGTGGAAGAAAACGATCTGTGAGTATCCCAGATAAAAGAGCATTGCAGATAGTTACACGTTGAATTTTGTTTTCAACCGAAAGTTAATATGGCACACACATTCCTTCTTGTTTGACTTTGTACGGTTATTGTATCTACAACATTGTCGTATCGTGCACCGTGAAGTTTTAAGCTTTTTTGCTACTTCCTGGATGGTTTGTTTCAGCCATTTTCAGCTTCAATTTCAGCCATTTTCAGCTTCAATTTCAGCCAACAACAGATCCTTATTGAACTCCACAAACCTTTCAGATTTTATACCGTCGATAAGTTTGAAATGGCCGTTCTTAATTTATTTAGATCAACCCTGACATGTTCTGCTATCAAAGGCATCAGGATTAAGCGCAATTAAAGGGCTTAGTAGCATTGTTATGGTTTCGAAACTCATAAAACACCAAATGTTTAATATGGAACTTATCCATACTTTACTCTCCCATTTTTCTAGGGCTCACCTATTTTTTCAAAATTTAACAATAAGCATTATAAATATTGATATACATTCTGTCAAAAAAAAACAACCGAGAATTGATCATTTGGAAAGCACGCTTAAAGGGATTGTGAAAATTATTATTAATTTATCGCTAAGTTGGCAAAATGTCCTCTATACTGGCGCGGAGTTTGAACATCATCTGTCATTTAGTTTGTTTACAGTATTCGATTTTGTTAGTTCATCTCAAATGTGTTGATTAAAATGTGTTGTTAGTTCATCTCAAATGTGATTTTTACAATGGATAAAAACATCGAACAAAGAATATGTCTTAAATTTTGCACTGCAAACGGAATTTCATGTGCTGAGTCGCGAAAATGTTGTAGAAGACTTACTGTGAATCGACTTTATCATAAACACGTGCATATGAGTGGTACAGTGCATTCAAATACGGTCGAGATGTGGTGGAAGATTTGTCTCGCTCTGGTCGGTAATCAACGTCTTCAACTGAAGTCAACATCGCTAATGTGAAGAAAATAGTGACTAAAAATCGTCATTTAAGATTAAGAGAGATGCTTTCTGTGTCTCGCTGATCTTTCTGTGTCTCACGAATCAATTCGTACCATTTTAAGCGATTGTTTGTGCTGAGTTTTCTTCAGAAACTCAATGGCGTAAAAGTCGCTGAAGACATGTTAAAACGAGTCAATTTCGACCCCACATTCATAAAACGCTTTGTAATTAGTGATCAGATATGGGTATACGAGTTTGATATGCAAACCAGACAACAAGTGAATGAATTTATTGCCAAAGTCTCAACAAATACCATCGAACAACCACCGTATTCACCTGATCCAGCCGACTTCTTTCTCTTTCCAAAACTCAAATTGCCACTTCGAAGCACCCGTTTTCAGGCGATAGAAGACATAAAAGAGAATTCGCGGCGAGAACTGAAGCCGATTCCAGAAAATGCCTTTAAAAATGTTTTGACAATTGGATTATACGTTGGCATTAATGTATTATTTCGGAAGGGGTCTACTTTGAAGGCGATATAATAAATTTGGATAAATAATAAAACATTTTGTGGTTTATTGCCCAATTTCCGGTACTTTTTTGAAAGAATGTAACTAAGAATATGGGTTAAGTTAAATTAATGTCAATAGATAGCAATGTTTTTAAAGTTTGAAAAAACGATATTACTTATGGGTACCCCTAATATTTATTGTTCGTAATGTAAGACTTAATGTTTCCCCACGATGAAAATTTCTTGAAAAAATAAATAATACGGTTTACCAGAAATACCGAAAAAGTTTCAAATCTTTTAAAATTTCAAATTTATTGAGGGTTCAGTGCTGGAGTTTATGCAAATATCAATTGTATTCGGTTGTGTTGCATCAACATTTTATGATGCAAAATAACAGTGCAGTATTATATCACTTGAGAAAGTCGTTTTATGAACCGGTAATGAGAGAAATAAATTTGTAAAGGAAAAAAATGCAAATATCTCAAGCAGAAGCTCATAATGCTTAATTGACGAGCGAAAACAAACATCGCACCATCCAAAAATCTTGGCCAGTGGATCATAAGTGCGTATACAAACACACACCGATGTGAACGCACTTGGTGTTGAGGCCGAGGCGTTCGCAACTTATCACGTGCTACTGCCAAGGGTACCACCTCCTTGGGGCCAGTGACCATCTCATTACGTAGTAGCGGAGTGGCCGGGGGCACTGAGCGACCTTGACTTGTCGCGAAACCATCGGTGACCTTGAAGATCACGTTCTTTTTTTGTTATTATTGTTATTGCTGTTGCGGCCGATAGATTGTTGTTATCCTTTTGGCGAGGTTGTTGTGTAAGATGTCGTTGATGGTATTGTTTAATTGGTTGGAGGCAATGAGAAACTATTCGAGATCTTTAATGATGATGGTTTCGATAATGATAACTTTGATTTATTAATTGGGTCGAAATAGTTTTGCCCGTCTAGTACTTTCATGTCTTTTTTAACGATGAAGAAATAATATTGATTGTATTTATTTGCACCTGTTTTGAGACTAACATTGATTCGTAAATCATATAAAATATTATCTGATATAACATGTATGTTGGAGCCATTATCTCAATTATTAATAATTTTGAATAACTGAAACGTCCATATTACCAGTACAATATTTCATGCAAAATTTAAAAAAAAATAGGGGAAGGTGGGGTAAGCGAGATAAGATGAGGATCCACGTTATTTTCGATGGTACTACTAAGCTATTTAATAGTATTTCAATAAATCTATTCGGTGTACCGATCACTGAGAACTGGGAGGTGCACGTTCGGTGAGCAAAAATATATTTATTTACGATTTTTTTTTTAACATATGGGATAAGTGTCTGTTCGTAAAATATGTTTTACTACTAGTGAGTCATAAATTTACTATAAACTATGTTCTATTTACTAAAATATAACCGTAAGGTTGTGTCGGTCGCGGTCCTTTTTATAACCTGTAAAAAATTAAAATAGTTAAACATTTCGATAGGGGAATAATGGGGTATGGGCACCCCATCTTACCCAACACAATTTTTTATCTACGTTTCTCACCTTTTACAACATCGTATTATTTTACTTTCAGAAAATGGTTAGAAATTATAATAGAAAAATAAATAGGGGCAATGGCAAAGGTGATTCAAGACGTGCTAATGTTAGATGGAAAAAATAGTTACAAATTCACTAGCAAGTTTTACTCCCTTCCTCAAACTACTCTAAAACGCAAAGTGAAGTTAGCCAGGCAGAATGACAATCAAATTTACAAAGTCAAAGTTCCTTTAGGCCCCATTTAAACTACTTTCATGCAAGCAGAAGAAGAAGTCGTTGCTTATTTAAAGCAGATGGAGAGTCATCTGTTTGGTTTGACAACTTTGGAACTATAGATTTTGGTATATCAAGTAGCTGTGTGCTACAACAAACAGCCTAAATTCAAAATAAAAGGGTGGGGCATGACGACGTAAACGAAATGTTTTGTTATTGATATTTTGCTCAAAAGAGTTTTTTTTTCGTTTGATTAAATTATGAAAGAATAAAAACAGTTGATTATGTAAATAAAAGTTTATCGTTTCTAACCGATAAATCTTAAAGATCCCATCTTACTCCACCTTCCCCTATGTTTATTTAACTCAGGCAGCCGATACTTGATGGCATTTTTTTTTAAATAAAAGAACTGGTTCTGAAATTATGTCTCATATAGTAAACATTTAGATTTACGTATCAGTTTTTTTATTTAAGTGTATCTTTAGTTATTTGTATGAATATTATTCGACATATGTTTTTGCTGGCCTGTTTTAAACGAACATATTTTCTGCTCAAAATTTGAGCATCGGATTAGAGTGATTACGGTTAAATGTAGCAAGAATTATTAAGAGCGTTATATGTGGATTGAGTAAAAAGTTCTTTCATATTTAAACAGAAATCGCTTCATCCGACAATATATTTCTGCACTTCAACATTATTTATCTAAAGAGCTTAATCAAAGTTATAAAATGTATTGAGAAATTTAAGGCATTAGTCATTTATCCAAAAAATGGAGTAAAGACTTCTTAGACGATATCTAGACTTACACATTCTCAAGCTGGCATAACTTAGGGATGATTTATTGTCGAATTTTACACTTTTGCTTAGAAACATTCAGATATACTTCTTTTGCTTAAAAACATTCAGACAGACATACTGTAAACGAGAATCGAACCTACCACCTTTTCAGCCAAAATTCAAGCACAAAACTACTAATAAGGTAAAGAAAGTGTTAAGAAAAGTAGACAAGATTTGAAGTAGACGAGGTTGAGAATAATTAAAATTTGCTATTTGAAATTATGTTAAATTTGCAACCTTTCCCATATCGATACATTTGGAACCATGTTGAACCAAAGTTTTTGTGCTCTGATAAAATCCAGAACGGTCAAGTTTTTTAAAATAAGTATCCACAATGTCTTTAGCGTAATTGTCTTTTAAAAATTTCCGATTCTAGGTATTTTTTTAGGAATGAAAACATGTGTTAGTATGACTATGATATATCTGGCGAATAAGGCAGGTGTTACACCATAACGACGTTTAATTCGATTCTTCTCTTAGATCACTTTTTTAAACTTTCGTGCGTTTCGCTAGCTATGTTTTAACTTATCCCGCTGATACTACTGATACTGATACTAATATCGTTAGCGAAACGCGCATCGAAAAGTTAAAAAGTAATTTGGTTGAAAAATTGCATAGTGAACTCGACCAATAACATTCGTCTAAAATAGATAGAAGACTGAGTCCAGGACACGGTATTTTGGTATTTTAGTGTATTGTTTGTGAAGAATATTTTAGCTTCTGATGTAATTCCCCATGATGCCTTGACGAATTTTTCCTTCGAAGGCTTTTTCCATAATGTTAATTAGTTTGTAGACTTGGCCTAGCGTATAATGCTATATCCCAATTGGTGATCCGGTATCAGCTTTTTTTTACTTTCGATAATGGATTTCATTCTCTTTAAAAATGCGAAATCAGTCAATATCATGTGGCTTCCAGTGCAGGTTTAACAGGCTTTCCCACCCTGTCACTATTTTCGCCACTTTCCACAGCTTGGGCACATATCTCAGCCCATGTGCTACATTATTTACATTAGTGAGCTTTACACATGTTTTACTTGGTAGCTGTTTTAACATATAATTATAATGTTGATTCAAATGGCGCTCTTAATTAAATTATGATAAATATCTCTAAAACTATTTTTGAAATGATTAGTTTGCTTTCCAATTTGGCAACGTCGAAGTAACGATTCGCGTCGCGTTCATAATCCCGTTCCGTATTAAAAATGGCGGTGGCTCGGCCACTTCGTCCATTTTTTGCAAATCATCCAAAAGCGAACGGTCGACGGATTCTGAAAAGTCCATTTTCTCGTTGTCCTTGATGGGCCTACAGGCACGACCCGGTGCTCTTACTACGAAGCGGTCTCGACCAGAAAAATTTTACCCTCGATGCGATACCAACAGCGATGATTGCAACGTTGTTTATAATTTTAATCTTGATGGTTTACATGAATAGATGAAGAAATATTTCGTAGTCACTTAAAATAGAAAATTAAATAACTAAGACCTGTTTAAATTTTCACTATATTTCAAAAATTTGTATGACAATCGTTTCGACACACAGAGCCTACCTATCCATTGTAATTTCGTATTTTCAGAAAGCTATGTGCGTTTAAACAATTGTCATACCAACATTTTTAAATATAAAGGAAATTAAAACATAAGTCTCACATTTTTTATTTGCAATGCATTTCTATCGAACATCGACTACCTTAGTTAAATATATAATAATAAAATAATAATTAACATTAAAGCTCTTTAATGTTTGGTGAAGAGCATTCTTATAGCGATCTTTTCGACTTTCTTGCTTGCGTTCACCTGAAGCCAATTCACCATATAACATACACTTTTCTAGACGATGGTCGTCTAGTCATGAGAACATCCATCGATAAATGGTATCATTTGATTCCCATTATCTGTTTCAGATGTCGTTGATGAGTGCTCTCGAGAACATTCAGGTATTTCCTGGAGGGTACCCACGATTCACATCCATAGATAGGTAACCAAAGGCACGATCACAACTCCGTACACTCCGCGTACACTCAATGATAGGTCATGACTTTCGAAAACTCTATGCCGAAGTTTCCAAAAATCCCAGCTAATTGGGTTCCGGATTTCCAAATCTCGTCTATAATTAAGGAAACTACCCATACAACTGAAATGTCCCGCAGACTCATGTGGAGAGACTATAAAGATATGTATAAATGTTGATGGTGTGACGGGACGAATTACCGCGAATAATCATAATTTTAGTTTTATTTATATTAATTTTGAGACCTTTTGAGAATTAATTTATTTTACCCCAAATAATTTCACAATCAATTCACCTGAACTGATATATTTTACTTGATTTCGGAAATATTGATTTCAGTTTAACAATAGCACCCAAATATATTTCACAATATATCCATTATTAATTTAGAGTGCTGTCTAAGGACCCTTAAAGTTAGCTATAAATATCCGCAATGTCATGTGAAGTAAATTACAAGTGAGTGCAATAGTGCTGAATTAAATTAAAAGTCAAGAAAATGAAGTGATCCGGAATATTATCAATGTTACGATATTTTTTATCATGGATTTTGCAACACAGTTACCTTGCATTTCAATATATTGAGACAACAAAATTCAAACTTTTTAATACCTTTTAATACCTTCCGAAAAAATGAAATTTGCCCAACTCTACAAAATAAAGGGATATCTCATCTGTGACCTTGTCAGTTGAAGTGAAACTTCGTACAGTGAAACTTTCCTTCAAGTTTAGGAAGAGTATGTAATCGTTGGGATCCAAATTTAGTAAATATGGCGCATGTGGAAGTACCTTAATAAATCGTGGGGTTTTGTGACAACAAACCGAGACGTGTGTACAGGCCCATTATAGTGGTAAAAAGCTCATTCTTTCTGATCAGATGTAGACGTTTAGTCTGCCTACTACCTTTCAATTGGTCCAATAGTTCTAATAAGCCCAATGGTCCTGTCTTTTGCCAGGTAGTCTACGATCATCACATTACGAGAATCCCAGAAAAGATTAGCCATAACATGTCATGTAGGTTTGGCAGCATTGCAGCCAAAACTGTGACCTTCAGAATACGCAGATGCCTTTCATGATTTTTGTAGGCTTTTCTCCGCATTAGCAGCGACAATTTTGATTATTGACATGGTCATTAACATAAATGTAAAAGTTAGTGTATGTAGTGGCGGAATTGTTTTTGCGGTAATACTCACGCACAAAAAACAAGTGCACCTCTTTCGTTTAGCGCTGCATAGTGACTAAATTTCCCTGAGCCGAACTATCGTTTAAGACCGACCCCATCTTTCTACTCCTCCTACCAAATTTTCTAGAGCGCACACAAACATTAACAACTTTTTGGACCACCTTGTAGAACAGTTATCGCTTTTTTTGCAAACTTTTATCAGCTTCCATCCACTCTATGGACTGCTGTCTTAATCTGGCATGTAATGATGAATCTATGTTTAATTTACTGTTACAAAATGTTGGTAAAACTCACCAGAATCACATTTACATAAGTTTAAACACTCTTGAGAAGTGTTGATACGAATTCATCTTTGGTCGCTGGTGAATTTGATACAAATGCTGAATCTACCAAATGAAGTGAGTCTATCAAGATTTTTACAATGTCAGTAAGCTTGCAAACCTTGAGTCAGCGATTATTCAGAACAGCGTTGTAGATTTTTGTGACGATTTTGGCGGTCCTAGTTTTTTCATTTCAATGAGGGAAGAGGAAGAATCCTTTAAAATATAATTTAAGTCTTTTTGTATATCCGACAAGGATAAACTCCAAAATGAAGTACTTTTTAAAAGCTTGAATCTTATCTACTTTTCAAAAAATGTTAAAATATATTTATTTTATTTGATCGCCACAAAGAAAGTAGTAAGGCACGCGTCTGAAACTTGGCAGCACGCCACCTACCAAATCATACAAATATGGTAGCCATTTGTTTACAAGCGCTATCTCTGAGACAAACTGAAAATATTTCGAACGACATATAAATAAATGTCTTTTACATGCTTTTAATCTTCTTTGATCATTTGATATAACTCGAAAATTCTGATCTTGTTCCACTGTCTCTGTCACTATCAACTCAAATAATATTCAAATCAGCTCATATATATTTATATGCTAACGATTGCAAGGAGTTATATAAATTAAGACAACCAAAATAAAATGCAAGATCAATTTTTATGTATGAATCTCCACGTTTGTCCGAAATATTTTCAAACACAATAATTTCAACCAAATTTTAAAATATTTCATATAACTTATACTATTATATTAGATGTGAATAATCATACATTGTTCAACAGCGACTCGAACATAATCATATTATTAATTCATGATTAATTAGAAATGTAGACTATGGTTGTACAGTTTTTACAGCCTTTTACAGGTGTACAGCCTTTTTGCAGGTGTACAGTAAAAGCCGTAATAAAAAACCCATCCCATATAGACACTCTTAAGTACTCCCACAGTAGTTGACGTTGCAGAGAACGCCAACATTAGGATACCAACATTATGAAATCTGGAGAAAGAAGCAGTACAATAGAATAAATAGTGAACCTATCAAGAATCTCAAATGTTATAACTTTAAATAAAGAAGCCAAATTTAACATATAGTGAGATATAAATAATGAAGAATGATGAGAAAGAATTAGATACAAATATAAGATAAATAGAACAAATATTACAATGAGAGTAGTTCAGGTACACGCACCGCTTTTTCACTTGGTACAGGAGTACCAAGTTTGTCAACTCGCAACTTCGGGGAAAAGTATATAATTTACTTTTAAAGCCTACCTCCGAGCTATCACTACGATAAAATTGTATTGTGGTCAGTGAACCTTAGCGTTTTTTGTGAACTATTAAATACCTTAACCGATAAGGAGCAAATTTGTCATTTTATGTTTTCTTTCTAATAAGAAGGAAAATATGGTAAACATAATGGAAGGCATGTTCTACTATGACAACATTAAATCACATATATCTGTGGATACTTGGTAATTTTTTGTAACTTGGCTGACTTTTTAGTAAATTCGCCCATATCCTGCATCCTCGGTTTATCATCTGTTTAGAGCGTTGCAGAACCGTTTAATAACGTAAATTTACCAAAATGGAAATGCTGTCGAAACTGTTTTGCGACAACCTTCTGAAATTTGACAAAAGAAAATTCCTATCAGAAAAATTGTAGATGTTGCTAACATAAAGTATCTCTACAAAAAAATAGCCGCACGAGAAATTCATAATGATATGACCAATGTACTAGATGATACTACCCCTTAATACCTTTAATTAAAAACCTGCCTCAAGATTCGAAAGAGAATTTTGGTTTTCTAAATTCTGAAAAAAAATTGTGAATATTGGCATTAGAAAAAGTTGTGATTCCTAGTGATCCTTAGTGATCCTTAGTGATTACTATATAATACTGATGCCCATTTAATAAGAAAGGTAGACAAGATTTTGAAAAAGTGGACATTAAGGTAGTCTACAAACCATATAATAAATTGAAAAAGTTCTGAATAATCGAAAGGACAGAGTAAATCAACATAAAGACTAGAAGATACTAGGCAAACTATAAAATCCATATAAACCAGATATAAAGAACACATTGCCCATATTATATATAGAAAAATAAAAAATCTTGTGTTGCTCAACATACACTCGAGCATCCTAGTCCTCTAAAAGTGTAAATAATAATGTACACATGCAATTGAATGCATCGAAGCATTTAAAGAAACGTAAAAAAACCATGAAACGAGACAAAGGCCCTCTTCCATTCATGTTTCACGGTTCATGATTTTTACACGTTTCATTAGGTATGGTTGTCATAAAGAATAAATGTAATATCGTTTAGTTTTAGAATTAGATTAAATCATCTCCAGATGATGCTAACATGGTTAGCGAAACGCCTGTTGGAAAGTTTAAAAAAGTGATTTGGTATGTAGTGGTAAATCCCTCCGAGTTTAGAATATGATCTTGAAAGAATAGAGTAAAATTTTCAGCACTAACTAGGTAAAGTACGTAAATATTGAAGTACGTTATCTCGAATACACTGATATTTATGGCATCGAGAATAAAGTATAAAATTGAACAATGTTTCAATAAAGATCTGTCAAAACAAACGGTGAAGTTCACACAAGTGTATACTCATTTTAGCAATTACAATAACATTGATATTTTCAAGTTTAATTGCTCGAATGTATGTATTCCTTTTCTATATTATGCCGATCTATTTTGAAGCGATTCTATTTTAATAATAGGTTATAAAATTTCGGTCACCTTGATCTTTCATTCTGTTGAATTCGACCTATCTTCCTAAATAGAAAAGTTAATAAACCCATTGAACCCAATTCGAATGCGTTGTTTTTGTTTGAGAACAGGAGATAGAGAGGAGCCGTTATAGTGAGGTGTGGGAAGCGCCTTGAAATTTTTCAAATGCTTCGCATAAATATTTGACATACTCAGAAGGTTTCTTTTTAGAAGTCGTTTTTAAGATTTATTCAGAAACACGATATATAGCATGCAGTAAATAAAAAAAATTGTTGTCAATTTTCTATGTTAATATACAAAGCAAATCAAAAAGATCTCAAGGGGGATTTTTTTCTGGAAAGACAAATTAGGTCATGGTCACACATGGAAATAATACTATGAGGTCTTATATGATTCATGTGCGAGTTGTAGGTAACAAGCTTTCGAAGAAAAAAAATTAAAACTGTTCAAATTTAATATAATGAACATTCTTTTGTATAATGGAGAGAGATAGCTAAAAACATATATCCTAAATTCATTCTCAAAATATACTGTCTACAAAGAATAACAAATGAACAACTATAGGGAATCATTACTACGGAAAAATAGAAAGAAATAATAAAATAGCATAAAGGGTTATTGACTTATTCCGATAAAGAAAGTAATACAATTAATAAGACAGGTGTTCGACTATATCGTCGTAGGGAGAAAACTTGGACTACCTAATGAAACATGGAACAATAATTAGAAAATGATGAAGTAGATTGCATGATGAAGTTCTGGTTTTAACGATATCATCTGAATCACTTAAATTGAAAGCTTGTTTCTTCCTGTAGAATTATTTTCAAATAGCATGGATACATGTAATAACAAACAATGAAAATCAAAAATTAAATTACAATTTACAATTAAAGAATCGATAAAAATGAAAACAATAAAAATTAGGCCATGCCAAGCCAGACGAAGGTTATGAAGTATACTAGAGAATAAGGCTGGGGAAGTGATATTAGACACCGTAAAGAAGCTTCAAAGATGGATAGAATATACAGGGTGTGGCGCTTAAATCCGGACAAATTAAACATTATTTTCAAACATATTGTTATTCGAAAAACTGAAAAGAATACATTTACTCAATATATCCTCCCCCTGCTTGAATGACCGTCTCCATGATCCATACCGGCGAATGCTGTTTCAATACAGGCTCTCAATAATGCGACGTTTGGATGTAACATAGGGCTTTCCAGACGACACAGTTTCCATCCACGGCTTCACTGAATTTGTCAGAACACGCAAATAAACTTCTTTTGTGAATTTTCCCCTTTGTTAAAGAAATGCAGGGGCATCACATCACCCTCACTGGACACAACACTTGAACGTGAACATTCGCCGGAAATTTTGTTCTGGAAACAATGGGAACACCTTTAGAGTTATGTGCGAGCCAGCGATCATTAGTTCGATTGATTTTCGCATTAACAGTAATTTTTGTTTCGTCAGGAAAAAACCTGAGGCGCCTGGCAGCATTGTTTCTTAAGGAACACAAAAGCAGGTTGCAGCGTTCAACTCGCTTTGTCCTGGCAGCTTCGGAAAGCGTCTGTCTCACTTTAATTGTGTTACTAACACTTGTAGCGGAGGTCCTCCTCGGCGATAACAATTTTCGGATCGACTGCCCTGTGTCCTGAAATATCCGCTCCTGAGCAGGTTGAATGATGTCGGGTGTCCTGACAAGGCGTTCCTTCGAGTGAGTTTTCCTTGTCGGTATTGTACCTTTGTTGGACTTCTCAAACTCATTATACTTCAACGACATCATACACAGTGGATCTCGGATACCTGAAGAAAGATTTCTGTCGCAGAGCGCCCAAAGCGAACACTTTCGATAATCGCGGCTCTTCGGTTATATTCCGCACTTGGTTTCAATATTGTGACTGTTTCGAAGTTATGACGGTTTACTACATGCATCAAGCTATTTGGATGCCAATCGCGATCTGTGGTATAGAGCGGTGGGAAATTAAAAATTAATTTTTTCGGGATTTTGGTGCCATACCCTGTATATAACAATTTTTTAAAGACCAAAAACAAAAGCCCGAACAAATGTTAATAGACAGAGAATATAAACTAGACTTAACAATAGAAGAGGTCAAATATGCACTCAATGGTGTTAAAAATAATAAAATACCTCGACCAGATGTAATACCAATAGAAGTAGTTAAATTAGTGAAGAACCAATTATAAATAATAACAAACTTTTTCAACTTCATTTTCATCACAGGTATAATATCATCAGAATCGTTTATTTCGATCTTCATTGCAATTTCAAAGAAATCCAATGCAAACAAGTGTGATGAACACCGAACTATCTCTTTAATGAGCCTCTTACTTAAAACCATCCTAAAAAACTCTTTTTAGGATGCTTTTAAGTAAGAGACTCATTAAAGAGATAGTCGATAAATTCGATTATGTACTCACATAATCGAATTTATCGACATTACAAATGGGCTTGGTACTCGGTATGCCTCTTTCAGTTTTAATGTAGTAGCTCAATGGTGCTTTGATGCCAATAAGGAAACTTATTCGTGCTTTATAGAATATGAAAAGGCCTTCGATAAAGTAAGGCATGAGAAACCGATAGAGCTACTAAGAGAAAAGCAAATATATAAGCTAGATTTGAGGACAAAAGAGACCTTATATAATAATCAAACAGTTACTAGTCAGAGTAGAAGGAGAATATGCCAAAGATCTCCATAAAATATATACATAACAACATATATATATATATATATATATATATATATATATATATATATATATATATATATATATATATATATATATATATATATATGTATATATACATAAAACCAGGTCTAAAACAGGGGTACATCCTTTCACCGACACTTTTCAATATTTATTCAGAAGTCATCATTCAGGAATAATTTGAAGAATCATCCGGTGTGGTAGAAAATGGAGTTTCTATTAATAATATAAGGTATGCCGATGACACAGTCAGATTGGTGGAAAATATCGAGGACTTACAAAGAATAACGGAAATGATAACAGTAATATTGAGCTAGTAGATACAAGTATTTAGGAACTTCAGTGAATCCAAAAAATAATAACAAAATGAAAGAAACTCAGTCAACCTTCGTTTAGAGATGGCAGGGTTAAAGGGTTAATAAATAATTCCAGAAAGCCAGTCAAACTATATAGCTTTAAACATATTAAGATAAAACAAAAAACAAAAATAAATCGAATAAGAATTGATAAAAATAATTAACAATCAAAAAGAGTAGTATAGACCAAATGAATTAAGAAATGTTCAAAAATATGGTATTTTGAAATCCTGAAAAAGAATTTTACTAGGTTAACAACAAAAAAATAATATTATGCATTGTGTTCGCTAATTATTACTTTGTAAACATCGAAGGTGTCAAGAGAAAAATGCTCGATAACCGGCTGAGTATAAGGAGATGGCTTATTTTTATTTTAACTGATATTTTGAGCATGAAATTAATTAGTCGCAGCACGACTTGTTCTGAAAGCGCAGCGAAAGCTTGTTGCATGAACAAATGGGATCGCGAGCCTCTAGTGGTTCAACCTTCACGAAACGCCTCATAACTGGTTATGGGACATGGGTTTACGAATACGAAAGTAAACAAGTCAATAGTTTTGAGAATTGTGTTTCGAAAATAAACTGAAACCTAAAAAACCACAACAAAAAATATTCTTCAAAAATGCAGGCATGTTCAGTGTTTTTTTCGATTACCATGGTATTATGCGCACAGAATTCCTTTTAGATGGCCGTATCTTAAATAAAGAATATTATTTAGGCGTTATGAGGTGTTTGTGTGGGAATATTCGGCGAAAAACGCCTGGTTTGTGTTATAGAAAAACAATATTTGGATTTTTCATCATGATAATGCTGTCACATAAATTCATATATTCAGATATGATCTATGTAATTTTAATTTCTTTCTCAAACTCAATCTATCTTCTCGAGGAGGATGTTTTTAAGCATTTTAAAAGTTTATCCGTAAAACGAGCTCAAAGTGATTTGATTATAAATAAATAGATAGGAGGTAGGGAAATAATAGGAGGCCACAAAATGGATGGCATTGTTGCTACGTTGTTGTTTGCTCCGCTGACAATCTACAGAGACTACTTTATTCCTTTAATCAAACAGGAAAGCAGGCAAATATGGCCAACAACACAGACATAACCAAATACCTAGTAACATCCAAAGACCCGACAAGATCCAAATTAGAGATCGACTAAAATATTATAAATAAGCAAACCACTAAAAGAAGAGTCGACACTTCCAAGGCATAGTAAACAATGTAAATGGTTAAAATGAAAATAGTAAGAAGCATTCATGGGAAAACATTATACGACAGAATTAGAAGCAAGAACCTTCGACAACAAAGTGGAATACAAGACATAGAAAGGTGGGTGAGACAGTGAAGAAAATACTGGGTTAAACACATAAGTAGAAAAAGTAGAATGGACGACAATAGACATGCAAAGAACGCGAAATTGAACAATTCTGAGGGGAAAAGAGTCCTATGGGGTAGACGACCGAAACAGGTTTCTCAATATATGGTAATCCATATTAGAAAGAAAGAAGAATAATTATTCAAATAAAAATAATTTTGATATACTTTAATTTACAGGGCTGGATGGAGCTGGAATTGATAAAAACACCGCGTAAACCAAAGAAAAGTTGAAAAACTATTGAAGAGGCTCTGCTCGTTTACATTTTATGATTCGTATAAAATAAAACAAACAGGTGAAAAAAGTCTTCCCTATATGTAGTCATCCATATTAGAAAGAAAGAAGACGAATTGTTCAAATAAAAATAATTTTGATATATTTTAAATCACCACCTTTGAGACAGGGCTGGATGGAGCTGGAATTGGCAAAAAGCACCGCGTAAACCAAAGAAAAGTTGAAAAACTATTGAAGATGCTCTGCTCGTTCACATTTTATGATTCGTATAAAATAAAACAAAAAGGTGAAAACAGTCTTCCCTATATATAGAAAGAAAAAAGACGAATTGTTCAAATAAAAATAATTTTGATATATTTTAATTCACCACCTTTGAGACAGGGCTGGATGGAGCTGGAATTGACAAAAAGCACCGCGTAAACCAAAGAAAAGTTGAAAAACTATTGAAGAGGCTCTGCTCGTTCACATTTTATGATTCGTATAAAATAAAACAAAAAGGTGAAAACAGTCTTCCCTATATATAGAAAAAAAGAAGACGAATTGTTCAAATAAAAATAATTTTGATATATTTTAATTCACCACCTTTGAGACAGGGCTGGATGGAGCTGGAATTGACAAAAAGCACCGCGTAAACCAAAGAAAAGTTGAAAAACTATTGTAGAGACTCTGCTCCTTCACATTTTATGATTCGTAAAATGTTTAGCTGAGTTATAATGTGATCAAACCAACACGAGTGACGATTCGGGTTTACGATGCCCTTCTTTCCTCAGTAGTGGTCACACCAAAACATAATTTCGTGTTAGCCAATCGCTGAGTGAAGAATGAGTGAAGATTTTTCTCCGGATGCCTAATGACGTATATGATATGGGGTGCTCATGATGGTCATGGACCACTTCCGATTTACCAATTCAATTCTCTAATTTATTTTTCAATGTCGAACACGAACATTGAACCGAGAATACGAAATTGGAGTCTCCTAAATAAGTTGGTATTTTTGAAATAATATATTAGGATGAAAAATGCATGTTATTTTCTACTTAACTTGCACGCTCCTTATTTATTTAAAAAATAAGTAAATCTCAATATGGCGTTTATGCGCGTTTATAAGAGCTATGGAATTTATTTATCAGAAAAATTAATAAACATAAACGTGCCAAAAATATCTTAGGATTTTTTATTAACATTTACCAGCAATGTATTTATACAATGTTTTACTACATCAGTTTATTTGTGTTAATCGTACAGTAAAGCAATAAAAATGTCTGGGGCAGAAATTTCTGCGTTTAATAAGGCCCGAATTATTGCCTTGTACCACGAAGGTTTCTCGCGACATCAAATTGCTACTCGCCTAAATATTGTTTGGAGTACTGTTACCAGATTCAAAGAAACTGGTAATGTTGCCTCACTACCCAGAAGTGGCCGAAGAAGGGTTACAAATGAACGACAAGATCGCTATCTTGCTCAAGATGTACGAAGAAGCTGCTCAGTATTGATTAGAGCGATACAAGTTCAGTTCCAACAGACATACAATCGTGCTATATCAGGTCGTACGGTTTCCAGAAGGCTTTTCAACGATGGACTGCATCAGAGACGCCCAATTAGAGTTCCCCTGTAAGTTACCAATAAAGGCAAAGGCATTTTCAATGGGCCAGAGAGCATCAAGTCTGGTTATTGCCTCAATGGAGAAACGTCGTTTTTACCGATGAAACAAGATTTGGTTTAATCAGCGGTGATTATCGTCAGTGGGTTTGGAGGGAGGTAGGAGGCTTCACCTTAATACAACTATTGAAGTAGCTTCATATCAGAGCGGTAGCGAAATATTTTGGGGAGGAATATTTTACGTGGAAGAACAGAGCTTATTCATCTTACACCAACAATGAACACACATTTCTACTTGGAACATATCAACAGACCTGTTATTTATCCATTATAGCAAGAAATCGGTAACAATTTCATCTTCATGGATGATAACTCCAGTCCGCATAGGGCTAGGATCGTCCAGATGGCTCTAAATGAAGCTGGAATTAACAGATTGGTCGCCATTATCGTCGGATATGAATCAAATCGAACATATTTGGGACTACTTTTCTAGAGCCATTAACCTTAGGAACAATCCGCCAAGAAATCGCCAGAGGAATGGACCAATTTATCACAAGACACTATTAATAACCTAATTATTGGCATACATGAAAAAGTTTACGCATTAATAAGAGGTAGGGGAGGTAATACTACCTATTAGTTGAACAATATTTACATTAATCTAGCTCTTTTTGAGAATGTATTTTATTTTATTTTTAGATACATACATATATTTTATTTAAATATTTATAAAAACCTAGAACAAAAACAAAATTACTCCATTTTTTCTCTTGCACGCACGCATCCACTAATCCTTTTGGCTTTCTTTTGAAAAAATAACCCAATTTATTTTCGTATCAAAATAAAAATAAAAAGGGGGGTGCAAGACTTTTGCCGATGAGTGTATTTTTATATTTACGCAAAACACAAGAAAACTGACATTAGTAAAGCGATTTCAGAGGAGCTGTCATGTTGGTTGCATAACAAACAAACTATATATATTGTGGTTAATAAAATAATATATATATATATATATATATATATATATATATATATATATATATATATATATATATATATATATATCTAATAAACTCAGGCTCTAGCTGGATGCACGTAATCGACCGAAGGAACGGTCTCATATTTCACCAATATTATGTCACATCGCATATAGCTCGACAAATAATACAATTTTTAGATGAGTTTGTAATAATGACATTCGATTGGTCGCCAATACCACCAGATTTATTGCCTATAGCGACAGCATTGAATTGATTCATGTATCAAATGTCTATATGAAAGATACGTTACTATAAGAAGATATAGATCATCTAATTTGGTTCATACATCGCAGATTTATACAGTGTTATAATAATCTATATATGTGATGGATCTATTCGATATTAAATTTTTTGTGTCAAGTGCAATTTTTGAATTTCTTATTACGATAATACCATCATGCAATACTCAAAGTCATCTTTCGCCCACATATATGATATTTATTATTTTTACATAAATGTAAAAGATTTATTTGCAACATGTTTGCAAAGCAAACATTAATTTACCTTATTGGCAAATATATTTGCCACTAAGGAATTCGTATTTGACATTAAACTCCTAAGGTGATTTGTGTTTTTTTCTCAGCTATATTTTTTTATTCCTTTCTAATTTGCAAATTAAAAATCGACGTCCAAAAAATCATTATCTCTGGTGTGAAATTAACAAACAGATTAGAAAATCAAGCTCGTTTCACTTTTTTTTTATTTATATGATTTAATGGAGGTGAGCAGACCATGTCGCTCGACAGCAGTTGGGTAAAAATAATACAAGTATCTATTTAGAAACAATGGAGCGGAAAAAGAAGTGTAAAATGACCAATGATGAAGCGAAACAACGACATCCAAAAAACAGCTTAATGAAGGTAATTTATGCACAAGAAGAGAATAAGGCTTAAAGAAAAGACGTATGTATGAGAAAAACTATAGATGTGTTTGTAATCGTAGCCAAGAACAAAATCTCTCTTAGCTCAAAAGATCTTAGCACGTTAATACATTGATATTAATCCACAGGTATTATCATGTTTTACGTTAAGACGAAAGAATGATAACACCGAATAAATAAAAATGAAGATAGAAACAGATCGCAACACATTTTACAGGATGAAATCTTTCTTCTGCTATAGAAAAATATGAACTTCGCCCTTTTATAAATACATGATCAAAAGATTCAAAGTTTTAGAAATGTGGCTATTTAGAAGAATATTAAGAATATCTTGGGTAGAGAAAGTTACAAAATGGACGAGATCTTACGTAGAAGATCTACCGAAAGAGTACTGTTAACAACCATAAAGACACGCAAATTGGAATACTTCGATAACGGAAAGAGAGTACAATATTATGAACTGTTGTGAATGATTATGCAAGGAAAGATAGAGGAGAGAAGAACCTTGGGAGGACGAAGAATATCATGACTTGGAAATTTGCAGAATTGTTTAATTGTACGTCGAATCAATGATTTAAAACAGCTGTAAAAAAGATGAAAATAGTCATGATGGTCGCCAATCTTCCTTTGTGAAGTGTGTTATTATCTAATACAAGTGATCATTCCACTGCTGATTAGAGAAAGATTCAACCAATCGTCTATTCCATTGGACAGACAGTATATGATAAGCGAATTGAATCTTAACACATTTAACAAGATTTGCGTTATTGAATGACACATTTCAAATTTATTATCGATTTTCCAGTCAACATTTAACTGAATACCTCATTTATTATTATAAATAATTGACATTTAATACAATGCTTCAATTAATCATGTTGAAATAGGAGCCAAACGTGCCTGACAGCTATAAAATGGTTATTTTTGTCTCTCGATGCGGGAGAACATATACATACCAGTTTTAATATTTATCTCCTGTGTATATTTAAATAATGTTGAATCGCCAATAATAAATCTTGTTAATAAACCGGTACCGATTCTTTTTTCTTTGACGGCACATTAGAATACTTGATGGCACATCCAGTTCGAGAATCTCTTCTTGATGCTCGTGGATCGGTTTTTAAAACTTTTCATTTTGTTTGCCTTGATTGGTGTTTTGAGGTTAAGAGGTCGTCGGATAGGTGTGGTTGATAGCTATTTGAAAGAGAAAAATACTGAAACACATCTTACTTGTGCAAGTGGATTAACTGGAATAGCGTGGACAAAAATGTGTTCGAAATAAAATTATTAATTTAACTGAGGTAGTCGATACTTGATGGAAATTCATTTTAAATAAATAAACAAGGATTAACATCTAAAAATTTCCTATATTTAAAATTGTATGTATGACAATTGTTTCGACACACAGTGCCTTTTTCAACTACAAGCTATGCTAAACTAACAGTGGGAAAAGTAACCACAACTTAAAGTGACCATCGACCTACTAATACCATAAACCATGATAGTGGGGAAATTCATTTTTTGTCAACGTCTAGGACAATATAAGTTTAATAACGGTGAACCATTCAAATCTAGCTGGTCATTTAACAAAATATCCAAATTTTTTCTTTTGTTGATTTCTAGACTCTCAAAAACATTTAATTTTTTTGTATTTATTCTCATTATGTAACATTATAAAATTATCATTGAAAGTATGTTTTTCTAACATTAAGTGGTTATCATAATAAGAATTATTTTGTTGCTTAATATAACTTCTTTTATGTTCGTTGAGTCTAGTAGAGAAAAATCTTCCTGTTTGTCCATAATAGTTAAGTCTAAAAAGTTAATACTATTATGTTGCTCTTCTTCAACTATGAATTGAATGTTTTTATGTAAAGAATTTATGTGAGTTAGGAATTGAGGGAATTGTCTATCAGAACCTGTAAAACAATTTAGAATGTCATCCACATATCTGTACCAGTATGGTGACGATTTAAACAACTGATGTTGATTTACCTTATTTTCGAAGTTGTCCATAAAAATGATGAAATGATGAATCCTCAGGCACCAAAAGTATACTATCTTATAAAATTACATAAAGATAATTACCCAATTAGACCAGTAGTTTCATTTGTTACAGCTCCTTCAATTAAATTATCAAGTAAGCTCATTAAACTCATTTTACAATATACGAATTTCAAATCGAAATTTTCCATTCTAAATACCTATGACCTTATCAGTAAAATAAAATATATTAATTTACTCAAAAAATGCAAACTAATTTCTTTCGATGTATAAAATTTATTCCCGAGTATAGCACCAAACGAAGTTATAGAATTAGTTGACAAATTACTTCTCAAAAATAAAAATAATTCAATAATAAAACAAGAAATTTTAGAACTACTGTCAATTACGTTGGATCAGAATTATTTTGAATTTAATAATTCATTTTGTGTTGCTAATAAGGGTCTGATTATGGGGAACCCTTTAAGTTCTTCATCGGCCGAAATTTTTATGGACAACTTAGAAAATAAGATAAATCAACATCAGTTGTTTAAATCGTCACTTTACTGGTACATATATGTGGATGACATTCTAATTTGTTTTACAGGTTCTGATAGACAATTAAATCGGTTTCTAATTCACATAAATTCTTTACATAAAAGCATTACATTTACAGCTGAAGAAGAATAACATAATAGTATTAACTTTTTAAAGTTAACTATTCCTAGAAAAGACATTAAACATGATTTTGCAGTTTTTCATAAACCGTCACATACAGTTATACACAATAAATCTTGTCATCCTTATTCACAAAAGATGGCAACATTTAACTCTTTTATACATAGATTATTAAATATCCCCATGTCAATAGATAATTATAATAAAGAATTGAATGTCATCAAACGGATCGCAGTAAATAACGATACGACCCAAATATTATAAATAAAATGATTCATAAAAAAAGTTATAATAAAGCCATTAATTTATTATATCCGGTCGATGTCGAAAAAGCAGCGTTCAAAACAATTACATATACGGGAAAAATTACAAAATTAGTATCGAGCTATTTATCCAAAACAAACAGTATAACTATTTGCTTTCAAAACAAACAGTAGTCTAGGACGCCTCATTAAAAACAATAAAAATCAAACAAGTAAACTGTATAAATCAGGAGTTTATTTAATTTAGTGCGGGTCGTCTCCAAAAGTCTATAATGGACAAACAGGAAGATCTTTCTCTACTAGGCTCAACGAACATAAAAGAAGTTATATTAAACAACAAGATAGTTCTCATTATGCTAACCACTTAATGTTAGAAAAACATACTTTCAATGATAATTTTATAATGTTACATAATAAGAATAAATCCAAAAAATTAAATCTTTTAGAGAGCCTAGAAATCAACAAAAGAAGAAATTTGGATATTTTGTTAAATGACCAGTTAGATTTCAATGGATCACCGTTATTAAACTTATATTGTCCTAGACGTTGACAAAAAATGGATTTCCCCACTATCATGTTTTATGATATTATTAGGTCGATGGCTACTTTAGGTTGTTGTTACTTTTCTCACTGTTAGTTTAGCATAGTTTGTATTTGAAAAAGGCACTGTGTGTCGAAACAATTGTAGATACAATTTTAAATATAGTGGAAATTTTTTAGATATTAATTTTTGTTTATTTATCTAAAATTATTATTTCGTATCAGCAAATAATACTCATTAGGAAAATCTATTCAGGAATTTTAATTGGCAGCATATTTCAACAACTCGTGCCTGTAAAGTAATATTTAAAAAAATATCCACAAAACAAATATGCTAGATCAAACTTGTTTTATGAAAATATTGGGTTGTTTGATCCGTAGGGATTTTTCATTAGTAGATTTTTAACATTTATAACTTACTAATGTCTATTTGTATATTATTCATTCCTGTGGTATTTACTTTCATATTCGCGTTGATTTACGTTAGTTAATCAAGTTGATTCAAATTGAAACTGCCCGTAAAAATTGTTGAGCTTCAATTGGGATGTTTTGCCCCCATCCACCTTACTCACCGGACATCGCACTCTTGGACTACCACCTATTTCGCTTCCTACGAAATTGTTTAAATGGAAAACCTTTTAAAACGGGAGAAGTGATGAAAAACAAACTGTTGACATTTTTTGGCAATAAAATGTAAATTTTTGTTTTTACTATATTGTCAAAAAGTTGTAAATAATAATGGTAGTTACATAATAAATCCCTACGCACTTTCTGGACTTATATCAATACTGCATAGGGTGATTCTTTTAGTGCATTTGGATTTTTAATTTAAATAAAACAACAACCAAATTAGATGGCTTGAAATTATTTATTTTATGTGAAATAACATTCACCCCCATTGATGTTTGAAAACAATTCACGAATGTCCGCCGCAGCTACTTCTGACAAAGCACATTATGTCAATCCAATTTTGCAACTACTTTTTCAAGCATTTGGGGTTTTTGTCCGGAATTGTCCGAGTTATGTTGGCTTCCAATGCGTCAATAGTTGGTGGTTCATCACCATAGACCAAAGATTTAACATAACCCCAAAGAAAATAATCTAAATCCGTTAAATCACATGACCTTGATGACGAATTAATAGGCCCGTTTTTACTGTACCACTGTATGATATGTGGAGCCGTCCTGGTGGAACCACATCTCCTCTTCATCAATACCATTCAAATTCGGAATAAAATTATCATTGATCATCGCTCTGTAACAAGCCCTATTAACGAATTAATAAATATGGATATTTATCAATACTGCCAGCAACAGAGGCGATATTTTCTTCGAAACGCAGAGTTTTTAGTTTTGTTTTTGGATAATATCGAGCAGCGTGAAATGGCTTCGGAATTTGTCGATAATTCGGTAATTTGTCTGATTTTGACAATAAATTTCGACAATTTGCCAAGGTTGCTCTGATGTTAAACGCTCCATGATGATTTGTCAGACTATACGGGATAGTTTGAAAATTGTGAGCGCAAATTCACAGTTCGTTTGACAGCGACCCCTATCGAAAATTGTATAATAAGTTAGATAACTTTTCTCCATCTCGTCGGAAGCTGTATAATCCCACACTCATATAAGTTCTGACCAAGTTCTGGATAAAAAACTGATTCAGGAGATTTTATTTTTCAAGTCTACCAAGGAAGTAAAGTTTTACCATATAAGCTGAAGAGTACGGTGGATGGACCAAACATCCCAGTCTCGATGGAACGCAATGTCCTTTCGGTTGGTTAATATACTCCGCTTCTGGTCGATTTCTCGCTTTAATATACTTTGTTGTATACGACTTAAAAATGGATTAATTTCGTTGCGCTTCAATAGAGAATCGCAAGCAGATATTCAGTTTATTAAACTTTTCTCCGTTAACTCATGCTGCACCCACATTTTTTAACCATTCTAAGTTATACCTTTCCTATCCAAAGGTACTAATATGTACCACCTCCTTTTTCGTCAAATATATTGAATTCGCAATTAATCCGATCTTACACTCACTGATGATCCATTCTGGTACCACTCGCATGAGCCAATCAGAGCGCTGGATTCAGTGTTCCGCTAGAAACGACCAATCAATTTGCAAGCTACAACAGTATATCTTAGGTAAGTGATATTATTATGTATGATATGTATGATAAGTATGATTTGACATTATTTTAAGTGTAAAATTTATAAAAACCGACGAGTAGTGAGTAAAAGTACCGCCAGTGACTGTTGGTTTCAAAATTTAATGAATTTTATGGTAGATATAGATAATAAATGTAGTTTGCTTCGTTATATTTGCTGTAGTTACCTTTTAAATTCACTTTAAAATTGTAGATGTAATGAAATCGATTAATGCTCTATTGTTTGACACCTTCCAGACTGTGACGATGAGTCTGATGTGGATTTTTCAGACAAAGAAAACGAGAAGGATGTTCAAATATCTATACCGTGAGGTTTTGACGACATTTTTAAGGAGGCTGTGAAAGGGTTCTAAACGACGTTCAACCATTAACGTCTACAAATGAAGAATTACCATCAGAATTGGTCAGTTATCTACATCGCCGCTCCATAGTCCCAGACCCGAGATTAATCTTCCATCACCAAGTACATCCTTGCCGAGACCTAGCCGACAAAAGGTTGTTGAACCAAATCATAAGTGGAAAAAGCGAAACTTAGAGACAAATTTACCGGAATATTCACCAGATACTAAAGTAATACAACAATATTTTGCTCACTGTGCCACACCGACTGATATATTTCTAGTATAGATTGGGGGAATATTAGATGATATCGTATACCAAAGCAACCTTTACGCTACACAGAAAGACAAGGTGTTGAACCTAAAAAAGGAGGAGCTTTTAACATTTATTAGCATACATGTCTACATGGGATACAATACTCTACCAACTTGGGCAGGCCATTACTCATCGACAGCTAATCTAAACAATCCACTTTTATGCAAAACCATGCCAAGATTTGCAAGACAGATTTGCAATTATTTTATCACATCTACATTGTAATTATAATTCAAATGCCTACGAACTGCAAGGACAAGATATACAACATAAGACCAGTAGTGGATGCGCTAAAAAAATTTCAAGAATGTTATCATGGGATCCGAGAAATGAGCATGGATGAGTCAATGATCATATTCAAGGGGACCTACCCTTGTAATGAAACAATACCTACCCATAAAACCTATCAAAAGAGGATACAAGTGTGGTGTTTGGCTGACCAGAGAGGCTTTATAAAGAAATTTCATATTTACTAGAGAAAATATGGAATAAATCAGCTCCAAATTCTTAAAATGCAACATAGGGGAAAGAATCGTTTTAGAATTGACCGAACAAGAATGGGAAAAAAGCAAAATTGTCTATTTGGACCATTTTTTTCATCTATTGCTTTGCTAAAAAGATTGAAAACTGAGAATACGTGAGGTAATCAGAAATAATAGAAATGGACTAGAAATGGATCCGGAAATATGTATGGTGATTCTAAAATGAAAAGAGATGACAGCGATTATCGATTTTCAATCTTAGATATTGGATATTGGAAATGGAATAAAAATTAAAAAAAAAAATGGATAGTCTGGTAGGAAAGGGTTAACGTAATCGCTTTGACTCTCTTGACTGGTGGATTTTAAGATTTTCCCCGATCTCTTGGGTTATTCTATGCTAATCACTTTCATTTAGCGTTAATATTCTGTTGCCATCACCCTCAGCGGGTCGCCCAGAACGTGGTGCATCGCAATGCTAAAAATGTTTTTACGAAACTTTCTGAACCACTTACGGAACCTGGAATCATTAACAGCACCCTCACCGCACACAACACATATGTTCTTTTGCATCTGCTTGGTCTTATATTAAATTATATGTCAAAAATGTTCCGTATTTTCCGCCAATTTTAATACTTAACAATATTTTAAAAATCCAGTACCCAATAATTCACATACTAGCTCGCTGAAATTCCTTCTGTCAAACAACATCAAAACTTTACATGTGTGAGGTAGATAACACTTCAGTTTTCTTTATTCAAAACTTCAGTTTTACGATGCAATGCCATCTAGCGCCAAAAACGGGTAGTTTTGTATCAACCCAACACATTGCATGAATAAAGTCATAATGAAAATTATGGATGAATGGATGAATTACTGGATGAAATGAGTTATACTTGTTTTTGATATCAATAGAATCATATATTACTATATCTTCAGGAGATTAAAATTGATCTATCATTTTTATTCTCATTCTGTATTATTAATGGCATTTGTTCTTTATTAATGGCATGCATTAAAAGTATACTAGACCGATTATACCACGAACCAAAATGAATACAAAAAGAAAAAAAAATGAATTAGTCATGGTCCATGACTGGAAGATCGTATCTGAAATCGACGTTTCTTTGTCCACGGTCAGCACGAACAGGTCCAATCTATCTAAAAAGTATATCGGTAATAGGTTAGTCGGATTCGGTAATTGCCGTCGCAACATTGTTACATTAACTAATAGAGATGACTTTGAGGTTTTTTCTGCTTCTTTTCATTTCCCGTTCCGGTTGGTCAAAGACGCAGACAAGCCAAAGCTATATTATATTGCTAAAGCTATATTGGCTATATTGAAATCTTTAAATTATTATTTAGATTTAATAATATAAAAGATTTGTTCCATTTCAATTTTGAATTATATTATGCACCAGGGAGCTTATAGTCTATTATGTGTGGTAGTACATCCGACGTCATAACAATTCAGGACCTCCCTACCTGTTTACTCTGTAGAGTCACTTTGATAGTGTCACACATCCTACATCCTCCTGTTACTTCTAAATATTAATGTTCCTAAGTGATAATGTTCTTAAATTATTCCGGGTGTCGATCCGTTCATTCTGAAGAGTCACGACGTTTCGCCAAAATCTCAATTGGCATTTCATCTCGACTCTCAAGAAAGAAAAATCAAAAAAGTTAAATACATCAGACTTAACCGTTTGGGGCCACCTGGAGTAATTAGGGAAAGTTAGCAAGTTAGAAGTATGGGTACCTCACAATCTCAGTGAACGGAATAAAGAAGATCGCATGTCAACAAGTCTGCTTATAAAAATCGAGCTTTTTAAACGGGATTTATGTTAACAGGTGATGAAAAATGAATTATCTATGACAATATAGTCCCCAAAAGACAGTGGCTTGATAAGGATCAACCACGTCTACCAGATCCAAAAGCAAACATCCTTGGGAAAAATATTTTATTGCGTATATGGTGGGATTGTCGAGGTTTAATTCATCACGATTTGTTGAAGTTAAATTCAACGATTACTTGGATACATACGTTTGGCAGCAACAAGAGAGAAAGAGAAACTACATGAAAAGCGTCCTGCACTGTCAGCAAAAACATGATTCTTTTACATGATAATACGCGACCATACAGCAAGGGCGACTCATGAAAAAAATGTTGGGCTTGAATGGTCTATTTTACCACACCTATCTTACTCCCCGGACCCTGCCCCGACACTGGCAAGGTACCAGTGAACCAGTTTTACGAAAAATATTTTTGATGGAGCGCGAACAACGAAAAGTATTTCATTTAAATAATCAAATGTGTTTAAGATGTGCTTTTAAAATATGTTTTGTTGGTTGGAGACCTAGTAATATATTTAAAAAAGCAACTTAACTTTTTCTATATATATATTCATGTTATTTTAGGTAATTCAATTAACTATTTGGTTTAGCAAATATAGTGTTTTCATTAGCATCAACTAGCCTCATAAATCCATCTGCTTAAGGAGGAACGAGCGAATCTTATGGAAAAAACGAATTTCCAAGTCTAAGACGTGAAATTCGGTAATTCTGACAAAGGATATGTAATTGAACTATGCTTGCTTGTAATTTGAAAATTATTCACCGTCTAGTTTTTTAGACAAATGACATTTTCAACCGTTGTTATACACAGTCTGCTACGGTACAATGGTTTCCAATACGGATTTTTATTTTTTTCTCTATTAATTTTCCAGCTTAATAGAATAAAAAATATTATATTATAAACTTTAATATCTGCGGAATGTTTGAAGTCAAACTTCTCTTTCAACTTTCGATTACTAATAACAAAACACTCGACCAAAAGTCTGGCCACGACGCGCAACCAGCTGAGAAAAAAAAGAGATTGAGTTATTTTTTTACAGAATTTACCTTTATATCTAGAATGCTCGGGGGCCTCGTGGAGATGGATATTAAAAGAAAGAAAATACACCCGCGCTCCACGTTAGTGCTTTGTCGTTCCCCCATCCATCATCCAAAGCGCCAGCAAGCGTCTCCCAGGACCACCAGTCGAAGGAAATCTAACACTACATATATACGCCATCCTACGGGAAGAGGGCCAAAAATTCTTCATTATTTTGACTCATAAGTATCGCTCATACTTCGTTAAACTTGTTCTACTTAGCAGTATCACCTATTTACAGCATTATAACACAATGAAACAATAAAATCCAAAATAACTTTTTATAATGATAATTAAAATCTGTCTTAACAATTTATTTAACTCAGTACAAGTACTAAAAAAACCTTTTCAAACATTTCTAACATAGATTATTACTGTGTTAACTATTAATCATTCACTCTTCATTTGATTTGATGACGCGACCCAAAATTTACATCTAACGAAACGACTCTCCACGAAAAATTCGTTTGGGTATCTGGGTGATCAGTACGATGAAGGTCAGTGGTGCCGTCTCTATCTAGGCCATGCTTGGTCGTGGTGTTCGCTCTCTCTGACAAAGAGTGGGCGAGGCCGGTGTCTTGATGGAGACCTGATGGCCGTCATTGCCAACGAAATACCGAGCTTATTAAAATATCGATTGAAGCCTTAAGATATTTTTTTTTTCTTCTTCACATAAGAGCCGAACAGTTCATATCATAAATCACGACATTAATGGATCGAAAAATTTAATATTTTTTTGGGAGTTTCTTCTTAGACCAGGATCTTTTCGGGTAGATGATATGGCAGTGTGTGGAGTCAATTATAAAAAAAATAACAAAAGTTGTACAGAGTGGTTTCTTTAGTGTTCAATTTGGGAGATTGATCATTATTGTAGGAATTCGTCGTCGAAGAATCTTTACAGTATTGGAATTGACAGAATTGCGACGGATACCGCGTTTATTAATGATCGACCAAAAAGGTTTTCGAATGACCATTTTTGTGTGCTTAGACTGATTTAAACAGGTGAGTGAGTTCTCTCGACGTTTTTTAACGATTAGGTGAATCATAGATTTACCACTATCTGTCAGAGATGATGCAACAACAATGATTGAGACCAGATGCACCAAAGAAAGTGAAAATGATTTTATCTGCTCGAAAAGTTAATGCTAAGGCTTTCTGGTATTCTTGGAGTGTTGCTTATAGACAACCTGGTGAGTTCATTATCAGGGACCATTATGAGCAAGTTCAATATAGAGTAAATGTCTTGGGGTTTCGCCCGTGTTTCAGACCGTTTTAAAACTGAACATTTTTATAGCAAATTGTACAAAATGTTTAAAGGTGAGATAGGTCATGTTGAAAAGGAACCTGACTCTGGATTACCATTATTATCAATAAATAATACTCAAGCATTCATTATGTTGAAAATTTCAGACATAAATACAACAAATCGGTTTATTTAAATAAATAACAAATTCAAGAATAACTACATATCGATAAAACCAATATATTTCATTATCTCTTAAAAACTCTTTTCCATAAATTAATGCTTTATCGTTCAGCTTAACCAGCTTTATTGTATTGAGGTCAGCCCGAACAAAAGTTGATTAGGGTTATCAGATTCACATATATATTTTTTTAATAGCTGTTTGGGTACAGAATGGAAACTGGCCTCGATTTAAATTTAGTACAATTATTAAATTTGCCTTTGTTGGTCATTTTTAAGGATTCTTTTGGGAATATTGATTGCTATTTGTAAATAATGTAAAATAAATATTAATTTCATAACAATGAAGAGATAACAATTTATTAGTCATAAATCTTGGTATTTTATTGTGAATTTGGACAACGTAAATGCATTAAAGTTTCATATTTGTATTGATTTCAGAATATAAAACATATATCAAAATGATGAAAAGTAACTTCTCTATGAAGCACCTTAACCAATTTTAAACAATGCATTCACAACAAGTTAATCATGTTAAGAAAACATTAATTAAGCTATTATAGAGAGGTCATAACAAAAACTCAAGAAACGGAATTAGAATTTTAGATGGCTAGCTAATAAGTAGAATTCCAGAAGAGAGACTTACCTGAAAACTGTATAAGGTAAAAGTACTTGGAAGTAATAGAATAGTCCAAAAAAAACTTAATAACCGATAAAATTTGGAAGAGATTATAGAAACATTAAATATTTTCCAAAAGCAAGGGAAGTTCTTCCGTGTCCATGCAAAAATTCGCCCATTCCTTCAGTCGTCGTCGCCGCATCAAACATCAGCAAGCGTCTCCCGAGTGCCGTTTCTCGCCTTAAGCTGTCATCAGTCAGGCTCGAGATGAACATTCGAGAGCAATTGACGGAATGACCATACCCTATATATCGGCCATGTCGGATGTAAGACTGATGATGATTTAAGGCCAAAAGCCGGTTTAGAGAGACGCTTGCTGACGTTTGATGGCGACCGAAGAAATGGGCAAATTTTTGCGTGGAATACGGAAGAAATGTTCTTCTTTTTGAATATGAACCTACGAACTATGCAACTTTTCATTTCGAAATATTAAATGAAACGAGATTTAAGAGCCTAGAGTAGGAAATAGTGAAGGAGGAAGATAAACTCCACTCAACAGTCTTTCATATAACGACAGAAAGTGTTCAAGTTAAAAAGGTTTTTAAACATTGATCAGTAATGATTGTTAGTACTGGAAGCTGTCTTGGAAGATTACAGAGCTAATCAGAAACAGTGTCTACCTTGGCAAGGAACAGCTCCTCAATCACGTCGTAAACAAGTTGGGTTAGGTTAATTGCCTTTTAAGGCGATTTTTGCGTTGGTCACTGGGTAAACTTCTACACAAAGTAAGAGTTGATACCTGATCAGATCTGATTTTGAGAAAGTTGTATGGTATAGAAAGGTATAGGGATTTATAAATATAAATAATTATATTTAAATGTAAATAAATTTTATATCAAAACAATATAACTTTGATGTTGTTCATTATATGACTGAATAACTTGCAAATCGTTATAGACTAAATAACAAAGAAATTAGATATATATATATATATATATATATATATATATATATATATATATATATATATATATAAGCGTAAGCGTTTTAATATGTCATTCAGTAGTTCAAATGGTTCACTATCTACCAAAAGCAAATTAAAGTGTGTAGTGTTTTGAAGTTACCATTAATTTCACGATGATGATAAATGCGTGGAATTGGAGTTAAAATTATCTGCCATATTCTCACGCTTTAACCCCATCAAGTTATTATTGCAGTTAAGTTATTTCTTGAACAACAAATACAGGATGGCGCAAAATAAGATATCTATTTATGAAACTCATAACTTTTTTAGTTCTTAGTAGTTCTTGTAGTTTTTAATTTTTTCTTTTTCATTTTACATATAAAAGCCAGATAATTTAAGTATGGAGAGATACACAATTGCTCAGCGAACAAGAATAGTCACTTTGTTTTTTGAAAATAATGTGCGAGGCATCGACTAGGCGCACAGTAGCCAAAAGGATTCGGCGTTTTGAAGAAAGGGGAACTATTGGGAATGCCAGAAAGTTGAATCAGTTCGGGAGAGTGTTGCAGATCAACCCCACACATCGACCAGAAGACGTTCTGCTCAATTGCAGATTTCTCGTCGTTTCCTACAGCGAATTTTAAGGACAGATTCTTTCCCTACAAGATTCAGTTGGTCCAAGCCTCTCATCCAGAAGATTGGTCACTTCGTTTGGAATAGTCCCATGCACTCATAAACCTCGCAGAAAATGATGAGAATTTTGTTTCCACTTTGATGATGACCGACGAAGCACATTTCGAGCTTTGTGGCTTCGTCAATAAAGAAAACTGCCGATTTTGGGATAGCGAGCACACAAAAAGAACTCACCAGAGACCGCTGCATTCAGCTCGTATAACGGTTTGGTGTACCACAACAACTGAACGAATCATTGGAGCTTATTTTTTTGAAGATGGAGCTATAAAGCGCTATAACGCTACCCGAAGGCCACAATATGTGGTTTCAACAGGATGGTGCCACGGCTCACAGGATGGTGGCCACCCGAGCCGCAATAGACTTTCTAATGCCTCCCGAACTGCATCATATTGAGCAATGGTGATGTAAGATATCCACCTCACTCATCGAATATGACTGTCCCAGATATTTTTCTATGAGGCTAACAACTCTCCAAACATCGGTCCTAATGGACAATATACGGCATGAGATAGCCACAATATCCCCTGATGTGCTGAGAAGAATCTTTGAAAGCTCTGTGAGAACATATTACGAGCAGATGGTCATATGGTCAATGTGAGTTTTCATGTATAATAAAAAATATCTAGAATAAAACTTTCATTTGTTGTGTAGATGGTTTATTTATTATGTTTCGTTGAAATTTTAAAGAGTGAACGGGAATTTAGTAACAATTTAGTTGGAAGAATCGAGAATTCTCCCAATGTGTTTGCTCATTTAAGTGGCTGAACCCGCACATTGTTGCAATATCCAGATCTTTGTATAATGGCTTGAGTTCGATATTATAGCTGATTCTCCAATTTCTATTATCATTCGAAGCATCAAAAATTCTCCGAACATTTCTTCCTTCAAATTCTGTAAACATCTCTTATGTTTCTTTGTGAGGGTTCTCGCAGCAGTGACTACGGGCTGAATGAGTGTTTCATGGACCATAAATTTAATGTTCCCTCGTATAAGTTTAAATATTAGGGCAGGCTGCAGGAAGTACGTAGTTTTGTTACCCTTTACTTCATACCTTGTGATATTTCCTCTAGTTCACTTCCCAGAAAAGTAAATTCTTCCATAACTTCAATGTTGTTATTGCCGATGATCTAGTTCTGTTCTCTTTTTGGATTATTTTTGTTTTCCATCACCTGAAATATGATTATATTGAATTCAATAGTATTCTTTCGAAAACATGTGTTTTTTTAGGACCATGCCAAGAATGTATTAATACACCTGGTATAATCCGGAACATTCACTTCCTGCAGTTTTTTTTCTCATTGTATCAGATATTTCAAAATTGAAAATCCACTAGTAATATCTAAGAGTATTAAAAAAGCAGTTAAAAATTTAACACAGTTCATTAACGAACTAAATACCTATTATCCGTATTAATAACCTATAAAAGTCTTTTTTTCTTCTCTAATTATAACGTTTTAATGATATAGTAAAAAAAATGGCAATATTAATTTGAAAAAAAATCATAGTTTGGTCTCTGTTTAATTGGTTCGGTGTCGGTTCTCGAGAGAAACTGCTGCTCAATTAATTTTCAAGTTCGTGCAATGCGGTACAGACTAATTACCAGCGAAAATTATTAACAATTGCCTTGGTATTAGTTGCATTTTGGTAGATAGTTAATAATTAATTTACACTTATTCATATGATAATTAGCTGTGCAAAATTACCGTGATACGTTCTAAAACTTCTTTCGCTTCGCACCTGCATTAACACTTTTATTGATTGTCTTATAATCGCAAGAGACATGTATGTATATATGAAATTATTCCGGTTATTCTCGTTCGTCCAATGAGAAATAGAAAATCGCCAGGGGGGACCACCTTATTTCCGAGATGCTAAAAATGGAAGGGGATTTCCTGATATAGTCGGTGAGTATTCTGCTGAATAAGTGCCTTGATGCAGCAAAAATCCCAGAATCTTGACAATGTATATGAGAAGTAGAACTTCTATACATACGTACATTCTATATATCTTTAAAAAGGGTATTTGATTTTATTGAAACCTCAGCAATTCTGAAGACACTGGACGACGTTCGAACCGACAAAAGTTACCATACATTTTTAAAATATATCTATAGCACTCCTTCTATACGAGTAAGGGTTAATGATGATTATTAACTGAGCAAATCCAAGTTAAGAGAGGGGTGCGATAAGGAGATACTATTTCACCGAAGCTGTTCACTCTTGTCTTGGAGGATATCTTCTAAAATCTACAACGGGAGAACAAAGGTCTTAATAGCGACGGAACTTATCTAAGTAACCTTCGATTGCCGACATGCACTGAGGTTCTCAAAACTTCAGGACGAGTGGGTTTGAAAATGAATATTCGAAAAACAAAAATAATGGGTCCAGTTGAACATAATATTGCCATATATAACAACGCTGGCGTGCTGAAAAATATGTATATTTAGAACATAAAATTAAGAATAGGAAGGAATCTTTATTCATTGAAACTTGAAATAAAAATAGGCATTTGGCAGGCTCAATATAGTGTTTCAAGGCAAACTACCACTTTGCCTGAAAAGATAAGTCTTTGATCAGTGTGTCCTACCCGTTATGACTTACGGAAGTGAGACCTGGACACTCACATCACAGTCAGTTCAAAAACTTCGAGTAGCACAGATGGAAATGGAAAGATGTATGCTTGGCATTACTAGATGGATAGAAAGACCTGCACATGGATCAGAGAATAAACGAAAGTGAGTGACATCATTGGAAGACTGAATGTCAATTGAAATGGAAGTGGGCAGGCCATGTAGTGAGGCGATGGGACGAAAGATGGACTAGGGCGGTCCTGGATTGGATACCGCTTGATCGCAAACGTCTTCGGAGAAGACCGAAAACACTGATGACATTATTAAGTATATTGGACCCGAATGGCAGAGGAGAGCTAAATAAAAATAAAGCATTATTGGCCCAACAGGGTTTTTATGTTAATTATTTAATTCTTTATTTAAAAAATTCCAAAAGTCAGCATTGAAATTTGAAATTTGAATTAAAAAAAAGTTATTAGTATAGCCTCCAAATTATTTTTTTGTGTAGGGTGTATGTTATAGGGTTCTGTGAAAATCAAAATTAGATGTAAGCGACATTTACTTTTTTCTAGACTCGCAAAGGTAAACAGATAAACAATATTGCCTTTAAAATTATCATGGATATGCTTCTACCAGAGAAAATAATAAATGAAATAAAAAATAGTATTATAGGAAGATCACTGATATTCCAACAAAACTATTAACAGCAGAATAAATTTTAATTTTTAATGAACTTAAGATATTCAAATTAATCCCATGAAAATGCAAAATTATCAGAGAATAATCATTACCAGTTGTTGAAACTAGATCAGATTATTATTGTCGCAGTAACGATTAAAACATTCATTTAACAAATTACAGATAAATAAAATATGTTTTTCCGATATATTAACTCGTTTTAATTGTAAAAAAGCAAATTACCGATACGTTATTAAAAAAAAATCGATACTTAAATAATAGAATTAAATATATTTAAAAAAACATAGTATGGCTAATGAAAGTTATTTTTGTAATGAAATTCAAGGAACAATTTTTTTTGCATAAGCATAATCTTTTATCACTGAATTATTTAATATTTAAATGATTTAGTCGATATAAAGTGTTTCCCAATAGGGATGATAGGATTTTGACAGCTAATGACGGCCATATTTGATAACCAATTATTGACGTTTACTGTCAATTGTTTTCAGTAAAGTTTGCCATTTCATCATGAACAGATTTGCGTTGCCACCACGTTTGGAAAACGTCCAAATATTTTATCAAAATTTGAGAAGTTTTGTTGCTACTCAAAGAGCATTTCCTTCATTCTGCTCCTTATCAAGCCATCCGCCGTATGATTAATAAGTTTGAACGTGAGTTTAATCTTCATGATCAAAAGCCACCGCCGCGACTTCGCAGTGACCGTAGTGAAGAAAATATCGCAGTTGTTCATGAAAGTGTTGCCGAGAATGATAATGTGTCTGTTCCGAGTCATTCTCAAGAGGGTTGGGTTTATCCAGAAATATCACCTGGCGTATTTTGCGTTTAGATCTCGGTTTATGCCAATACAAGATTGTATTGGAACAAGAACATAAGCCAGCTGACCATCGACTACGTTGGGAGTTCACAGAGTGGGGGTTGGAAGCAATGGAAAACGACCTGGATTTTTATCGCAAAATCAGCTTCACCGATTTGGCTCATTTTTGGTTAAACGGCTACCTCAATAAGCTAAATTATCGTTATTGCTGTGAGTCACACCAAGTCAAGTGATTCATCAGGCCCTATTAGATCCCTAAATAATCACTGTTTGGTGTGGATTATGGTATTTTTTCAAGAACGCCGAACAGAGTCATCGAAAATTGAGCCAATCGGATTAGTCAGTGCAAGAGTTAAGGTGGTAACTTGAACGAAATTTTATTTAAAGCATAAATTACATAAAATATATCATCTAATAAAAACAACGAACACCATTTTCGGACGAATTTTCTGTATTTTATTTCAAATTCAAATCCTATCGCTCTTGTTTGGAAACCCTTTATAACTGCAGTATATTGGGCTGATATTGCGCTTGATTCTTCCATAAATAATTAAATTACAATATGAATTATACTACTGCCTTATTTACTCATAACAAACGAGTCTACAATTAGATTGATTATGAATTTGAAGTCACAAATAGAAAGTTCAGTATCATCTGAAATAAAGAGTTGAAAAACGCAACTTGAAAAATAAGGCACAATGATAACCACAAGTGAAAATCTGGTAATTCCTATTTTATTTTTTTTTTTAGAACAAAGGCTTTTTTTAAATCATGTCGTTCAACCATCCATTTTGGGGATACTGGTGGCGACCTCTACTTTAAAGAAATAATAATCTTTCCCCACGAAGTTCACTTTTGGCTTAATGGGTTTGTGAAAAAAGATACTGTAGGATTTGGGTAGATGAAAGTCCTCAAGTGACTCAAAATTTACCTCTCCATCCTCAGAAAGCTACTGTTTGGTGCGGTTTTTGGGACTGAAATAGTGATTTTATTTTTTTGAAGACGACGATGGAATCATCAATAAACTCCAAACAATTATTGACCTTATACGAAATATTCAGGCCACCATTGAAAATATACTGCACGATATGAGCAAAAGAGTAATCGAAAATTGAATCTCCAGAATGCTTTCCACCGTACGAAGCCTAGTGTGACATTTGAATGACTTTGTAAGCCTTGTGCCTTATTTTAAAGTTCTGATACTTTTATTGAGCTGAACTCTTTATTTCAAATTATATAGAACATTCTATTTTTGACTTCGAATTCATAATCAATCTAACTGTAGACTGGTTTGTTATGAGCAAGTAAAGCAGGAGTACAGTTCAGCATGTAACTTATTAAAGATTTCGAAGTTTATTTTAAGAGGAGTTAGATTTTTAACTAGTTCATTTTTTTTATCTTATAGTTACATAAGCTATAGCATTATTAAATTAACATTTATGTATTTCACATTTCATACAACTAGTTGATTTAGATGCAATTTGATACTGTCAGATGACTATACTGAATGGTCTACGAAGCTTTTTCTATTGGCACACAGATGAAACTATAGTTTTCTTCTTTTTCACTTTTCATGACAAAAGGGCAGTTAAGTCGAGATTTTATTAGAATAAAAAAAAAAGACATTTTCATCTATACTCTACTGAAACATGGTGGTGTTCTCTTCCATTGCCACCAGACTGTCACCATTATCTTTCTATAGTGGTTTATGGCTTTATACGGCGGTATTATGGCATCATCAATAAAGCTAATGTCGAAACCTGAGAGAAAATTAAGAAATCAAACATTTTCTCTATGAGCCTAATTGAATCTCACCTGTTCGTTTCTTAACTAATGGCAAGGAACGGCTTGTAGATCAATTACGAACTTTCGTTGATAGAGGGCGCTAGGCGATGCGACTTGCTGCGCTTTCTTGCACATGTCGGATGCCAAAGGTAACCAAAAATGCAAAAGTCAGCTGGAAAAGTTATCGCTCTTACAATTTTGGATATAAATCGAATATTACTCCTTGGTTATCTAGATAAGCGAAAATATTACTAGCGAAAATTATTGTGCAGAGTTGAACAAATTAAATGAAGCAAGTGCAGAAAATACTTGATGAAAATAATTTCTTTTGTCAAGATAATGCATGTGTTCATAAGCAAATAATGGCAATTGTAAAATTGTCCCAATTAGAATTCAAATTCCTTCATACTTCACCGTATTATACAGATTTAGCTCCTAGTGATATTTTGTTTCCAGAATTACAAAGATGGTTTCAGAGAATGCAAAGTCATAGACAAAAAAAATACAAAATTTTGAAGAGTTTAAGAAAATGCGATACAAGAAAGGTGTGAAAACACTAGACTAGCGGTATCTGTTGAATAGCATCATCCAATTATGGATGGTGTGGGGTTGATCGGTTTGTTTCTTAGTAAAAGCTCTATATATATATATATATATATATATATATATATATATATATATATATATATATATATATATATATATATATATATATATATATATATATATATATATATATATATATATATATATATATATATATATATATATATATATATATATATATATATATGTCGTTATAGTATGGATGGATGGTGTGGGGTTGATCGGTTTGTTTCTTAGTAAAAGCTCTATATATATATATATATATATATATATATATATATATATATATATATATATATATATATATATATATATATATATATATATATATATATATATATATATATATATATGTCGTTATAGTACCATTAAATTCATGGCATGGACTTCTCTCAATGAATATTAGCTTTCAAGAGCATTTGACTCATTAACTTTGCAGCGCTATTTCTTACTTTGAATGTTACTGTTAACATTCATTACATTTCATAAATAAATAGGATAGACCTTTGGAGAGATTTCAAAAGCAAATCAAACCTCAGATGCGATGTGTTAAATACATGTTTTTAAGCTCAGGCGGTGTCCAACTATTAAATTTTTTACGCCATCAAACGTCAATGTGTGGGCCTAGAGTCAGTCTAGTGCATTCGAACAGAAAAATTTTCAAAACGAAATTTCGTATACCCTGTGTGGCGGTTAACACTTAAGTTTTTTCTTAACAACAACACGTTTAATTTGGGAAAAAGTTAAAAAATGGTTAATGCAAAGTATGCGCCATCGCTAGCTGCACATTTTCCCATCTTTGGCAATTTGTGAATGCCCTCCCAGAAAAACTGTACATCTTTTGAGATGGTCCAGTCATCAAGCTAGTTTTCGACATCTCTGTAGTTGTTGAAGTATTTCATGGAAAGTGCGTGAGACGTCGATTAAAACAAGTGGTAGTCGAAAGGGGTTAAGTCTGGTGAGTACGACGGGTACTCACCAGACTTAACCCCTTAACACTTAACAGTTCCCACCCAGGTGCAGAAATGGTGTCCCTGACTGTTTTCGCTGTATGTGATGGGGCGTTGTCGTGGTGCAAAATCACCTTACCGTCCCTTGTAGCCCATTCGGGTCACTTTTCGATGAATGCATGGTCCAAATTGATAATTTGTTGACGGTAGCGAAAGGTATTAACTGTTCGATCTGGTTTCAGAAGCTCATGATACACGACACCCTTCTGATCTGACCAAATGCACAGCATTGTCTTCTTTCCAAAGCGATTCAGTCTTGAAGTCGATGTTGATGGTGGTCCTGGATCAACCCACCATTTTCTGTGCTTTGAGTTCTCGAAATATACCCGTTTTTCGATTGTAGCTTGTTTTTCGCTTTTCCATCTGTCTGTCGTTCATCTGATATGGTACCCATATGTTGAATTTGCATATCATCTTCTTCCAACAATACTTGAAATTCGGCATCTTTAAATTTTCGTTTGTCGTCTTTCAAGTCGAAACTTTTGAATTGTCTAAATCAGGGGTCTCTAAACTTTCCAGCCTTAGGGCCATACTGATTACTCAACTGTTTTAATTTTCCTACCATTATCTATAATTTCTAAACTAGTCGTCAAGTACACCCCCTAAACGAGCATACACTCATTTAGGGCGTGTACAAAATTCGCTAGTCGCGGGCCAGATTGATGACACTGGTGGGTCGGATTTGACCCGCGAGCCGTAGTTTGGAGACCCCTGGTCTAAACCAATGTCACCGTAAGTTTCCACAGGTATTCGACGGCTTTCACTTGCGATTTTCTTTTGATTGAACAAAAAAAGCAGTACATACGGCAAATGCTCTTTATTAGGCCCGAAATTCGAGGCGTTTACCACCATATTTACCGCCATATTTTAAAACAATTGAAAATTATTAACCGCCACACCTGGTACTGTCGAGTGAATTTCTATTTATTTTTTGATTTAAAACAATAATACCTGAACTAAAGTCATCTATTTGTGAAAAATGAAACTGTTGTCCGGACCACCCAGTATATTAAACGTGGATTTTCTAACCTATCAATCCGCCCACAGAACAACAAATACAACATTGCAAAACCGCGGCATTTTATAAGTATCTTTATAAACCGTCGTTAAAAAGATGTTTTGTTTGATCTTCACCTACACATTCGCATTGTATGTAAGTATTACAGTGCCTGCATACATTTTCAGACTGGCTGTGGGTATTATTTGTTCGTTTGTATCTCATTTTTCGATCGATTATTTATTGATTCTCTAACCTTGAAGAAGATGGTCGATTTCAATGAAATACGATCCAATACGGGTGAAACTCAAGAAGTTGGTAGCTCAGTCAATTAATTAAAATCAAGTTTATTTCAATTAGAAGATGTAAAATTTGTTTTTTTTAATTTTGTGGCATTTACTAGGATGCCACAAAAGTATTTTAGTTTTTACACACTTTTTAAAAGAAATTATATCTGAAGGTTATTTCTTGAAGTACAGGTCGTTGTATTCGATGATCACAACCCATATGTGAGCCAGTAACTCTATGCCTCTTCGTTACCATGACGAGTCTGCTTTTAAAACGTTGGCATCAAGAAACTGTGTGACTGAAACTCATTTTCCCTATCTTCAAAACTCTCTCCCGGAAGTTTTTGAAGCAGAACTGAACTATGCGGATTGATATTGATTCAAATTGAAGGAATGTTTATTTGTCGGAGCAAATAGTTGAAATGGTATTAAACCTCTGAGGGGTGAAGAAGAATACTTTATTTATAGATAATGGAAAAACCGCAAATATTTTTATGACATCCTAATACTAGAGTGTAACAAAGTATGCACAAACCAAATATAATAAATATGAAAAAAGTTCTATATTTACTGAAAAGAATAATGCAATAATAGGCAGATACGGTTATTTTATAAAATATTTACTTATACTGTTTTGTTCATATGCTGATACATATCTAAGCTAAATCAATTTCGTTCAATGACAAGTTATCAAATTCTACCCCTCTTCCAATTATGTGGCATTTGTATAAAAAACAAAGACTTTTTCTTTCCTTCTTGATGTTATTTTGCTAACTATAGAGATATCAAAAGAAGCAACAGATATAGGAAAGGTATCATTTTACATATATTCGAGCTATATATATATATATATATATATATATATATATATATATATATATATATATATATATATATAAATATATGCCGGTCGCGTTGGTGCGGCGGTATGAGCGTCTGCTTTGCCGAATCCGCGCTGGAGCGGTAGCTGGTTCGATTCCAGCGCTCGGATGGTTATTTTTCTTTCTTCTGTCCGTTTATCTTTCCTAAATGTTTGTGATTGTTTCTAGGCAAGAGTGTAAAATCCGACTACGAATTACCCCTCAGTCACGCCCGTTAAAGGCTGGGTAAGGCCGGATGCCTTCTGAGAAGTGTTCTACGTTGGTCACTCGCCAGTCGGTAGGTTTCCTGGTAGACTTATGGGTAGGCACATAACCAAGGGTTTATAGCCCGAGGGGGGTGCTGGCCTGGGTTTGTCGGAAGCTGATGACCGTGGTTCGGAACCCACGTTAAGCTGTAGGTCCAGTCGCTAAATAGCCTAGTTGCTGATGCGCCTCTAACCCAAACACTTTACTTTACTTTACTTATAAATATATATATATATATATATATATATATATATATATATATATATATATATATATATATATATATATATATATATAGATATATATATATATATAGATATATATATATATATATATATATATATATATATATATATATATATATATATATATATATATATATATATATATATTGTTATTATTTTTTCAAGCTCGTATATTTTTTCATCTTTTGACATGGATCTTTTATCACGGAAGTAGCATTAGTAAAGGTATGATTGACAGTCAGTCCAATTTGAAGTTCCTCATCTCTGCCTTTATTATCGCCTCCACTCAATCACAAGAGCCTCGTCAGTTATCTAGCAGAATGCTCCCGTGCAGATGAGATTGGTATTTGGGGCTGATATTCGTGATCTATTTTCCCCTTACATACAAATATTTACCATTTTTATCATCTACCATTTACCTACGTCGACTTAATATGTTTATACCTCCACCTATTAGCAAAACACTGAAGGATATTTTTGCCAACTGAATCCTAATAAATATACTTATGCAGGATCAAAAAAGAACGCATGTTGTTATTTAAATGAAATAGAGATGTAAGTCGGCTCTAATAAAAACCTGTCAGGAAATTATTCGTGAAAATAAACCGAAAAGAAACAAATTACGAGAATATGCAGAATAGTCGTGTGGACTTTGATTTATGGGGACGCGTTTGACTACCAAATGGGTCCATTAACATAAGACCTTCTAGATATAATATTAGAACTATCGTTCAGATACAAAAATTGCACGTAGATCACTGTTCAAACATCGCCAAGAAACACGTGAATGGCCTGAATAAAGGATAATTATTCCATTAGTCTTTGTTTCTACATTGTTGTCAAGTTTTTTTTTGCTTGAGTAACAATCAAATGATGAGATTAAGTAAATGACCTTAAGCCTAACATTTCATTAATATACACTTTTTTGATTGTAAATGTAATTATATGATTTGAATCTTATTATTTTTTTAAGAAGCGTTAATATTTCTGACGTTCTTGACGTCATAGGTTTGATTTATATTTATTTACATTCATCTATATCTTATGGTTAAAATGATTGGTATAGGTTTTGAATCTTGTTTTTAATTTTCTTGATTTTCAAACTTTAACAAAACAAACAATACAAACAATACTTACGAGGTTGGGCTGACAAGTCCGTCGAGTGATGCAGAGATGGCTCTGGTTCGGATAATTTTAGTAATGCGATCATGAGTGGCTTCATACTTGCAAAAGTAGTACAAGTTCTAAACATGGACCCCGTAGTGGACAACCCAAATATTTATCATTACACCATATATTTTTGAAAAAAAAATCATTACATCTGAGAAAGTAGGCTGCACACTTTTCGAAAAATGACATAATACATTTTAAATAAAGAGGTCGTCATGAAAAAGTTGCCTGTGACGTAAGTGCTACGACTGCCCGGTTTTCAAAAATTCTTGGCTGCCTCAAATGTTTTATTTTCCAGACTTAGCACCATCGAACAACCGATTTCGCGCATGAAAAATACCTGAGTTAGATATTTTCAACATATGAAAATTTTATAATTAATGTGGATGCTTATCTTGAATTGCGAAGATGCCTTTGTTACAGATGTATCAAACTTGATGTTTCAAACTAGAAAGCTCTGTTTTTAATTTTGAATCTATGACATTTTTGGCCTATCTTTGGCTGAAGAGGCTGCAATTCATCCTGCAGTGAATCGACACGGGCTAATGATGATAGATTATTTATGTTATTTGCCATTATATGTAAATACTATAACTTTTTCATTTGATATTTTACTGACACATTTCAATCATTAGATCCGTCATTTCCATACTCCAAGTTTTTGCTTCAAATCCATTCTTTCAGTCACTATATTTCTCAACTGATAATCAATTAGATCGCAATATATATACATACATACATATATATGTTAGACTATTAGTCCGGGAGTACATCCGATCGTTTGTGTCCCGTTTGTTGGGAACGTGTATGCACGTTCGATCGGATGTACTCCCGGACTAATAGTCTAGCGTATTCTTCTATACGCGAAACAATACGAACTAACATTACATATATATATATATATATATATATATATATATATATATATATATATATATATATATATATATATATATATATGGATGAAACTTAGTTATCTGAGATATACTGATGAGATTGTTCAACGAACTCTAAAGAACTCCAATAGATGATAAAACAAATATTAGAAATAATCAGAAGAATCAGACTGACTTGTGCAGCTCTGGAGAGACTTAAATTGATACTAAAAAATAACAGGACGTGCTAATATTTGAATCCCAGAGTGTACAATCAATATATGGAAATAATTATGGACAACAACATATTGAAATGGTTTTGCCCCTTCAGAATAAATCCGGAATATAATAAGTACATAGATCGCCTGATGGAGAAATTCACAGAAATTCATAGAAATTTCACTGCTTAGTATCTCTGATTCATTCATTCTGTAATTAAAAATAATTATTTCTTTTGAGCGTCGGTAAAAAACAGCTTGTTTGGTTTTGTTATATGAATATTTCAATTGTTTTAAAATGTCCGTGAAAAAATTACGCGTAAGGACGTTCTTATGTAATGTGAAAGATTTCATGGTGACACTGGCAGTATTGAAGACCATCTATGGATATCAAATAGAGCATTAACTGAAATATCCAAAAATGGACTATAATTGTTTGAAATGATTATTATATATCTGCCAGATTCATCGAAGGGTTTGGTGGCGGTACTGTATACATCATTTTAAAGGTCATCATTTGAGAAAAAAAACCTGTAGTGTATTGTGGTGCTAAAATCATGCCCCATTTTAGCCGGATTTAGTCCCGTGTGACTGTTGGTAATTCCCAAAATTGACACTAACATTAAGAAAAAGTGGTTCGAAAAAACAAAATGAGTACTAGGATCGTGAGTTGCATTGAGTCTCTGCTGAATAAAAAATAATGAAAACTAAAAATGTATAAGGTCTTGTATTCTTGTATTTCTTTAGGCAGGCTATACACATTCTACAGAGTAATATTTTCCGGCAATATTATGACTGCTTTGGATGAATTATAATAATTATTTCAATGTTATTGACCGCAGCCGATGTCTTCCGAGAACAATTTTTCGAATAGTTTTCAATCTACTCCTGGCGATCATTGAGTCAACTAAACCCATCATAAACTTGCCTACGGGATGGGCAATCATCCCCGTCTAAGACAGCACTTAGTGTTATCAACCGTTACATTCTCACGTCACCCAAAGGATTGTTATCAACCCATTGAAGGGTAAACTAACGTTCAAAATATAAAATTTTGATCGTTATAGTTAGATGACAAAACGTCTATTAACTTTTTCCGGCAACAGAATATTCCTTTCTTCGTTTTGGAATTGGAATTTAAACTTATAAAAAATAATCTTTGTATTTTTTAAATTTGTTTAACGTTATATTAAAATTTGGCAAATTCGGCATTAGAGAAAAATTAGATAGTGATACTTTTGCACGGAAAATTGTCAAAACATGTCAGTCAACGGAATACAACATTTTAATTCGATGATTGAGCTTGCCAGAGATTTAATTTCACATCTATTTGTTTTTATATTCCCCTAAATATAAGTCACCGGCAATACAATCACATATCTCAACGGCGAAAATTAGTTTTTAATTTTCATTTGTCTATAATAGTAAATAGGTGTATAGAAATTAAAATATTTAAAGCATTTCTCAATATAAATGAAACTTTAAATATCCAGAATACAATCACTGCTCTGATATGCTTAATACAAAGTTATAACATATATTAGTTCGGGCAAGTCAACTCATATGAGGGTCATTCGAAAAGTTCTCGGTCCGACATAGAGATTGCGCAAGTATGATCAAATGACTATGATATTTGTCAAGTATGATTTGTGGCGATCGATTGACATTGTCTAAAAAATGGATAAAATTGGATTTCGATCTGTTAAAGTACTTTGTTTTAAAACACGTTAGATCTCACAGGAGTATTCCCTGTCGTTTCCGATGTGAAAAAAGTGGGATAATAAATTTATACATGGTTGTAAAGTGCTTCCAAATAGTGACGATAGGCTTTGGACAGCTAATTGCGGCCATATTAGATATCCAATTTTTGACATTTGCCACCAATTGTTTTCAGTAAGGTTTGCCATTTCACCATGACCAAGTTTTCATTGCCATAACGTTTGGAAATTTTCCAAACATTTTATCAAAACTGGAGAAGTTTGTTGCTACCCAAAGAGCATTTAGTTCAAAACACGATCGTTATTCTGCTTCTTCTTATCAAGTTATGCGCCGTATAATTAATAAGCTTAAACCTGAGTTTAGTCTTCATGGCCAAAAGCCACCGTCACGACTTCGTAGTGGCCGTAGTGAAGAAAACATCGCGGATGTTCGTGAAAGTGTTGCTGAGAACGATAATGTGTCTGTTTCAAGAGTTGGGCTTATCCATGATGACCACCTGGCGTATTTTGCATTTAGATCTCAGTTTATATCCATACAAGATTGTATTGGCATAAGAACTTAAGGCAACTGACCATCGATTATGTCGAGAGTTCCCTGATTGGGCGTTGGAAGCAATAGAAAACAATCTGGATTTTCATCGCAAAATCATTTTCTTCTATGAGGCTCATTTTTGGTTAAACGGCTACGTCTATAAGCAAAACTGTCACTATTCGTGTGAATCAAACCCGCAAGTGATTCATCAGGTCCCATTAAAACCCGAAAGAATCACTCTTTGGTGTGGATTATAGAAGGATGGCATTATCGAGCCGTATTTTTTCAAGAAGAACGGACGTAGAAGAACGTATTTTTTCAAGGACGGACTGCGAACGCTATTGTGTCATGTTATTCGATATTGTCTTTCCGAAAATTGATGAAATTGATGCGAACTATATACATTCTGCCAAAAAAGTACTGGGAATTGATCATTTGAAAAGCCCGCTTAAAGAGATCGTCCAAATTCTTTTTATAGCTAAGTTGGCACAACTGTTCTCTATACTGACGCGGAGTTTGAACGTCATCTGTGATTTAGTCTGTTTACAGTGCTCGATTTTGTCAGATCATCTCAAGGGTGTTTTGTGATTTTTATAATGGATAAAATCATCGAAAAAAAATTTGTCTTACATTTTGCATTTCAAATGGAATTTCCTTTACCGAGTTACTAAAAATGTTGCAGAAGGCTTATGGTGAATCGACTTTATCAAAAACACGTGCATATGAGTGTTACAGAGCATTCAAAAGCGGTCAAGATATGGTGGAAGATTTGCCTCACTCTGGTCGGCCATCAACGTCTTCAACTGAAGTTAACATTACTAAAGTGAAGGAAATGCTGACTAGAAATCGTCATTTAACTTTGAGAAAGATAGCCACTGATCTTTCTGCATCTGTTGCTTTTATTGGGAAACCTATTACATCCATTGAAGGGGATGGACGTCCGAGATGCCCAAAAACTACTAAGACCGACAAAATCGTCATAAAAATCCACAATGTCTTATTTAATGATTGCGAACTGAAGGTACGGGAGTTTGTTGAAAATATAAGCTTCTCGATAGATCATGTTCACTCCATTTTACATGATGTTTTGGGCATGCAAACACTTTTCACTCGATGGATTAGGCATTTGTTAATAGGGTCAAAAACGCATTCGAATAAAATTAACATCAAAAACAAAACAAAAAAATCATCATTTACCAAAAATTTAATCCGTTTTCAAATTTCTATGTTAATAGATGCATTTTTAAAACTGATATATTGTTCCCTCGTATTTTCTGAAGAATGATTTGGTTTTAATGATTGAATTTTTAACTCTGAATCAGTATCCGTTTATAAATGTCGCCGCACCTTAGGCGCAGCACCATACAAAAGAAAAATAAAATAAAAACAACGAAAGACGAACAAACAATCGTCGATCTTCGTTGAAAGTGGGCATACAAAATAAAACTGAGTATAATTCCGAAAACTGGTACCAGACGAGGAACAAACAAGTGAATGTCATTATTTTTTGGTCGTGTTTACCTTTCTGCAGACAAGATTATTGTTGGGCGAGAGCGGTATTTGATAACGATGGTCGAATATCATTTGGGTTATATATAAAAAGAAAAAGTAGGTCTGCTTTTGATGAAGCCCCCTTATTTTTTTCAAATTTACAAGGTGGCACATAAAAGATTATTAAGATAATGAAAGATTATTTCAAGGTATTTATTTATCTACACAGTTTAAGTTTAAGTTTTAAAAAAGCTGTATTGGGTTGTGGCTGCCAACTGCTTAAAAAAAACTTTAACACCCAGAATTAGCATGGGGCTCTAATGGTTGATGATAGAGTTTCAGAAATAGTTTAGGGTACCAACCTGAGCAAAGTCCACAGTCTAATAAAGACGCATCAAAATCTGCCTGTACACCATCGTATGTCCTGGGTCCTGCAGAACGTACATTGATATGTATAGGTCGCAACTAACGGAGGAAGACAAGGGCGAATCCCCGGTTCCTAAAAACCGGAACTCGTCGGATAAGAACGAAGAGTCACCTCTTCAGAAGAGTCACCGATCCTCCAGGTTAGGGGGCTGGGAGTGGGTCTAGTAGTCCTAACCCGGAAAACAATTCTTGTCACGACACTTTTAACACAGTCCCTGATTAGACTGATTCAATATAAACATATCCGGCAACGAAATACGGACATGACATTTAATAGATGGACCATAACAACATTATATCAACCAGATGCAGTGAATCAAAGGTCTCCACACTTTCCAGCCTTAGGGCCATACTGATTACTCCAGTAAGTTCCAAGAGCTAAAACCGTTTTAATTTCCATGCCATTATCTATTATTTCTAAACTAGTCGCCGCGTACGCACCCTAAACGAGCATACGCTGCTAAATTCTCTAGTCGCCGGGTACGCGCCCTAAACGAGCATACGCTTGCTAAATTCGCTAGACGCGGGCCGGATTGATGACACTGGCGGGCCGAATTTGACCCACGGGTGATAGTTTGGAGACATTTACTCTAAGTAGTGCCCTTCAACATGTAAGAAACTCTTATTTGGATGTAGTATCACTCCAAGAAATGAGAAGGTACAAGAAATAATATGAGAAGGTACACAAGAAATAGTAAAATACAGAATTTATGAGAAAAGATTGGTATCAAACGTATTACAGAGGACATGTCAAGAACCACTAATTTGGATGTGGGTACTATATATAGAAAGAAAATTTGAGTCAACTGTATTAGGTTTTAAATCGGTGAGTGAGAGAATCTGCTATGTAAGAATAAGGGAAACATTTAGAACTATATTAATGCTCTCTATACATGAACCAACAGATGATAAAACAGATGACAAAACAGATGAAAAAAAAGAAGAATTTTGTATACTGCTGAAAAGCGAGAAAAACGACCTTTCACTCTTTTAGATTTTAATGATTCATACAATAGTCAGAAAAATTCACAATGTCATATTAAATGTTCGCCAATTGAGGTATACCATTTGCAGACATTGTAAACATCTCGATAGACCATGTTGAATGAAAACTTTTTCCGTCGATGGGTTCGCAAGACTCAATTGAATGATCATTTCTCAAGATTTATTTATTGATTCTGCTGATTTTTTCCGGTGTTTTATAGCACTAGTTGAAACGTGGTTTCGCCGGAAATGAAGCATTAGTCCAAACAGTGAGTAAAACAAGGAAAAGTGCGCTAAAAGAGACCAATAATGGTTCCACCTGTAGGACGAGTCAATGTTATGGTTTTCAGGTATTCTCGTGGTGTAGTGCTCGGACAATTTAAGAAAAGTCACGACCAATATCGGGGAGTATTAAGCTTCGCTACCGGACTAATTGGAGGGAGCTATTCAAGTTTCAACTGACCAAAAGACAGTCCTTTTTCGCCTTGATAATGCTCTTGCACACAAGTCTTGGGCTGTTGCTGCTAAACTTTATAGCTTACATTTCGAAGTGCTTCCACAAGTATTCGTCGGATTTGGTCCCTAGCGATCAGTTCCACTTCTCGAGCTTGCAGAAATGGCTCGTTAGACGAATATTCACTTAACATAATGAGACCAAAGCAGAGACAACCACTTATTATGCAGAGTCAGATAAATCGCCTTCACTAAGGGTATTAAAAAGTTGGAACCTCCTTGGCCTAAAGGCAATGGATGATAAGGCAATCACGTCGATTTTTTTTTAAATCTTGTGTGTTTCCTTTATCAGACCAAGAACTTTGCCGACGACTTTTATATTTTAGAATTAATTAAACTACAAAAACATGAGCACAATTTTGCAAATATTGGGAAGCCAGTTAATGATTTTTGGAGTTTAGATAATAGAAGCATTGGAATCGGTTTTAACCATCGAAAAGACGAAACAAAAATTGTGTGGTTAAAATTTTGATCTACTAACTCTCAATATATATTTTGGTAACAATATCACTATCATCCATTCTTAATGTAATTCGTATCTGATACTCTGACGAAAAAATTACAACAAATAATTAACTGAAATAGTTTGTCAATCAACTTGATTTATCGATAAAACAAATTATTTCACAATTTACAACGATTCATTCAAGCAATTTAGAAAAAAAAATTGTTAAAAAAATTTACTGATTCTATTTATATCAAACTCTTATCAAAATACTCTCAACATATTTAATAAACAAATAGTTTTAAACGAAATTTTGAACTGATTTGAAATTACTCTCCAAAATGTTACAAAAACGTTATAGACGATAATTTTGTGAATTAATTTCAAATGTCGGAATTGGAAAAAATTGATGTGGCGCTCAAGAACAAAACCGGAGGTATTTTCTTCAGTTTCGATCTCGACGACACAATACGGTGGAGCCAGTTTTTTTTTATGTCACAGACGTGTTTTAATTTAATTGCCCCCCTTGATACAAACCAGTTTCTTATAAAATGTCTTTCGAAAAGCCAATTATTTCCCGAGATTATTTTCGACCAATTAAGTCGGTATTATTCGTAGAGAAACGTAACGATGTTGATTGTTCTCATGGACGTATTTAATATATTTATTTCTTTTAACAGAAGTATTATCTGATTTCAGTCAAAATATCGGTCAGTTTAAATCAAATTATTAGTATCTTTAAAAAAGATAATCAAAATATGTAGCATAAACTGCCTGAATTTCAATAAATTGTTTATATTATATATGTCTAAAGAATTTTATAAATATGCGCTACACTGGGGTAGTATGTGTATGGTAGTTAGTGTAATGTTATCCTTTTTACGTATTCGTAATATTTAAAAGAAACAAGGCAACATATGTTTTCTATGTTTATTTCGGCTTTAAATTTCGTGCTATTTTTTGAAAATTATTTCAATCAAATGTGAGACATTAGCAGCAATACAACGTTGTGCCCTTACTAATAGATAATTTATATCTTTTGACAATATATATGTTAAAGTGGCAATTTCAACACTCATGTTGTCCTTGAGTACAGCATAAACATCAATGCAGTCCAAGAAACTAAATTGTTAGGTTGCGAGATTACCGACATTAGATCGCACACAATTTTCAAAAATGGGAAATTTTCGGGAAGCCGGGAGTTTGGAGTTTCGTTTTTCGTCGACAAGTTTAAACACCAAGTTACCAACTTCAAACCCGTCAATGAACGATTGTGTGCAATCCGCATCAAGACAAGATTCTTTAATATTTGGCTTATTAATGGCCACGCCCCAAGGGAAGACAGAGACGACGAAGTTAAAGATCATTTCTACAGCAACTTAGAATCAACATTCGTCTCCCTTCCGTCGAACGATATTTAAATAGCATTAGATGACTTTAACGCGAAAGTAGGCAAAGAAGAGACTTATATAGGGACAACTGAAAGGCACAGTCTTCATGATATTATCAACGACAACGGCCAGAAGCTGATTGATTTCACTAGCAGCAAAAACATTATTGTAAGTTCGACATGCTTCCCGCATCGTGACATGCATAAGAGAACGAACATTCTACCAAATAGACCACGTTCTAATAGAAACTTGGCCTCTAGCATTCTCGACGTGCGAACATGTCGAGGGGCTAATTGTGACACATATTACTATTTAGTAAAAACCAAGTTCCGATGTCGAATAGCTAAATTCGACATTGGAAAACTCGAGGATGAGAAAGTGGTTGCAAAATTCGTATCAGCCTTGGAGAGGCACTTAGCGACAATACTTAACAACAACACCAGCATGCCAATAGAAGAAATGTGGCAAAACATCAAAGATGACATCACATCCGTCGCAGATGAGGTGATAGGACAACAACCCCGGCGCAAATGAAATTATTGGTTGGACAACCAATGCCAAGATATATTAGAGCGAAAAAAGGATTCTATTATATTAACGGAACGGTCAACATGAGCCAAACAGGATAAATATAATGATCTTAGACGATTTGCAAACAAAATCTGCAGACAGAAAAAACAAAAGTACAACAATGACGAAATTAAAGATATGGACGAATATTTTAAATTACACAACACAAGAGACACGTATTCCCTAGCTAAAACGATGAAACAAGGATACCAACCCAAGGCGACCCTCTGTAAGGATGCAGAAGGCAAGATTATAAGTAATGCGGAAGATATAATTCAATATTTTGAATGTTTCCTCAATCCGAGCCCATCATCCGCACGAATAGCAGGTATAACTGATATAACAGCTGATGGAGGATTCTCTTTGAGTCCTCCTATACTCGACGAAGTAAAATCAGCCTTGAAGAATTACCCAAATAACAAAGCGCTAGGCACTGATCAAATTCCACCTAAGCTTCTGTAAGCCGGCGACACCTGCATAACACATCTCCTACACAGATTAATCATGGACATATGGACGCAGGAAATACTTCCTGAAGATTAGCGCAGGAGTATCATATGTCCAGTTTATAAAAAAGGTGACAAACTCTGCTGCGAAAATTACCGTGGAATATCCTTGGTGTGTACGTCTTATAAGATCTTAACGAAAATTCTAGAAAAGATAATTTAAACCTTTACTGAGAAAGTAACTGCTGAATATCAAGGCGGATTTAAAGCTAAACGATTGACCACGGATCAGATATTCTCAGTTAAACAGGTACTGGAGAAATGCTGGGAATATAACACTGATGTGCGCCAGGTATTTGTTGACTTCAAACAGGCATACGACAGTATCGACAAGCGCGTACCGAAACTGATTCGGCTTACAAGAATGGCAATGACCGATTCTTTGTTACAATGGCCTTAAACAAGGTGATGGCCTAGCACCAAAGTTTTTCAATTTGACACTCGAATATGTTATTCGGAAACTTCTCCTTGACAAGGAAACACTATGCTTCATATCCATATAACTCGTAGACGATATAAATAAACGACGATATAAATTTATTTGCAAGATCTTTGCAGAGAGCTAAAGAAATATTTGTAATTGACTTGACTCAGTAGCAAGAGAAGTTGGACTACATACTAATAAAAACAAAACAAAAATTATAACACAAACTAGGAAAAAGGCACCAATCAGACAAAACATTACAATATAAGTCTTTAACCTAGAGATCGTAAACAACTTTATATACCTAAGAATGTTATATACCTTTATATACCTTATCGAAATTAAAAGAAGAATAATGATGACAAATAAGGCGTGCTATTCAGTACTCCTAAAAATTTAAAACAAAAACGGGCACAGGAAAACAAAACTTAAACTATATAAAACGATTATAAGACCTGTGTTATACAAGAACGTTACTAGTTACGTGCTCTTTGAGTTTACTGTTTAACATCAAATATTCCTGTAGAAGAATCAAAGAGAAATAAAGTTGAATAATCTCCTGCTCGACGTACGTTTTGCTAACCATGTTAGTATCATCAAAATTCAATCTAATTCGAAAGCCAAACTATATTCTATTTATATGATAACCGCATGTAGTAAAACATATAAAAATAATGAACCGTAAATTTAACCTTAATTAGCGTTACATTAATAAAGCATACATCATAGATTGAACATTCTCCTGGTGATACTAAAGTTGTTAGCGAAACGTGCGTCAGGAAGTATGAAAAAAGTGATTTAGTGTTTAGTGCTAAATTTCTTCTAGTTTGGTGTGTTATACCGAAGGTTTCAATGGTGTGTAAAAATAAGTAAATATGATCTAAGGTAAACTTGAATGCTCTCCATTAACCAAAAGAACAGCAGAAAGCTGAGAGCGTGACAATGAGATATTAATTGTGCAGTGATTTATTGATAAGCCCACCGAACAATTTCAAAAATTACAAAAGGCGATGGAACCTATATTACAAGTATGAAGTTTTTGTGTTAATAAATTACCATCTCAAATTCCTCGTCCATTTGTCAAAATTGATTAGAGAAAAAATATTGTAATTTTCAAATATGTGTTTAAGTAAATGATTCTATAAATTTATTATCTACTAATTATTAAATAAGTGTCTTTCATTTAATGCTCTTTAGCACATATAATGAAACAAACTTTTCTGATGTATTCCAGTTTTCTAGATTTCACTTCTGACGTCAATGTCAGTACCAAACTTAAGGCAGTGGACATAACGGTTTAGTTTTATAAGTGTGTTTTCTAGAACTCGGCAGGTTGGAAATATTAATATTGTGCTGTTATGTGATATCACTAAAATGTGGGTTCTTGGTATTTCCGAAACAAATCGTAGCTATTTACGTCAATAAAATGGAGCGACTAATCTGAACATTCATGAAGTTTTATGGGTCTGGCTTATATAGTTCCTTTTTAACTAATTTTCTTTTGCAATTTTCAAACTGCCCTTTCTTTTGTTTAAAATTCTTAATTTAATAATTAACTCAACTCCCATAATATTTTTAAATTATCAAGCAAAATTATTTATCATTCAGTTAATTATTGTGCAATTTTGAACTTTTTAGCTCATAAAACTTGAATCAATATTTTCTAATATATACCAGTTTTGTTTGTATGTTTATTTTATATATATGTATGTATGTTTATATATATATATATATATATATATATATATATATATATATATATATATATATATATATATATATATATATGTGTGTATGTTTGTTTTATAGAATTTATCTTGTTGGGCTTATTTGCAAGACTTATTTGCTTTGTCAGAAGTCATGTGGAATAACATTTGGTATTTTCGAACATTATATGTAAATAAAGTATTGAGGTTGATGGCGTAGTGATCTGACAACACTGTTGGCTTCCCGTTTGTAAAGGAGACAATCCAATATATTATGCTTCTTTAGTATGAGTTTGAATTCCGTAGAGTCACTTGGTGGTCCGTAGCAATTATTTTCATTTTTTTTTTGGTGCGTTCTGAAATTGATTGATAATAATTTCGAGTAACAGTGCTCTATAAAGATTTGTATCAGACTTGGGCACAACATGGCGGAAATTTTTCCATAACTTCAATAGGCCTATAAAAACATTGTTTTATCAAGGACGCAGGTTTTTAGACGGTTTAAGGCATTCTTACAAAGTTGCGACTCGATGGAAGATGAAACTCGTAGCGGAAGCCCTTCAAATGCAAAAAGTGATGAAAATGTCCACATAATCCGGAAACTTGTGCGTTTTGATCATCGGTTAAGGCTAAGAATGATCGGGGAAGAGTTCAATTTGAATCACACCACCGTTCATTAAACCAAACCAAACCTAACCAATGAATTTAAATGGAGAAAATTCCCAAAAAATGATTTTGAAAAATCTATCACAAGATTACAAGGACCACAGAACGCGCTCGAACCTCACCCCGGTCAAAAAAAGCTAGAATGAGTAAATTCAAGATCGAAAAAATGATGATTTGCTTTTTTTGATGGCCAGGGGATTGTTCGTAATGAATATTGTACCTCAAGACCAACTAGTAAACTATAATTTTTGCCGAAAACTTCTTGAAAGACTCAAGGGTAACTTGTTTGAGACCAAACATCAATAACATCTAGGTGCTGCATTACGACACTACATCTTGCCAAACAGCGATTTCAATTAACAAGTTTTTTTTTTAATTTATATGATATGAATGAAAAAAAAAATTATATGAAATATGAATATATAACGCCTCATATACACTGACATCAAGATAGTTGAATTGAATTGAATTTGACTATTTAGCAAACGTGGTATATATAATGTAGGAAAAACTCAAAGCGATAAAACAAAGAGAATGGCCCTAATCCAAAATATGTTTATGTTATAAAAATCATGGAAGTGAAAAAATGGAGTATAGACATGGATCACAAATCAACAAGTTAAAAACCTTAGGCAGATAAGACAGAGAAAATATTTTAAAAAGCGGAGAAAATTTAAATTAGAAGAATATGGCATGCCAAAACAGCTTAAACACTACAAGCAAATCATAAACAAGAAGAACTACGCATACCTGCAAAGGAAAGAAATATACATATTCAAGAACACATATTTTGCAGTGGGACAGAATCACCGGTGAACGTACAGTCACAAATCCCACATATCATGTAGGGCCAATAATCTATTCTATATGAAAACTGAAACTTTACAAGTTGCGTCTTCAAAAATGTAAAATATAAACCCAACTGTATTTGAAAAAGCCAAAAACAATTATCATAGAGACTCTCTTGTGTCTGCTTGTTTTTTTAAGTAATTATTAATTCCAGATATTTGTGGCATTGAAGATAAGAGATCTCAATTTGTGCGCGTTAAATAATTACAGTGTATCATTGTTGATATTTTTAGCTTTTATCAATGTCTGGGATATATTTAAATTATCTATTCCAGAATAATTTTTTTTTCGGAGGTGTAATAAGTACTCCCCGATTGGCCTTTTACAGCTAATCTAGGGCATATTTAACAGGTGTATTTTTTTTGGTTTTATTTTAAATTATTTAAAATAGCATCTTAAGGTTTCGAAACAATATATGAAATGGAATGAACAAAAACCACCGGTATTGTCCAACAAATTTCTACTTTGCATTTTTATATAAACAGACATATAAAAAACACAATTATGGGATATGGAGTAAATAAAATATAATAAACGTTATGTCTTGAAATTATTGATTGACTTGAATTACTAAGTTACATCCTCAAACTCACTGTTTTGTGTAGTTTAGAATCTGTGGACGTTATTGGTTCGATTTTTTTCAAAGGTAATGTCATAAATATGATATCACTACATTACAACCAATTTTTTGTGTTTTAAATTGAAGTACACCCCAAGTCAAAAATTTAAGGCTACTGTTATTATAAAAAAACAAGATCTGACCCCACCAAACCAAAAAGCACGCTAAGAATGACAGAAATGAAGACATCGAAAAGTATTATGGACAACACAATGAGCGATAGGATAAGAAATAAGAAGAAGATAAACTTCTTCTAAGTTGACACGATCTTAATATATATCCAATTATTTGTTGTTTTGTGGTTATATTATCTACTACACTACTAAGTATAACTTCATACATATACTATAGAAAAGGTTGAAGAAAAATTTACTTACGTAAAATCATTAAACATTGATCGTACATACCTGAAAATAAAAGTAATTATTAGTCAAAAAAATTAAAAAACTGAAAAAAAGTCACAACTAAAAAAAAGTTTTCTAGTTGTGAGTTTTTCTCTGGGGTGTAGGCAGATTGAGGCCTCAGGCCAAATCAACTAGATTCTCTTGATAATGCCATTTTCAAGTATTTGCTCTCTTGGTAGACAGCTTCGAACCGAGTTCTCAGTTCTGAGCTGTTCTGAACTCAGTTCGAAGCTGTGTACCAAGAGAGCAAAGACTGAAAAATGCCAGATGAGATTTTGGCGAAACGTCGTCAAGAATGTGAAAATTCCTTAAACGAACGGATTGACATCCAGAAGAAAAATTGTAACATTTATTCCATGCGTGAAAACTTGCATATTAACAAATGTATGTTAGAACCAATACCGACGAGGATACAATAAATATTGTTATATCTTAGAACTACATGATATTTCTTTTATCACGATGTCTTCATAAGCAAATATATTTAAGCGACCATTTTTCGGGCTAAAAATAGAATGGGTCATGAATGACGTCTGTACGATTCTTTTTTATAAAACACAAAATGTTTGGAATGATGTTAGGTGTTTTTTTGTCTGATCCATACGTGGCCTAAATGACCAATACGACGTCGTTTGTTAGGCATCAATTCGAACATAGAAATTTGCTTGTTGTAAATGCAATTTGAATGGTTTTTTTATTTAATTTTTTGTGATTGTCAAAGATTGGACTTCTTAAAAAACTTACAAAAAATATTATAGTATTCAATTAAAGTCTGCATTTCTTGAAATTATAAAATTCAGTACTTTTTCTTGTTGGAAAGATACATCTGATACTTCAATAAGATTCTATTTTGGTCATAAAAACTTATTTAATATTAACTGGTAAAGCTCAGCATTCACAGTAACTGTGTTTCAAGCATAAACTTCGAAGAAAAATGGCGTAATGGTGCAGCTTTTTTGTGAATAACAATTATTTTCATCACTCAATTTTGTTCATTAACCAATCCATTAATTGTGAAATCAGCTTTATAACTAAACAAGACTTTATTTGAATAAAGTTAGTTAAATATGTTGTTTGTTGTTTAATAATCCCCGCGAAATTACGACGTTGAAAATGGTACTCTTCTTTTAAGTTCTGAGTTGACCAAATTATTCATGCATGTAAATGCAAAATTATTCATATGCACAAATTCTTTATGCAAAATTCTCCATTAGAAGCGAAATATATGCCCAATTCCCGTTAGGGTCGTGAAATTGATGTTGTCTGATCATTTTAAACACTTTCACTTCCATCAAACAGCACAATCAGTCTCAATCGAATTTATTCACTAATCTTTCAATGGATAACTGGTCTGGTCGATTATTTATATAAAAAAAATCACTAAGCTTACCGTGGGTGTACCATCCCATTCATATCCAACTCTGGAATGTCAATTCTAGTTATACCGATCCACAACAATGTTCAATTATGCACACTACAGTATATACAATTTCATAATAGTATTTAGTGCTTTAGGACAAAACATATTCATATTATCAAGAATTTTGAAACTCTCACTCCGTTCTTAGATTTTAAATTAACAATATTATTCAGAGATAAAAACAGTAACTGACAAAACGAAACAATCAAAAATGTTTCTATCATTTTTTAAAATAAATTAACTCGAAGCCTGATTGATGTAACATACGTACTCCTTTGTTGTGGCACAGCTTCGTTTTCGCTCGGCTCCACTTCGCCCATTAACCAGTTGAACTAGAAAACAAGTAAAACGACCGCTGGAGGCGCTCGAAAGTGTGACGCATTGGTATTCCGAGAGAAGAAGACCCGTTTTCGATTCGATTCTCTTTTAATCATGATGTTTCCTTTCTTGGAGAATAACTCGAAATATATTTGGTTTCAATGTCTGCTCGGTCTTCTTTCGAGCACCTTTTTATTTATTCATTATTTTTTTGTTAGTTAAACAAACAACAAAAGAGTCAGTTTTGTAAAATTGTATTTCTAATGTACCATAATTTTCTGTTGCTTGGGTTTGTATATTTTGAAAATGTATATATATATATATATATATATATATATATATATATATATATATATATATGCGAGTGCAAATCACTAAACTTGAAGAGATGTACCACTAAACACCAAATCACTTTTTTTAAACTTCTCGATGCACGTTTCGCTAACCATGTTAGCATCATCAGGAGATGATTTAATCTAGATAGATGATAGATTATATATTATATAGATAGATTAAATCATCTCCTGATGATGCTAACATGGTTAGCAAAAGGTGCGACGAGAAGTTAAAAAAAAATCTAAATTAGTAAATCTCTTCAAGTTTAGTTTAATAGATGAAGCGATAAAGAATGTCAATGATGGAGAAAGAGACAAAACGGAGTACAAATATATCAAAATATTTACCACGCAGACGATGTAATGTTTAAAGCTTAAAATGAAGATAACTTCCAAAGATTAGTCTCCAGCTTATATATTAGTCATTAATTCAGCTTAAATATTAGTCATTAACAAAGAACCTATTAACAGGTCTTTCAATTTCAGGGTTTTTTTTTATTCTTGAATAAAACACAGATGGCGTTGTGAATTTGCCTTGGTCTGGTCTCATTTTAGAAGTGTAATATATGACATATAAGATTATGTGATTTGACACTGTTGAACTATTTTCTTTGGGGTTACGTAAAAAGCCAGGTCTATAAGAAAAATTTACTATCGATTCCTGAACTAAATGTTGAAATTAATTCGAATAATGTATTTTGTGTTTAAATGTCATACCATATGCTTCAATTATTAATAATGCCTCTAAGCTTCCAAGGTGCTACACTGCCAGAAGGTACTATTCTATTTTTTGAAGAAGATATATGAGGGAAGCACTGATGGAAGTTAAATAACAGTCTCAACATCATCCATCCAGTTCTTCTGTTCCATTTTTGAAAAAGTACGGATATATATATATATATATATATATATATATATATATATATATATATATATATATATATATATATATAAATGAGAATAAATCATTCCCACTATTCCCTTCACCTGTTCTTGGAGCTCTATACTTGATGCGGATGCAATGTTGTGATTTGGGATGGCTGCATTTATTAAGGTTGTAAACCTTGTACGCGCTGTTCGGACCCTATATACTTTGTGAAAGTTAATCTTCAGGATTGGTTTAGCGATTTACTTGTAATATGACTTTTTCCATTTTTTTTTGTTCTGCAGTATTATTGCCATTTCCTGATGCAGAATTTTTGCTACAGCATAGTACCTTTCTTAATATTCAGTAGCCAAAAATGATCGATATCGATATCGGTATCGATCTTGTTTTGCCGCAGAGAAACCTCTGCTTCGAGGAATATCGTTCAGCTTTAAAACTAAAGTTTTAAAGTAGTGTTTGAGGATTGAGGATATAAAATCGTTTTTACGAAACTGTAGTTACACAAATTAAAAAAAAAATAAAAGCGATAGATATATATATATATATATATATATATATATATATATATATATATATATATATATATATATATATACCACACAAGGTTAAAAACCTATAGAAGTTTAAAAAAGGATATATTAATTAAAACAATAAATAAAACGTCATCTGACTAATAAAAATATCATAAGATTAACCATTTCAATATTATAGAGATGTTAAAAATATCAGAACTGATACGTGACATTCGATATAATCAAAATTCAAAAAAAAACAACACAGTGATTTATTTTTGTGGTTTGGGTATAATTTGTTTTAGAGGTCGGCAACTTTTCCTTCTAACGTGAATCTTCATAAACAAATATTGAAGAGGTGAACAGAACGATTATACTTATGTATAAATAAACATATAAATATTTTGATTGCTGTTGATAATTAAGAAATAAAAATGTAGTTTATTGATGTTAACAATGTAGGATCATATGTTAGATGAAGAAATGCGTTTTGTAGCTTTTAATGGGTTGTTCAATAAGAGTGTCAAAACTATCAAATCAGACACTATGATGCTTATAAGTGATATTCCGGTAATTTTTATTTTATCTTGAAGAGCAAATAATAATATTATGTTTTGAAATAATCTCGTTGAAATGTCCCACTCAGCTTCGTCTAAGGTATTGCATTATGGAGATTTAATTTTCCATTACTCTTTCACACATATCGCGTGGTATAATTTCAATGGTGATATGAATGTTTCGTTTAGGGTTAAGAATTGTTCGGGGTTTATTTATTTAAAACAGAGATTTAACATAACCCTACAAAAATAATCCTAAGAGGTCAGTTATATCAACTATTTCGAGAATTTGCTATTAGAAATGAGAATTCACAACTAGAAAAGGAGTTGTGAACAAGGGGAGTAGGCAGATTGAAGCCCCCAAGCAAATCAACTAGATTATCTTGATAATAGCATCGAAGTGGAAGCCGAACCGTCGAGATTTTACAAATCTAAAACGCGGTTTTGTCCGAAAACCTAATAATTTTAACATTACCAACACCGGAAGCGTTTTCGAACATTAGTTCACATACCTATCAAAAAGACCCTATCATCTCAAATTGGTATGATAGTGATGTTGGTAAGTAAGTGTAATACATTTTTTCGAAGGAATATTGGATTTTTTTATCAGAGAAATAAGACCCATGAATACTAGCAAAAGACAATGAATTTGTGATTCAGATGATGAAAGATGTTTAAGCAATATTAAATTAAAATTTGTTCCTACTAAGAAGAGGAGTAGAACTGAAGAATTAATATTATGAACATAATAATCAGGCGATTAGGAAAGTCAAAAGAAATAGAAGCGAAAAAATATTAGCGAAAGCGAAATCATATTACTGGGAGAGATCGGATACCCCTTTTAAATTTATTCTGGAAAATGGGGGATTTTGAGAAACAAAATACGTTCTTGTGTGCATCTACTACTATAGGAAGACTACATAGGGCGTTCAAAGCAAAGATAGTAGGTAAAAGATTTACGATGAAAAATGAAAGGATCTTGCAGAAAGAGCGATGAAGAACTAGGGGCAACCTGAAAAGATCATATCGAAAGTTTTCCACACTATAAAAGCCATTACACGCTTTCTCATAATCCAAAAAGGAAATATTTGAGTTCTGAATTGAACCTAAGAAAAATGTATGTCGAAAAGTGTGAACAATACATCATTTCTGAATGAGCAAATACATAGAAAAATTATAAAAAATGAATTTAAGACTTCATCGTCCACATAAATGTGATTTGCCACCCCTCAGAAATGTGATTTGCATACGAAGATTAAAATTACCTCAGATCCTAATGAAAACAGCAGCTTAATAGAAGAACATATAATCCATTTAAGTAATGCAGAAAAGGCTAAAAAATCTTTAAAAGGAGATCAATATTTAGCAGCAAAAACTCCAGGCCCTCTCATCTCCCAAATTATCAGATTCTGTTTGATCAGATTTTCATAATTTTCTGGACAACAAAGTTTATATGTATGTATGGGAGGAAACTGTAGCATCTCGAGGTGCGGAAGAAGTATGCCTGAAACATATTCAGAATGTTACAATCCAAGACTATGTTATAGCATACAGTGACAAGTGTACTGGACAAAACCGAAATATAAAGCTCGCATTGATGTGGAAGGATTGTTCATTCAGTTGAAAATATTATAAATATCATTGACCACAAATTTCTATTATGAGATCATTCATCATTCAGTCGTTGAATCAACATTAAAGAAAAAGGATCATTTATATACTTAAATAATTTATATACTTAAATAAAAAAAATAGCTTCATTTTGTGTGAAATGAAACGACAAGATTTTGTCTCAACGAGATTTGGTTAAGAAGAGGTAATATCAAATAGAAAAAAAAATACAGACGGAGAAATTATAAATTGGCTGAAAATAAGCTGAATGAGATTTAAAAGGGATAAACCGCAGAATTGTTTTTACAAAACTAATATGGAAGGACATGATCCATTTGAAGTTATTTTTTTATTTGGAAAACAAGGAAGACCTCAACAAAGAAGCATCTCAATAAAATTACTATTTTGCCACTGTATAAAACTCCAAAACCTAGAACAAAAGAGAAATATAGCGATATGTTGGGCTTACTGCCTTACATACAACCTATTTACCATGACTACTTCACTATGCTAAGTGTAAAGGAGAAATAAGTTTATATTATAAAGAAGTTTTTTTTTCTTTTTATTTAATGCAAGCGAAATTAATTAATAATAAATTTGTCCTGATTTTATTATTATATTTTACATAAAAAAATCCGTTTCGGTAAAGCCAATGTCTATAAAATATGGACTTAAATTTCCTCCTGTTTTTTTTTTATTATATATTTTTATTGAAAGTTTGGAACTAAAAAATCGTTTATCTTCTTTAACAATATTAATAATCATTATTGCATAACAAAATATAATATGTTTATAGTGTTAAAAACTCCACCTGAATTAATTATCGGTTGCTAATATTTTTAAACTGATTCATTCAAACGCAAACCCTTAAATATCTCGAAATATAAAAAAAAATGGACTTATACCACATTCAAAAATAACGACTAAATTGATCTAACGATCTAACGATCTAAATTGATCTAACGATCTAAATTGATATTCTGATCGAGGTTAATTAAAATTTTTCCCTTTTCCAATATTGTAACTTAACACTAAAAAGAACAAAAATACTTAATTATATTTAAATTTTTTTTAATTTCTTTGGTGTGCCAAACATTTTAAAACTGATTATACTTCAAGTTCGTTTAAAGTTATATTTATATATATATATATATATATATATATATATATATATATATATATATATATATATATATATATATATATATATATATATCAAAAACAATTTTATACTTTGTTATCTACCGCTATAATTTTTTTTATATTCTTAAACACTACTTTAAAACTTTAATTTTAAAGCTGGACGATATTCCTCGAAGCGGAGGTTTCTCTGTGGCAAAACGAGATCGATACCGATGTCGATATCGATCGCAGTCGATACCTATGCCGGGCCTCTGAAGTAATCCGAAAAAGTTCAGGAGGTCATTTTTGGCATATGTATGTATATATATATATATATATATATATATATATATATATATATATATATATATATATATATATATATATATATATATGGCGTCCGACGGGAGGTCGGCGAAAACATGGGTTATTGGCTGTGGATGGGGTCTGCCTATAGGAAACATATGTCATCCAGTTGAAGCTATAGGTGGGGCTCCCTCCCGGTCAAGCAACCAACAGAAGTGTTTTATAATCATCATAATCCTTAGATTATGATGATTCATGATCGATATTGGCCATAACAACTGGATGTCATTACTGGATTCCACCATAGCACTTCTTAGACAGTCTGTTATTTCTTTGATGGTTGTTCGTTTAGTTCACGTCATACTCACCCACGTTTCTGCTTTGGGCCAGTTCGAGGAGTTCCAGAAATACCTTTGATATAAATTTTATTCCAGATATATTTTATTAGTTCTGAGATTATTTACCTTCTTTAAAGCTCTGTTGTGTAACATACAAAAATTAATAGTAGAGATAATCAAACAGGTTTTTTTAGATGTCAATAATATCAAAAAGCAATGTAAAAACCTGTTGTAAAAGAAACTGAAACAAACTTATTGAAAAGATAAATGGTATTTGCTATCCGTGACCAGTTCCGAAAGAAAAAAACATCTAATGCGTTCCACTTATCTAAATAAAATATCAGCGCTGTGACGCAATCGCGTCATCTGGCTAATGACTGGTGTCACGGCCATCATTGTCGTGTTGTTTCAGCGATAGCTCTTTGCCATGTACAGAAATTGAGAGTACGATTTACAGGATGTGCCTTGTTTACCTACGAGTTCAACGTTTTCTCCGTACAAGACGGTTTTTTTCTTTCTTTTACAGTGAGCATAGACCGAAGAAGTAGGGTGTGCCTTGTCTTGGTAAAAATAAATTATTTATGAGTCGTAATTATTAGTTTAATTTCGAAGAAATTTACCAGTTAACACCAAATCACTTATTTAAAACTTATCTACGCGCGTTTCGTTAACCATATTAGCATCATCAGGAGCTGATTTATTCTGATGTAATCTAATCGGAACGCGTGTCGAGAAGTAAAAAACTGATTTGGTGTTTCGTCGTAAATCTCTTATTATCTCTTATTATAAATCGAATTTAGTTAGAAGTAGTATAAGAAAGTTACACCGCAAATTGAGTCCGATTGTGCTTGATTTACAAATAGTGCAACTACACAGGAATATATGGTTTCAACCAGATTGAAAAACCCGAATTAAATTAATTATAATAATCTGATTTGGTGATATCATCTGAACATACACGTCATCGATCTGATACTGCAGTGACATACCTTCTATACCATACTGCATACCTTATATACCTATACAATCCATATACCTCGATATTCGAAATCTGGAAAAGACCTTAGCAAATGTATGTATTATCAGTGGTTGAGAATTATTTTGTGAAAAACCAAATTTAGATCAATAAAATTTTAATTTACATTTTAGTAGATTAATTCTGAAATATTTTAGTCAAGTCATTTACTGCATTCATTAAAACAGGAACTAAACAATATGAAAACATTAGTTAAGTGACGACCTTTTCAATTTTTATATTGGAACTTTTGAAACTCGAAAATATTAAAATCCAAATTGTATAAAGAAATATCAAATTAATTAAAATTTTTAAAAGTGTAAAAAATGTTGAAGGTTTCTAAAATCATCAAACGTCCACCAGAGGAGAATAGTTTTCCTTTAAAGGTTTAAATATAATACGATTGTAGCGACGATATAAAGTTTATAGATTGTATGCCAGTAAAATTCATAAATCAGGAAAATCAATCATCAATACTAGCAACTGAGTATCTAAAACAGAATTTGGCAAAATGGCTAACAAATGAATTAAAAATTAAATTAACTACACTCCTTTTGAACGATTAATTCAACACAATCCATAAGGTCGAAAACACTTCTACAAGAGAGTGAGGTGTTGGTATCCTCTGAGGTACGAAGGTTGCTATATATATATATATATATATATATATATATATATATATATATATATATATATATATATATATATATATATATATATATATATATATATATCCGGAATAATAAATAAAAACAAATATTTATCATTGTAAATGGTTTTATTGTTTTTCAAAATATTCTCCGCGATCATCGATACATTTTTTTTGCATGCGTGTTTTGATTTCAAATATTCCAATTCCAATTTCAAAATACTTTTTCCATTCCGATTAAGGTATTTTCAAAACATGCATTTTGAACCGTTTCTTCGGGAGTCGAAAATCGTTGACCACGTAGTTTATTATTCACAGACGGGAACAAAAAGATATCATTGGGTGCCAAATCAGGACTGTACGGTGGATGACCCATCAATTTGATGTTTTGACCGATCAAATATTAAGTTGCTCGGTCCGATGTGGGAGAGCTCGCGTTGTCATGGTGAAGAATGGTCTTACGTCGCTAGTTGTTTTTCTTATGTCTTCAAAGACTTCTGGCAAGCAAATGATTGTGTACCATTCGGAATTGTCCATTCTACGATTCTCTAGTGCTACTGTATCCACATACTTATTTATGCCAAAAAGAACAGGCCACCATTTGCTTTGAAGTGCTTATTGCGCGAACAAATTTTGTTGGATTTGGAAAGAACCATACAGTCGACTGGTATTTATTTTCGGGCTTATATGCATAGATCCAAGATTCATCATCTGTGTAGATGTTAAACATGGCTTTTGATGCACCCCGATTATATTTTTGAGCAAATCTTTTTCACGGCTAAATGTTCATGTAAAATCTTGTGTCTACTTGTTGTACTAATACCCAGGAATGCTTCAATCTCACGGATGCCGCATGACGATCTAGCTTTATCAGTTCGCGCCAAGTATCGATGTTTTCTGGTACAACCGATTTTGGACGACCTGCTTTAAATTCGTCCATGAACGAACGACGGCCACAATTGAATTTATCAAACCAGTGATATACAGTGGTTTTAGATGGTGCTTCATCATCGTTAAAAGTCGAAGTGAGTTAATCAATGCACTGTATGTTCCGAATACATAAATAGCAACCCTCGTATCATCTTTTTTCCTTAACGTACCGATTCCACATATCTTGAAATAACTGGAAGAGTTAGTTGGGTTAAACGTTTTCAACAATAAAAGTATTTCAGAATAAATCTCTATAACGAAATTATTTATGAAATAAAATTGTTTAATAATAATTGATATGAACAACAAGGTCATCGTTCTTAGCAACCGTATTCTTCAGTAAATTTGAAATCAAGGTCAAGGATTAGTAATTTTCGGTTAAAAAAAAATAAAATTTAGAAGATTTTGTTAAAACTGAAATGGTAAATGCCACCACTTTAAGGTATATTCATAATGATTTAAATCATAACTTTCACAATTAGATGGATAGGTAGTTATCTAAACTTTATGGTAGGAGTAATACATTTTCCTCTAAATAAAGATAGTTATAACGAAGAGATAAAATAAGTTAACAAAATAGCCAAAACGAATGATTCACGGTAATACCATTTGATTTGCAACACTAAAGCGAGTCAACATTTTGAAAAACGTGGACATTAATATAATCTTCAAACCCTGTAACAGATTCGGTGAAAGCCTGGAAAATAGAAAGGTTAAGTAAACAAAGATATTAGATACGGAAGAAATGAGAAATTTTGTGTATAGAACATAAATATAATATACATTCTGAATATAATTATAAATTCATTAATGTAATGTGGACTATAATAGCGCTAATTCTGTGGATACATATGCAAACATTCAAATAGCAAGGTGTAAGAAAACCATGAATAGGGATAAGGTATCTAAGGTAACTTTTTTAATTGTTAATATAAAGCTTGGCTAACTTCTTTTCTAACTTCTTCTAACTCTGATTTTTACGCAATTCATTAAGTACCGTATTCATATAAATATACTATAGTTAAGTTTTAAAAATAGGTTGAACCATCTCTTGATGATGTTAATATGGTTAGCAAAACGGGCATCGATATTTAAAAACAAATGTTTTGTATAAATCTCTTTAACGTTTGACAATATTTTATTAAATGCATATCACATACAATTATAGTGCAATAGCAGCGTATTGAAATTTTTGAATAAGTTATTCATAATTATCATTCAGCCATTGACGATCCACTGCAGGATGAAGGCCTCCCCAGCGTGCTTCCAACTCGCGCGGTCCTGAGCTTTCCTTTGCCATTCGAGTCCAATATACTTGATAATGTCATCGATCCATCGTGTTATAAGTCTTCTTCTTGGAAGCTTATGATCAAGAGGTATGCATTCCAGGATTGCTTTGGTCCATCTCTCATCACATCGCCTTGCTATGACCTGCCCACCTCTATTTCAATTCCTTCACCTTTTCAATGATGTCACATACTTTAGTCTGTTCTCTGATCCAAGCGCAGGTCCTTCTACCCCGCTTAGTAATGCCAAACATACACCTTTCCATTCCCCTCTGTGCTACTCGAAGTTTTTGAACTAATTGTGATGTGAGTGTGCATCTTTCACTTCCATATGTCAGAACAGGCAGCACGCACTGATCAGAAACTTTTCTCTTCAAACAAAGTGAGAGTTTGTTCTTAAACACTATGTTGAGCCTGTCAAATACCTTCCAGCCACACTTAACGTGCCGTTCCACTTTCCGGGCGATATCACCATCCATTGAAATCCTTTGTCCAAGATATATGTAGTGGTCCACCACCTCTAAATCGCTTTCTAAAATAGATATTCTTCTGTTTTCAGTAAATTTGTTGAACATTCGTTGAACTTCTTTTTCAGGTTTATTTTAAATCAAACGGTTAAGTCATAAGTTATTCCAAACGGGATAAGTTATTAAAACAGTGATTTTTACATAATTGACGATTTCAACTTTTATTTGATGAAAATCTATTATAAATTACTTTAAAATAAAACTACAGTTATATATGATTTTCACTAAATTATATTATTCATGTTCCGCCAACACAGAGAACACAGGCTTCTTCAGATGTGGAGTATAAACTAAATTACTTCTATTTAATTAGGGTTATAATATTCCTTAAAATATTTTATTGTTATATGACACTGAAAGTACCTGTAATTTATTTTTATTGTATCTGGCTCGACCACAGCCCACGCTATTTTACAGATGGAAATAGGTGTTAAATTACAAGTTTAATAATGGTGTTGGGTGTAAAAATTGTTTGTTTATATTTGGTCATTTAACGTTATATTTAAGCCTTTTAATTTATTCAATTCTAACCAATTCAACAATGACAGTTTTTTATTTTCTACATGCATTATTCTAAAATTATCATCGAACTTCCGAATAAACTGAGTCAGTTCTTTTATGTATATATGACGTGTTCTGATATTCGTTGTTTGAACATTCTGCGAGTCTGACCCACATAAGTCTTTGGACAATCAGAACAAATTAACATATAGACTCTTGACTTATTTTCACTTGGTATTTTATCTTTGTTGTTTTTGATATACTTGCCCAAACTATTGTTTGTTTTAAATGGTATTGCGTAATTGAGTCTATTGAGAATTTTTGCTATTTCATTAGATAGTTTTCCTATATAGTTTAATAAAACTATTGTAAAATGAAGGTTTATTTAGAATTATTGGATAAATTTTCGCTGTTTTTGCATTTTGTAAATAAATTTAAAATAATATTTCTTGAATACCGAAGCTAAAAATAAAACACATTTAACCAAAGTGAATCGCGAATCTAGCAGCATAAACAATTATGTTTCTCCGACATAAGAAAAATTCAACTTGTACGAATAAAACGAGAATAACAAGTCTGCAGTCATGCAACACTACCCAGGCCCATAAACCTGATCGTGACATGGTTTGTTGTCTTGTCATTAGATACGTTTACAACTAAAACACGATGATGTCACTATTTTGTTTTCAACCTGAGGTTTTTTCGCGACTTTGTATAATATCTACGACAACGACATTGGTTATTAATTTAAACATTGTTTTTATAAATAAAATTATACATAGTTTGGAAAATAACATATATTCGCTGTAACCAAATCTGGAAAATAGGGAGGTTACTCAAGATGGTCTAAAATCAGCGTTGTGGATAGAGATTATTGAAATAAGAGAGCGCATTTTTCTTTTGAATTCCAAGATAGACCAAATAAAAATTCCAAAATTGTGTTGCTATGATTTTGTTGTTAGAAAAAGTGAGCCGATATTCTTATGAAGGCAGTGAACCCTTTTCAATCTAAACCTAAGTAAAGGAACTAAATAGAAAAATTTGTCTCTGCGGATATTTGTTTAATGCGTGTGGATCAACCTTTAACAGGCTAATCTTTTCACGAGCAAAAAGTTTTTTAATGACCAATTCGTAATGCCCAATATTTTTAACACTGCCTACTGAAATTTCACTGCAATCCTTCAATTATGAAGTCATAACTATTTGTCCTAACAAGTTCTGCGGTGCTCCCGCTATGTTTAAAAAATTACTGCGAATTTAATATCCAGAGACCAGTTTTTCATTACTTAATGCAAATGTGTAAACAAATGACTAAAGGCATGACCATAAAAATCGGCCATGTCGATTCCTTCAGGAGCCTTCCAAGCGTTGAGCTCGAGCCCGACTGATGACGGCATAAGGTCAGAAACCGATCTCGAGAGACATTTGCTGATGGTTTGGTGGCGGTTGCAGGAATAGGCAAATGGGCAAACTACCCACGTGGAATATGGATACATTTTCTTTGCTTATGAATGTTTTTTTTGCCCACTCTGCAAGATTAAAAAATATTAAAATATTAAAAATATGTTCTAAAAATAATTAAGTGGGTAAGTGCGTTACAGTTTTGTCGTTCCCTCATCAGCCATCCAAACTGCCAGCAACCGTCTCCCAGGACCGGTTTCTGGCCTTAAGCCGTCATCAGCTCGGCTCAGGCTGAACGCCTGGAAAGCGGATGAAAGGAACGACTAAAGCCATGACCATATAAATCGGCCATGTCGAATGGTGGCTGCAATCACATGCAGCACTGCCATCCTGTGGTAAAGGGTCGCGACAGATAAACTGTGCGAGACCGTTCGAGGCCCGTCTAACCTCGGGTAAGTACCAGGTCTGTTAAAAAAATAATTAAGCGAAAAGTGTCTTAATCATTAAGTAGACACCCTTGTACGAAAGTATTTATTCAGTAGTATATACATCTATATATATATATATATATATATATATATATATATATATATATATATATATATATATATATATATATATATATATATATATATACGTATATCATATCTGTTGTGAATAGTGCTAAATAATAAATATAATTAGTATTGTTATTATATATATGAAAAGTACTCTCATAATAATAAAAAACATTACAAATATGAAGTAATATTTACGATTTATTGAAAACTTACCTACAAAACCTGGTTTCTAAGACACTTTATTTACATTGAAACTGAAAAAAATTTAATGAAAGTGAAGGTTGCTTGCCTATAGGACTGTTGACATCTCCACACGTTTAACATTATGATTATTTATTGGACCTCTTTTATGCCACGTTTACAAAGCAGAGATACCTTATTACAATAGAATAATATAAGGTTTAATTAAAGGGTTTTGCAGTAACAATAAATCAGATTTCACCGATAAAAATAAAAATTATATTTAAAAAATATCAGTAAAGAATGCTCCTTTTTAAGGCATGCACCTTAAAAGTCACCTTATTCACATAGACCCGTGATTTAACGCCACTAATCTCGGTAGCCAGTTGTCGTCTCCAGTTGACGCAACCATGCCATTGAATTTGTCGTGCAGAAGATCCATTGTTGCATGCGCTGTGGGCGCCGTCTTGTTGGAACCACATGTCGTCGAGATCCATATCTTCCAATTAAGGCCCCAAAAATTGTTTCATCATAGACCTGTACCTCTCGCCGGTGACAGTTACGGCGGCGCAAGCTTTACGTTGGAAGAACTATGGCCAATGACCACGCTGGATCAAAATCCACACCAAACAGTGATCTTTTACGAATGTATTTGCAACTGATGGGTCTCATGTGAATTTTTATCTCCCCAAATGCGACACTTTTGCTTGTTGACATAGCCATTCATCCAAAAATGGGCCTCGCCGCTGAATATGATTTTCCGTCTGAAATTAGGGTCCACGTCCAATAGGTTCAGAGCCCAGCCAGCGAATGCTCGACACTGCCTATGTTTAATTACCTTCAGTAATTAAATTTTGTATGAGTGCGCGCCCAAGTCCCAACGCAAAATTCGCCAAGTTGAGGTTTGCGAAAGGTCAAGTTCTTGGGCGCGACGAGGAATGATAGCCTCGGGTTATCCTGCACACTCTCGTTCACTGCAACAATGTTTTCTGCAAACCTCACGTTTCGACGACATACGGGTGCTGTTTGACAGCTTACTTACAAACGACGAATAGTCGACTTAACAGGTTGTGTGCACCGTAAAAATTATGTAGCGTACGGAACGTAGTTCGAACTGAGCAATAATTTTGATAGAATAGCTTAATGATTTGCACGCATTTCAATACTGTAACTCCATGATGATTTTCCTAACATTAGTTACTATAACCTCCAAATTTGCGATGCAGCTTCACCCACATGGCAGCTATACACTATATACTGTCAAAGTTCGAACGCCCTTATTGGAAAACCCTGTATAAGGGTTTCTCTTCAAATGTTTCTATAGGTGCACTACCATAATAAAACGTATTTCTTTTACCAACCGGTTTTTTCACGAATTTTTCATTCCAACTTGTCCAAAAGTCTTACATATTATAAGGAAATTTTCGTTTAACCTAAATCACGGCATAACATTTCTTACTGATCCAATTGTTTTACACTTCCTCCAATTTTTGCCCATTTTTTCGAGATGGGTAGTGGTACATCCATGTCACATCCTTGTTTTTCTTCTTTTTTTTTATAAAGGGCACCGTTTTGCCTGTTTTTTCTTAGTTCATTCCTAATAGATTACTCTACCGTTTTTGGTTTTTCAAATGATCGACGTGCCATTGAAAAGTGGTCTCTTGGTTTATCCTAACGACCCTCTTTATATCCACACATTATGTATCCACTTTGTATCTACATGTTGCCCATATGTTCATTCAACTCTAATTTTCTTCTTTTATCCCATTTATTGATACTCGCCGCTTTACACATGTTGTAATGTTTTAATTTCTGATTCTGTCCCTCAGTGTTTATACTTTATTTGCTAAAGATCCTCATTTCGGCGGTTTCGAGTATTCTTTCAATTTTTATGTTATCGGTCTTATTTGTACCAAAAATTTTATGATTGGTTTAATAACAGTTTTATATAGCACCCCTCGTTTCCATTTGTAAGTGTATGTTTCTCCATAAAGTATATTAAAGGCTACCATGAGCACGATTTGCTTTAGTAATCGATTTTTCTATTCCCCTTTCTAAATCCCTATAACTTGACAATACGATCCCAATATTTGAATTTCGTGACTGATAAATTTGCAGACGTCTTCTTATGGCACTGAAAGCAAATGCGACACTCGTTATGCACACAGCTTTTTCATACATCTTTCTTAGTTAACATTTCAAAATTCGATCTTTGTGAGATGTCTATAATTTCAGCTATTTCATGCATTTAAAATCATGTGTCGACTAAAACTATACGGAATATTTTATTAGGTATATTTAACGATAAATAATATTGAATTCTGAACAATTAAAAACGAATGCCCAATAGTTAAAGAAAATGCGTCTTTTTATATTCAGCTGCATTAGAATAAATATTTAAATTCAGAAGCATTCGGCGTTGACAGTCAACGTACGTGGTGAATGTCTAATTTGGAAGGAGTGCCGCACGTACCTACATTGTTTATTACGGAGGTGGAACAATCTCATTCAAATGGCTGCATCTTCCACACGAACAACAAACACATTTGGTGGCCTTGGTGCCATGTATCAAGTCAAGGACTTGATGTTAATTTGACGCAATTGGTATGTTAATGTGGCAACTTATTGTTTTTCTTGTGGAACCTTTTTTAAGGCAAAGAAACAGAACTGGTTCAAATTTTGATTTTTTTTAACGTTAGCTGCCTTATATTTGTTAGAAATTATGTATTTGTTAGTAACAATAAAAAAATAGGTTCGTAATAGTAGATAGATCAGAATAATTAATTAAGAAAGAAAAATATTACATGAAAGATAAATAATATTATAAATACATTAATTTTTCGACATTGATTTAGAAAATGAGGACTTCAAAGATATTTCCAATTTCTTTATTGTTATGTTTAAAAGCGGTAAGATATCCAAACATTTAGACCATTTGGAAAGTATATTAATACTTTTTAATTAATAAGTATCTTAATATTTTTCAATGCTATTGTTCCTAGTCGAGATCTTCTGATTATCATTTTTCTGACCATTTCCAAAGATTTGCAGACATTTATGCATCAAAAAATTAGGTGTCTTTAAACAAGTATAAGATAGAGTAAGAAGGTTTCTATTCTGTAAAACACTTAAAGGCCTAAAGGAGTTAAATGCCTACAAAAAAGTGATGAACATGATATAGCTGGAGAAAACCGAAAAAAGTGCAGACTAATTTATTACAAACAGTGCCAAGTTTGAAGAAGTGTAACATTTCACATATCTGGACACAGTATTTACTGAGGAACTAAGTGTAAGGGAAGATATTCAAGATAATACAACAGCAGGAAATCGAAGTATTAATTCTCTTAAAGGACAATTATATACAACATTCGATCAACAGACTGAGTTAATAGACTGAACCATTTCATGATGCTAACCAGGTTGGCGAAACGCGCATCGAGAAGTTAAGTAAAGTAACTTGGTGTTTAGTGGTAAATTTCTTCCAGTTTAGTGTTTTACATCGAAGGCTTATTTCTATAAAACTGTATCACGCAATCTAAAGTTAAGAATCTATAAAACAGTGATAAGACTAATAAATACATTGCAAGTGAAGTTGAGAGCGATAGAAGAGAGAAAAATTTGGGAAATTAAAAAGAGTAGGTGAAAAATGGAGAAATTTCGGACTTAAGCAATTATGCAAATATCTGCCTATTGTAAGCCAAGTTCGAATTCTGAGGAAAATAACGCAGGAGTGAATAGGCAGTAACAGAAAAAAGAAGTAGACTAAAGACATGATCGCAGGACAATATAAGAAGAGATACTGCACATAAAAAACTGACCAGGAGCTGCTGGAGATCGATCCGATTGTAGGCGAAGGCAGAACGAGGTCAAGGTCACTGAGGGGTTGTAGCACCACAAGAATAAGATGATGATTGAAAAGAAAAGTACTTTGAAAGATATTTGGAGGTAAGAGTCGAAGACAGATAGGAAATAAGAAAACAGAAGCTGAAGTAGCTCTATTCCAACGTAATCACAAAGATTCCAACGTAAAATTACAAAGAGAAGAGATGAGATAGAAAATTTATATAAAATCAAAACTGATTGACTGGAAGAGCAAAACTACAAACTACTGGGCCTGTGAGGTGTATGTATATATATATATATATATATATATATATATATATATATATATATATATATATATATATATATATTTATATATATATATATATATATATATATATATATATATATATATATATATATATATATATATATATATATATATAAAAGTCGAATAGGATAGGAAACTGCCGTTTTTAGATCCCTTCATCACAGGACTACCTTCTGGAACCCTCGAATACACAGTGTATAGAAAACCAACTCACACCGATCGATAACTCAACGCTAAATCCCATCATCATCCATCTCAAATCTAAGAAGTAGCGAACACCTTGATTTTCAGATCGGTCCGACTGACACTACCAGATACACGAAGCGAGGAACTACCAAAAATTTCTGATCTGAATTTTAAACATTGTAAGTCCGTCATTATAAATTTATTGTTTAATTTTATTTGTAGTATAACATTTTTGTAGCTATTCCTCCTGAAGAAGTTACAAAAAATTCTGACGAAATATATTGAGGATTATCAAAGAATGAAATGAAATCTTGGTATAATCCATAATAATAAATCGCATACCCAAGATTGTACTCCTTTACTATTTTCACGGTAAAGAAATTTAATTTATATATACACACATTATATATTAATTTAATGAAGAAACGACGGACAATGAGAAATGCAGGGAGTCTTTTTGGCGGGGTCGAGTACACTGAGCACTGCAAAGCTATAAGAAAACGTATCAGAGACGACACGCGTTGGTTCAACATACCGCAAAAAAACCCCTTGAAGCAAGCATAGGAATTAACGAAGCTAAACAGAAGCTGAAGAAGAAAATAATGCAATTTATGTCTTAATGCGTGAGGATGGCACAGAGTGCAGGGCGCGTACGCAAACGTTAGAAGTTGTCAGAAAATTTTATTCCCAGTTATATAAAGATCAGAACCAATCAAATACTACAATATCCACGGGAGAATAAATGCCAGATATCCTAATGGAGGAAGTAACAAATGCTGTAGAATCGATGAAAAACAGCAAGGCTTCAGGAAAGGACAGTGTAATTACCGAAATGTAAAAAAGCTGGTGGTCGGACGTTACATAAAACCCTGGCAAAATTACACTCAAAATGCCTCAAAGACAAAAAAGTGCCTAACTTATGGAAAAATGCAGAAGTGATCCTTTTACATAAAAAAGGAGCACAGGAAGATTTAAAAAACTAACGTCCAATAAGCCACCTATCAGTAATGTACAAAGTTTTCACTACGATAATATCTAACAATATATTAAGAAAGCTGAATGACGCAACGAAGAGAACAAGCAGGATTCAGAAGTGGATTCAGTATAATGGATCACATCCAGATTATACAGCAGGCATAGAATACACATTGTCACTGTGCTTGGCTTTAATCGACTACGAAAAAGCATTTGACTCCATCTTAAAGCAGGCCATAATGGATGCACTGCTTAGCTATATATATATATATATATATATATATATATATATATATATATATATATATATATATATATATATATATATATATATATATATACACTGAAAATCATAAATCATAATGGTCTCTAAAATTGGCTAACAAGAAACAGGAAAAATATTGCGATAATCTTGTCCCAGAAATAAATATGAAATATTTTAGCGTATATAAAATTACGTATCTCACTCAATGAAACAAATTAAATTCACTTTTGATTGCCGGATATTTTAGTACCTGACCAGTGTCACTGATTAACCGTCCAGCAACGTACTAGACATTGTGACATAATCAGGAAACGCAATTTAAGATTCAATTGTTTCCAAAATATTTTAATTTATTGCGTCGATAGTTAAACAAATTTCCGGCTGATGTTTGTCGGTTCCAAGTTCATCAGGCACGAATTTTGTTGAACGGTGTTACCTTAAGACTGTCATTAAAAAGCGATATTTCATTACATTCAGCTCTAGATCTTATCTGATTTTTAATACGAGGTAAAAAGACGATACTCATCTTTAGTAACTCCAGTAGTTCGTTAAAAATGTATACATATTTCAAATCGTATATTGTTCTTCAATTTATGTTAACTATGTTTAAAATTGTTAGGCTTACATTTAACAAATAAATATGTACAATAAATACACTGGAAAAATACGTACTAATGGCTTTTAGAATGCAAATCTCTAGAAAGTAAGTTGACTATTCCTCTGGACATATGATCTTTAGGGTGATTTTTTTAATGTGTCCGAATTTTAAATTCAAATAAAACAGCAACCAAAATTTTGATGCCTTGACACTATTTATGATGAAAAATAATATTCAATGGCCTTAACATTTGAAAACAATTTCGGACAAATAACCGCCACGACTAATTCTAACAAAGCACATTCTGTCAATCAAATTTCCAATCACATTTTCAAGCAATGTGGTGTTACGTCCACAATTGTCCGAGATATGTTGGCTTATAAGGCATCAATAGTTGCTGCTTTATCGGTATAGACCAAAGATTAACTATAACCCCAAAGAAAATTATCTAAAAGCGTTAAATCACGACCGAATTGTTTCCTCACTAAATCGATTGTTACAACATGAGGAGCCGTCCTGTTTTAATCATATCTCCTCTAGATCAAGATCATTCAAATTCGGAATTCAATAATCAATGATAATCGCTCTGCAACGATCTCCATTAACGAATTGATAAATTTGGATTTTCATCAACACTGCCATCAACAGCGGCGATATTTTCTTCGGAACGCACAGTTTTTTGTCTTGTTTTTGTTTTAATTTCGAGCAGCGTGAAATGTGTTGGGAATCTGTCGATAATTCGGCTAATACTTCGCTCGGTTGGGATATTATGTTACACATATATATTATTATAGGATATTATATATGGACACAGAGAACTGACTTTGATAACAAATTTCGACAATTTGCAAGCGATGCTCTGATGTTAACCCTTCCATGATGATTTACCAGCCATTTGATGTGCCATGATGATTGTCATGATGACATTTGCCATGACTGATAGCGACCCCTATCGGAAGTTTGGAAACACTGAAAAATCACCCTTTATAGTATTATGTATAAAACTTAATAACATTCAAACATCTAGCCTCAATGTAAGTAAATAACTTCAACAGGTCACCAATTTTATTTAATATATACTTAAAAACTGTCCTGGATAATTGAAGAAAAAAATGCCGATTAGTAAGATCACGAAGACAAAATATAAGTCCAGGAAACTATTCCAAGGATGTTCTGAGTGGGGTCTAAACATCAATTTAAAGAAAATTGGTTATTTATGTACTGGAGGCAAAAAAACTTTATGTTGACTAATGGGGACATAATACATTCGTCTGAAAATTGTATGTACTTAAGATAAAAACTAACAAATGATAGAAAGTGTGAATAACAGAATGTATTAATAGTACAATCTGAAATATGACAAATCAATACAGGACTGGAATAGGAAAAACGTCCCCTGAAATAGACTTTTATAGAAAATATATACGAAAATTCAGAGAAGAAGAAACACCTAAGAGTAATGGACCTAAGAAAATGGACTCTACTTGAAGATATCCAAGAAAAACACTAGTTTGGACACCTATATAGAATGGACGATGATAAATGATTTCCTAAATAATATTACAAACATATTTTTCTAATCTATGTTTTCTGACAGTAAATATGTTCTAGAAATTTATTTATACTAAATGGTTGGACGTCCAGTTAGTATTGCTCGACGACAAAAAAAAATATTTATTACATAATACCATGAGAGTCAAGGTATATGTAAAATTAACCAAAAATAGACTTTCTGTTTTATTTTGAATAAAAACCACCTCCGTGCTACTGATCCGGAAATTAAAATTTCCCCACTAGATGGCATGACGGTATTGATAAGGAGAGTGATCATATAATTGGTTAAGAATTTACGGAATATTAGCAAATAGTTTTATTTTTCGAAAAAAACTGGCTTACTTTTCGGAACATTTAATATTTAAATTTTATAGATATGGCGATATGATTTTAGTTATAACAGTAGTTGAGAGAATAACAAGAAATAAAACCTACAGTTTTAAATAATAGAACTAGACGAAAATTTAAAGACAAATATAGTACTATGACGTAGTCTAAGCAAAGTCGTAAAAAATCTGAAACTAATTTATCACGGCCAGTCATAAATCTTATCTTTTTTCTTTCGGCTAGACAAGAATGGTGGCTTCCAGAAAACCGACATTAAATTGTTCAAAAGGTCTATTTTTTTTCATCTCATTCGTCGTTCAACAAACGTTACATTGTACGATCAAATTACCGGGTCGTAAAAGAAGAAAATAAGTATGTTCCTTGGCACAGGCCAGACATAAAATTCAACCTTAGCAATGAACTGGTTCTTTGGAACTTGGCCATCATTGATGGCATCGTGAAGCGTACTTCGTGGGAACAGAGACAAACAGAATAATTGGGAAATTTCTAAAAAATTGCTAAAAATCCGCAACTTTAAGTAATTAGCAATTTGATAAATAGGAAAACTGGTATTGAAATAAGCATTAAGAGGATTTCAAGCAAGTACTTGTTATAATCGCATGTAATGTGTTTTGTAAAAAAAATTAATAACTTAGAAATTATATACAATTATTATGAATCTATATATATATATATATATATATATATATATATATATATATATATATATATATATATATATATATATATCTCGGGTATGTGATCTATTAGTATGACTTAAACTAAAATTTCATTTCTTAATAAACGTCAATATATTTCGTCAGAAGTTTTCTGACTTCTTCAGGAGGATACAAGCTACAAAAGCAAAATATTTGAAAAAATAATACAATGTATATACAATAAAAAAAAAATATAATGTCTAAGATAAAGTCCAAATGTTGAAAACATAAAGTTTATAAACAAAACAGAAAACACTCCACACTACAGACAGATATTTTGTAAAATATATAATTTATAATTATATAAATATACAATTTTTCCCCTTTCTGTCCCCACCCATATAAATATCTTCCGATATACATAACTGATCGTCGAAATGTCGAGATACTAAAACATTTATATTTCGACGGCCCGTGAACAGTATTCAGTCTCCGAAAATATCGCAATAAATGACATTCAGCCCTCTATATCAGACCTGAAATTAACAGTATATCTATCTTGTTAATATGAATCATCTCTAGATAGAAACGTTTGTTGAGATTATTTTTAGTCGCTAGAATTTTGATTGACTTGTAATTAAAATTATGACCAATCTGATGGCAATGACTAGCCAGAGCAGAAGATGTTTTACCAATACACGTGTCTCTCTTTATGTTGGATTATACGCTGTCTCAAACTTTATGACGTCTGACTTACATAGCTAGCAACACCCACATTCACAACAAGAGATCCTATACACAACATTGTATTTATTTAGAAGGGGAATTTGGTCCTTCGTTCGTGTAAACAAATCTCTCGTTTTTTTAAAAGTTGTATTTCGTTTTCCAAATGTTGGTGAATCTCTTCAATTATTTAACCATCTTGTTGGCAAGGGATCAACATGAGGTAGTTGAAATAGTTAACCAACATAGGGTTAGTTTATTATAGGGTTATATTATAGAGAGGTTATTTTGAACGAATATTGAACAAGCTAGAAAGCACTGATCGTGAGGAACAGGAGAGAAAGAACAGATATATCGAGAGGAAACTGGAGGAAGGAGCGGAAAGGCAAAATGCAACGGAACCCAACATTGGAGAAATTAAAGAAATTATAAGCGGCATGAAAAATAATAGAAGCCCAGGCGAGAGTCATATAGAGCTGATAAAATATGGCAGCCCAAAGCTACTACAGGAAATTACGGAGATAATAGGCCAGTGCTGGAGGAAAAAAAAAGTGCCAAGAAAATTCGAACGACTGATATTGCGTCCAATTTACGAGAAAGGGGATAAAACATCATGTGACAATTACAGAGGTATAGCGTTGCTGGAAGTGCTGTACAAAATACTAACGACAGCAATCAAGAACCGGATAAGGGATACCAGGGAGGATCTAGTGGGAGAGTACCAATGTTTTGGAGTTACAGTGGTTGTACAAATGGTTTTAGGAGTTACAGATCAACAGTAGACTAAATAATGATACTAAAACAACTGCAGGAAATACACTACCGACAAGGCTTAAAAATGATCATGCTCTTTATAGATTTCCAACGGGCCTATGACTCAATTGATAGAAAGGAACTACTAAAAGCAATAGGAAAACTAGAGGTTAATAGAAAACTAACAGGTTTAACAAAAATTACTACAGAAAGTACAGTTAGCTTAGTTAAAGTAAATGGCCAACAAAATTCAAAATCCTTCAAAGTAAGATTCGGCCTCGGAAAAGGAGACCCATTTTCTGCCTGCTTGTTTAATCTAGTGTTGGAAGTTGTGCTGAGCAGAAGTCAGATGTATCGAATAGGACTAATATATGACAAAAACACCAATGTCCACCCTTCGCCGACGATGTAATAATTACAACACAAGAATTGGGAGAAATGAAAAATGTAACTCAAAGATTAATGAGAGAAGCAGGAAGGTTCGAGTTCCGAGTAAATACAAATCAGTCAAACTACATGAAAATCAGAATTAAAAAAGACGAAATGTGCAAGAAAGGACTGAAAATTTAAGTAGGAGAAGAAATACTACACTTCGAAATGGTTGATCGTATTTGTTACCTTGGCTCAATTATTACAGACAAACATGGACTGGAAGCGGAGGTTAAGGCCATAATAGCAAAAGAAAATAAATGTGCAGCGCTGCTGCAGAAATTCCTGAGAAACAAAAATATATCAAGAAAAGCCAAAGTAAGAGTTTATAAGACAATAATGAGACCAGTTGTAATATATGCCGCGGAGTCCTTAACCAATAGCAGTGAAAGAAGGAGAAGGACCAAAAATATACAGTGGTATCAAGAAGGAGAAGGACCAAAGAATAAATATTAACGGTATTTGGAGAACTCTCAATTCAAGCGGATCATTAGAGCACGGCGAATAGCCTGGCTAGAACATATAGAAAGGCTACCAGAATGCAGACTAACAAAACAGGTTGTGAGCGAGGGAGAGGCGAGGGAAGAATGAAGAGGGGAAGACCTAGGAGGAAGTGGCTACAGGAGGTGGAGGAGGATTTGGCCAGAATGGGTGTGACACAGTGGGAAAGAAAGGGAGGGAGTAGAGTGGTTTGACGGTAGATTGTAATCCAAGCCAAAGGTTTTTAGAAGTGCTTTAAGAAATTTTAAGTTTTACGATTACTTCCAGAATCGTTTAAAACAAAATTAAGCTAAAAATAAATAACTTGTATTTCATCTCGAATCTATTTCTTTGGCTAAAATACGTATGTACGACAAAATAATATTTATGAATAAATATTAAATTAATTCGTTTTTATATTAAGCGATGTTTTAAGAAAATAATACCTATTCTATGGTATTTAAAATGTTTAATTATGACACGTTTGCCTCCATCATTATTTACATGTAAATTAATCGTCTTATAATTTATAAATTACATTCAGATAATAAATACGATAATGGTAACGTGAATAAAGGCTATAGGCAAGAGAAAACAAAATCGAGGAACACCAATACGGATTTAGAAAGAGGCGAACAGAAGATCAGATTTTTACATTGAAAAAAACTCCAAGCAGAAAGCTACGGTTACAGAAAGTCCTATTATAGATAGGTCAAGCCTATGATTAAGTAAAAAAGAAAAACGCTCTACAAAGCTCATGGCGACGTGTAAGTGAGCACCAAATTAATAAAAATGATCAAGATAATACAGTAGAAAACGGAATGTAGAATTAAAGTAAATAATTGAATAGTTGTATAATTCGAAATAAAAGGGGGAGTTAACCAAGAAAATCCACTTTCGACGGTCTGAATTAATCATTGGAGATATTTACTATAAAAAGTTATTAGAGATGCAAATATTAATAGGTGTTTCGGTTATTTCCATTACAAAATAAATTACCTTAATAATCAAAGTATTGGTCATTGTTAGCTATTACCTTTTCCCATTTTTCAGTCAAATAATGGATTATGCGCCAAAAGAACTTGGTTGGTTTTTGAAGACAACCATTCATCAAGCCAAATTTACTTTACTTCTTCCCGTAAGAATGTAAGTGCAGTAAGAATGTAAGTGTTGTTCTTAAAGTCCGTGGTGCATCGAGCGAAATAAGTGGTAGTTTGAAGGAGTTAAGTTCGGTAAATACGACGGGTGGGGTAGGATGTCTCATTTAGTGTTTTCCATTTTGCAACATGGCCCCCAGCATTGACATGTTGAAAAATTACTTTATTGTGTCTTTAGGCGTATTCTAGTCGTTTTTTCCAATGCTCGGTTCAATTTTATCAACTGTTGTCGGTATAGATCACCAGTAATCGTACCACCAAGTTTCAGCAGTTCGTAATACACAGCTCTCATACTATCCCACCAAATACACAGCAAAGCCTTCCTTCCATGTATATTCCGCACTGGTTGTGATGTTGAAGACTGGCCTGGGTTTACCCATGATATCTTACATTTTGGGTTGTCAAAATAGATCCACTTTTCACATCACCTGCCACAACTCGCTGCAAAGAAACTTTTATTTTCTGACGAGCAAGCAACATTTCACAAGTGGTTTTTCGCCTTTCAATGTCTCTTTCCTTCAATTAATATAGAACCCATTTTCCTTTCTTGTGGATCTTTCCCAATGCGTGTAGACGTTCGAAAACGGTAGATTGAGGAACATTCAATGCTTTTGCCAATTGTTTCAACATATGTGTTGAGTCTTCATGCAATAATGCTTGCAAAGCTGCATCTTCAAACTTTTTCAGCTGTCCTGGGCGTCCCTTGTCTTTTATATTTTGAAGTCAGCGCTTTTAAAGCGTTAAAACAACCGTTCACCAGCTTTTTGTGTTAGAACATCACCATAAGTTTCAAAAAATCGATAACTTTCAGCAGCCGTTTTATTCAAATGAAAGAAGATTTTTAAACTTACCCGCGAAACATCTTTTTCTGGTACATAATTCGACATATTCAAAGCTTTGAAAAATTAAATTTTTTTGTGCAATGATAATTGATAACGAACTTGCTTTTGATAGCGTCTGTTTACCCCCCAAAACACCATAGACGTCATTAGTCTGTACCAACAAATGTATTAGTAACGCCACCACAAATTGAATTTTCGTACCTGAAGAACCTGTGTGCCAAAACAATTGTCATGCAATATTTTAACATAGTTGAAATTAAGACATATGTCTTAGTTTTTGTAATTAAAATGTATTTCGATCATGTATGGGTTAACTCTGTAAAATAAATGATGTATTTATGACGATAATAAGTTAAAGATGCATCAAACACTAGGCTTATTTAGCAACTGTACCTGCAGCTAACGCACTCTTCACATCATAGTCAAGAGATATCGATTAATCCCGATCAGCACATCACGAGTTATAAACCCTTGTGCTTAACTCCCAATTTCTCGAATAGCTCGACTTATGAGTTACCAACGTAGAAAACATTGTGAAATATTTCTACCAGGCTTCTACTTCTACAAATTGTTTTCCGGATTCCAATAGGTAGTCATAAATTATTGTTTTTAAACATTTACTATTCGATGAAAAAATTCCCATTTATTCTACTTTAAAATGTCCAAACATTGCTTTGAAGTCATCCTACGTTTAAATGCAAGTTGTGAGTAAATGTAGGATTCATTTTGTTTAAGGTTTATTCATATGCAAATGTCCCACTCGTTTTTTTTTATATGTTTATGTTGTCGGCAATCTTACTTTACTTCAATTTCCGATTTTTTATTAGACTGTCATTATTTTTTTATCATTTTGGATGGATTTTTTTCTTTTTTGGGTTTTTCGCCACGATCTAAAACTCAAAAAAATATCAAAATATCTATTCTTATGTAATAAAAGAATCACTCGGTAAAAAACAAAACGGAGACAAATTTCTCAGTGATTATTTTTCTGTAAAAAGATTGCCTAACAAAAAAAAATAAAAATATAAAAAATTCCTAAATCATTCCGCCTATGCAACAACCGAACTCATCAACCAATTTCGATGAGATAACGTCACACACCCCCTCATTCAGCCCGGATCTAGCACCAAGTGATTATCATGCCTTTCCTGGGTTGAAGTTTACACCTGGGTGAAACGAATTTCAGGACCGACGAGGAGTGGAAAGAAGAGGTCGTAAGCTACCTGCGCACCCCGGCAGAATAATTTTATCACACGGGTATAGGAAAAATGCTACATCGTGGAAGCCCAGGCTTTTGAACGATATATAATTGATTGCAAATAAATGTGATTATCTTTGTGAACAAAAATTGGGTACCTTATTTTACGAACAACTCTCGTATATTTTTCTAATGTAGTTTTATAAAAAATTACAACTTTAATAAATAAATTATTAAATATAATGTATTTTATTCGTGAATGATGACTTGAAATCGATGCTTGAAACCGAGTACACTTCATCTAATAACCAACGAGTTCAGGTTGAAGGCCGCACTTTGTAATTAGATGACGAGTGATTGTAAACCAGTCACGATGTTGACCCGATAAATGTAGCGCCCGCAACTTCTTGGAAATATTCGATGATCGCATAAAATCGATAGAAAAATCCGATTCCGATTTGATACAGTAGAATTGATACAAAGCCACAGGCATGTCGACGTAATCAAATAGCGTCTCGAAACGTCGTTACTTGTTTACATGGCGATATAACAACGCTGATTTATCATGAAGTTCAGCTAAGAAGTTAATTTAATTAGATATAGTACATTTTTGTAAGGACAAATCGTGACATCCTTAAAGCTCGAACGTTTAGAGCACGCAGTTTGCAAAGAAACAACTTTTGTTTTTTTATCTCGCTTCATAATCCTGAGATTGATACCTTGAAATGTAAGATTAAGTAGGAGTGGATATTTTAAGCGTCTTTTCTATATCTTCTTCTCATTCCGTTCGTGTACTTTCCGGACTAGTTTACGCCAGTCTTCTCTATTTCTGACTTCCTTGTTTGTATATTGGAGAGATGTACCAGCTAGGTTTTTAATTTGATCTATCCATCTTTTTGAATGTCTATCACGTGATATAAAACCGCACATCCGTCCCTGTACCACCAATATTTCTAGTTTATTGTCATCCCTGCGTTCAATATGGCCGAAGGATCTTAGTATTCGTTTACGAATACTTTGGGATAGCTCTGTGGGTTCATTAATTTCTTTAATAACAGATGCGTTTGTTCACCTGGCAGTTCAGGAAATGCATAGGACCCGTCTCCAGAATCAATGTTCAAAAGAATCAGTGCGTTTGAGGTGTTATTTTTTAATGGTCCAGGTTTCAGCAGGATATAGTAATATAGAAAAAAGTTTTTAACAAACTGTTTCTTTATGTCCTGTGTTATGTTCTTATCCCTCCAGATCTTCTGTAAATATTATATTGTATATCTTGCAATTTCGCATGTTCGTCTGATCTCATCAATGTTACCCCCTTCATTCGATAATAAAGCCCCAAGAGCGACGAATTGGCTCAATACCTTAAATTGCCCTATTTGACTGATGTTGGACAGATTGTTATTTTAACGGTTCATAATCATTATTTTATCTTTCTTCTCGTTTATTTTTAATCCATATAGATGGTTTTCATCCTTAATTTTTTAATAATTAAGGTCAGCTCCTCAGTCAGCTTCTATATTCCTATATCTTTATTTTCCTATATATATATATATATATATATATATATATATATATATATATATATATATATATATATATATATATATATATATATATATATATATATATTTCTATCGATTTCCGTCACTACGAGATTCTTTCGTCGAAAAATTCTCGACATGACAATGAAAACAAGACTTTCGAGAAAAAAAAATCAACGTAGTCACCATGCAATTCAATACAATCAAACTAACAACACTCTTACTCTTTAATACCTTCAGTATAATGCGATGTGCATTATATCTTCGTCCAACAAATAAGTTTTTTCGGTTTGGGAAGTAATAGCTGTGAATAAAATACAGCATATAGGGTAGCACTTAGGCAGCGTAGCTCATTAAGTTTTGTAGCAATAATTCAAGATGTGTGCACGTGTATTATCATGATATTGCTTTGCTGAAACCAGCGCATATTCATAATCGTGATAAAAGAGTTAGATGTTAGATTTAGAACAGTAAAAAAAGTAATTACAACCTAAACTGTACATCGACCTAATAATATCATAAAAGATGATAATGGGGAAACTCATTTTTTCAACTTCTAGGAGGTAATATAAGTTTAATAACGGTGCACCATTCAAGTCTAGCTGGTCATTTAGCAAAATATCCAAATTTTTCTTTTTATTAATTTCTAGACTGTTTAAAAGATAGTTAATTAATTTTTTGGATTTACTTTGTTGCTTAGTATAACTTCTTTTATGTTCATTGAGCCCATCAGAGAAAGACCTTCCTATTTGTCCAACATAAACTTTTGGGCACGACCCACACTCAATTAAATGAATTCCTGATTTATAGAGTTTATTTGTTTTTAATCAGTCTTTTATTCTTTTTAATAAGTCTTAAATAAGACTAAATGATTTTAAGAAGTATTTCCTCCATCGATCCAAGCCATCCGAACCAAATAAACAAAACTTGTTTATTGTGTTTATTGTGAAACTTGTGAAACTTTCCAAAAATCTTGTGGGTAATTTATGTACATCTTAGTTGAACGGAATTTTGAGCCTGATGAAGGATTTCGTTTGAACACTCTATGTCCGAAATAATGTAAATATAAGGTTGTTCTTTAAGTTCCCGCCATTTTTTAATTAAAAAGTTTTGAATTTGAATTTTTCATTTTAGGACCTCGTCAGAAACTGAGGCAATTTGACAGCCCATAAAGAGTGTAAACCAGACAAAAACTAATAAAACTCGAATATTGTAAATATTGTATAGATTATAAAGCGTATAATGAAAGTAATATGGATTAAAGAGTATATGGTATATTCCAATGGAACTCAAACGTTAATAGGCAGTAGACAATAAATAAACTGCTATAAATATTCAGATGTAATGCATGGAATAGAGCTCAAAAAGTATATTAAGAGTAGAGAAATAGAGAAATAGAGAAAATTCTATGGGAAAAAGGAGTTTAAAGATAAAAGAGATGGGCAATATCAAAGGAAAGTAGGAAGAAAAAAGGAAGAATTCAGAAAGAGAACTAGGGTAATGAGGCGACAAAACAGATGGAAGGTCCCTGGGAAGTCCATATCTTTGGGCAAGAGCAGATAGCGAAGGATACTCTAATAAGACGTGACGAACAGAAAGAGGAACACCACATAAGGTACATTCTGAGAGAGAGTCACCACTTATTAAATGACCATGATAGTGCCCGATTCTAAGCCTATTCCACTTTACAAAAAAATGATGTTCGAGAGTTGGAGAGCGACTACATTCGAAGAATGTAGGTTTCACGGTATATAACTTGAAGGAGTAACCCAAAGAATCCCAGTTGAATTGAACAATATCTTGCACAATTAATGAGATGGGGGTGAAAGCATCCCAGTGATGGAAAAGGGGCAAGATGGGAAGATTTTCTTTTGGAGTCATTTTGACGCAGTAGTCTGCTCGTGAATTAGTCAATATGCCAGCGTTTTATTATAATTATTAGTTATTATTATTTTATTATAAGTTTTATTGAAAAAAGTAACAATTATAACAACAAATTAATCAATGATGTATTCTCCGTCATTGTTCACGACCTGCTCCTCTTGACCAATTTATTGATGCCGTTTCATCAGAAATCGCCTGGCTTGGATTCGAAGAAGTTGTTAAGTCAGTTCTTGAAGTAGTCATCGTTGGCGAAGGATACGCCCTTCATTTGGTTGGACAGCGAGCAGAAGAAGTGGGAATTGGTTGGCGCAAGATCTGGAGAGTACGCCGGATGTGGAAGAACTTCCCTGTCGAGATCATTCAGGGTCTCCTTGACGATGTTTATTCTGTGAGGTCCTACATTGTGGTGGAACAAGATGACTTGTCGACCATATTGTTCTTCTTCAGCAACTCCTCGTACACGAAACACTCTCAGTCCCACTAAACGCACATTAATGGTTTTCTTGGAATAGAGTATCTTATCTGCTTAACTCTCGGCTTTGGTGTGTTTCCTATGGTCACATACTCCTTCCTTTGCTTCATATTGACGTAGATACGCCATTTCTCATCTCCCGTGACGATTCTATGCCACGGCATGCGTGTTGCTCGGTGTCGAGCGAGATTTTGAACAGGTGTATTGAGGTGATTTTCTTCGTTGTCGTCGGTTAGTTTGTGTGGCGCCCAACCCCGAGTTTTTGCGTAAATTCCATATATTGAAGATGTCGGGAGATTGTCGCAAGGCCGTAGTCCGCCTTCTCAGCCAATTCTCGGCATGTTTGACGACCGTCCTCCAAAATCGCTTTAAGATGATTCTCGTTGAAGTCCGAAGGTCGACCAGACGAGAGCGTGCCGCTCAGGTCGAAGATGCCGTTTTTGAGCTTATAGCAAAATAATTTCGAGAAATTCGATCAGCGATAGCGTCCTCCAGTTACGGCTCGTGAGGGAGGACGTTGGGGTTCCTCCTCCAGCATTTATCACAGTAAACAATTTTTCAGGGCAAAACACCATATTTTATTTTCGTTTAATTTCTTTTCCTGGTTTACCTCCTGAGGGTTTCAATGGCACGAAAAGTAAAAAGAAGAAAGGGGAAAACAAAAAAAATCTTCAGCAGTACTATATTCTTCTGCGCCCTCCCACTTTAAAAATCCATGACCCGCCACTGGGGTCCTCCCTATATACAGGGCAAATGTCTCGAACTGCTTCTGTGGCTTTTGACCACGACGAAAGGGGTTATATAGAAAGTGGTGAAAATAAAGTCTTTTGCCGCTTGGAATTTCCATTTCAAAAGTCTGAAATTTTATTGACATTAAGCATTTGAGAAAAATGATGCCTATAATTTTGTAGTGTAATAAAAAGCTTTCGAATGCATATATACACTTGACCAAACAAAATAAAAATTGAGGATAAACAAACGAATTATAAAAACGGCGAGAAATTATGTAAAACCCATTAATTTTTTGCAGTCCTATGCCTGGCATTTACTTCAAAAGAAACAACATCACTGTCTACTCTTTGATTTGAAATGAACGCACTTTTTCTAACAGAATTTAACATTTTTCGTTGAAATCTAGCTGATAGTGTTTTCGATCGTCCTTTCCTGTTTTCTTTTTCTATGTGGTCAAGTTTTGCATGTTTCTTTTTCACTATGCAATGTTCTGTAGATAAAATATCTTTTCATTTTTCTACACGATACAGCAATTTCATGCCATTACTTTTTAAATTCCCAATTTCTGCACGGGTTTCCAAAGGCAGCTCTTGACTTTTTCTACCCATTATTATTACAACATTAACACTAAACATTCACTTTATAACTTGTTAAGATCAATAAAATTTGTTTGTTTTTATAAATTGCGGATTAAAGCAATCAAACCAATATTCAAATACTTTTTTCCCGGGAAAAATCGATAGTTTGCTAACTACATTTTAATAAACTTTATATTCTGCTAATTTTATGATACAATTTGAAATTGAGGAACTTTCATTCGGTTGGTGCAAATACAATCCATTATAACATCATTTGAGTTACAATAATGGAAAGTCTACTAAAAAGATTTATTTTCAATTGTTTATCAGAGATTACATTAACGTAACTGAATGGACCATAACAATAAAAGGCGGCGTAAAATATATACATTGAACTTCGACTTTATTCTGGAGACTTAGTTTCAAAAGGAAAAATCAATAGCACCATGGAATTCCTTCAAATAATATCATATATTTAATACATTTTAAATTATAATTTATGACACAAATTACGTCTTCAAAGAATATCTTGAGCAGATAATTGATAACATGATATTTTTACTAATGATTGTTTATTTAACCTAAATTATTTTATCAAGGTTGTTTATATTGTGTTTACGTTTTAAATACTTGCACCTTATTGTATTATAACTGGCGATATTCGCGATATTATAAAATTTAGGACAGTATTTTCGTCAAAACGATAACCTAGTTTATAAATCCGATTATGAATTACGGAATTTTTAGAAACTGTAAACACTAGAAACTCACAGGTAAGTATATTCACTGTTACTAAAAAGTTAATACCAAATTTAATTATCGTTGTTTTTTGCTTGGAAAATATTTATTCCCATTTAATTATCTTTGCGTTTGCGTTTCCTTTAAGAACATTATCCTATCTTTCGGATAAACGTGAATTACGCAGCGTGACAATCTTTAGATGCAATCCATTCAACGATCGACATTCTCTCTCAGTTATTCATATTCATATTCATATATCAACCCAAGAGCGTGGTGCTCCAATTAAAAATGTAGTAATCTGACAGCACTAAGTTGGGAATATAAAGTGGATGTGGAAAAACTTTCCACACAGTTTCAAATGTCCTCCATTGTCTTGTATGCGTGCGTCACGTACGACATGTAATTGCATGCTGATATGATGATGAGCACCGATGATCTTTATTGTATAAGTTCATATATATATATATATATATATATATATATATATATATATATATATATATATATATATATATATATATATATATATATTTAAGTAAAAAACTCTATGTATAAGCCATCCGACGAAAAGTCGGCGAAAATATGGGTTGTTTGATTGTGGAGAGGGACCCCCTATTCTTGGCGAGAGAGCATATGTCGGTACCCTGATGACTCTAACCACCAACAGACGAAACATGTGCCCTCCAATATAAGGGATGGGTGGGGCTTTCTCCCGGTCAAGCAACTAACCAATGATCATTAGGCGGAGATGCAGGTTGTTGTGCGTTCCACATGAGATTGGGGGTCGCAACGGTCGGGGATGTGTAACTCCTGACTAGTGTAGTCTCATTGAACGCAGTCCAAAGAAGTCAAAAAAACTCCATTTATATATAGTTATGGTTAAAAAAATAAGAGTACTATTTAGAAATCACAAGTACATTGTTGGATAGACCTTACTTCATAATTTCATGGTTCAACATAATTTTTTGGTATTTGACGTTTTCCTTAGTCACATGTGTCTTCAAAATGTTTATAGGATTCATATCTGATGACTGAGATGACCAAGTTAAACAAACAATATTGTGAGTATCCAATCAAATGTTTAAACGTTTGGCGGTGTGTTTAGGATCATTGTCGTGCTGGAAGTTACACTGTAAGAGCATATGTTCTTCAGGAGATATTATTTTATCGTTACAATGTAAAATGAAAAACGTACGAAATAATTTAAGTGAAACCGTTTCATTATTCTCGAGCGGCCCTGTACAATTTCATCGCCAAATGATGAAATAATCGTGCATGCCGTCATACAGGCCAAAGCTAATGTTATTATAACGTTGAATAAAGTCCGTGACCATCACGGTTGAAGAGGTAGTCGTGAGAAGGTGGTACATGCATTGTATTTGAATAAAAGCGCTTGAACGTTGATATTATCCAGTCGGTACGGGCAAAATGGGAAGAAGAAAAACGACTGCTTAGAAATTTGTGATTATTGTTAAAGTAAATGACGTTTTCTAATTAGATTGCGATATTGCACATAACATGAAAAAGTAAAATATTGTGAAGTGGATATTTTATCTGCGATTAGATTCTCATATAATAGTATGAGAAAGAGTACTATATAATCAATTTCCGCGGTTTAATTGTATTGGGTTGATGCATATTTACTCTCGGTTTATTATTGCTTATGAAAGTTGGCATTTTGTTTACTTTTTTTTTATTTATTTTTTATAACAGCCGGTCGCATTGTTGCGGCGGTAAGAGCGTCTGCTTTGCCGAATCCGCGCTGGAGCGGTAGCTGGTTCGATTTCAGCGCTCGGATGGTTATTTTTCTTTCTTCTGTCCGTTTATCTTTCCTAAATGCTTGTGATTGTTTCTAGGCAAGAGTGTGAAATCCGACTACGAATTACCCCTCAGTCACGCCAGTTAAAGGCTGGGTAAGGCCGGATGCCTTCTGAGAAGTGTTCTACATTGGTCACTCGCCAGTCGGTAGGTTTCCTGATAGACTTATGGGTAGGCACATAACCAAGGGTTTATAGCCCGAGGGGGGTGCTGGCCTGGGTTTGTCGGAAGCTGATGACCGTGGTTCGGAACCCACGTTAAGCTGTAGGTCCAGTCGCTAAATAGCCTAGTTGCTGATGCGCCTCTAACCCAAACACTTTACTTTACTTTTTTATAACAATATTCTTCTATAATATTTAGTTGAGAAAAATGCGTGTGTCGGAAATACTTATATATTCTATAGTACGTATAGTGTGTAAGAGGGGAAGGCAAGAGGCCAGTCCAAACCGTATTAAATGATAACGTCACCTACTCACCTACTCCAGTTGTGGTTTAAACTATTCGTTGCACCCCGTTGGATAGCAAACGATATATATATATATATATATATATATATATATATATATATATATATATATATATATATATATATATATATATATATATATATATATATATATATATTACAGAAATCTTTCAACCTTTCTCCACGTGGTGCCACCGATCGCCTTCGCCGAACTGTCAAGCATGCGACGTCACGTGTCTCTCGGGACCGGTTTCTAGCCTTTCAGCCGTCATCAGCCGAGCTCTAGACGAACGCAAGGAAAGCAGTTCGGAGGGACGATCGGCCGAACTGTCAAGCATGCGACATCACGTGTCTCTCGGGAAGTGGGCCTTCGGCGAAGGCGATCGGTGGCACCACGTGGAGAAAGGGTGAAAGATTTCTGTAATATTTTCCCTCCACGGTCCATTACGCTACCTTGTGGGCATACCTGGTACTATACCCGAGGTTCCAGGCAGAATGTTACGAGCGGTCCTGACTGCTACGAGCATTCGCCGTATGATGGCGTGAGTTGTGTGCGATCACGACCCGTCATTAAAATGGCCAGTTAATCTGGTCTGGCCCCGATCGTCCCTCCGAACTGCTTTCCTTGCGTTCGTCTAGAGCTCGGCTGATGACGGCTGAAAGGCTAGAAACCGGTCCCGAGAGACACGTGACGTCGCATGCTTGACAGTTCGGCGAAGGCGATCGGTGGCACCACGTGGAGAAAGGGTGAAAGATTTATGTAATATTTTCCCTCCACGGTCCATTACGCTACCTTGTGGGCATATATATACACCTCCACATTTTCGCTGTTTGACGAAATACAAATTTGAATTTTTGCACAGTCAGACAGATTTATGGGTGACGTTTTTTAAGATACTCAACTGAAATCTGAATTTTAAAATAAGCCTACTACTATTTTACAAACAGGGCCAATTCTCGATATTTTACTTCGCGTTAGATATATCGAAAAAAAGTTATTAGAAAAAGTTGTTCAGGATATTATTCTAACCCCATATGCTAAGTTTCATGACAAAATTCGCATTTTTAATTTTGTCATTATTTTGGTCTATACACAAAATTATTACAACAGAATCGTAAAAGAATCGAAAAATGTATTCGAATAGGCGAAGGACTAGTTGAGAGAGAGATCACATTTTATAGTTAATTATTTGTATTATGAAAGTTATTGTTATATACTATATACTTTTTCCTAAATTTGATCAATTACCTAAAATTGTTTTCCAATAATAATAAAATAATTATTCCTTTGTAAGTGTTATTTATTCTACTGATATATTTGAATACATGACACTACTGACAATGTGTCAAGCTTTTACTCACCATGGTACATTAATTATCAAATTAAAAAAAAAAACTTGTAATAATTTTGTGTATAGACCAAAATAACGAAAAAATTAAAAATGCGAATTTTATCATGAAACTCGGTATATGGGGTTAAAATAATATTCCGAGCAACTTTTTCTAATAACCTTTTTCGATATGTCTAACGCGAAGCAAAATATTCAGGATTGACCTTGTTTGTGAATTCGTAGTAGGCTGAGTTTAAAGTTCAGGTTTCAGTTGAGTATCTTAAAAAATGTGACCCATCCGCCTGTATGACTGTGCAAAAATTCAAATCTGTATTCCTTCAAATAGAGGAGATATACTATACCACTTCGAGAAATAAATATGGAAAGCCGCATAGACATTTAACGATCTCAACGAACTTTTTGGTAAGGAAACAATCAGTCACAGACAGACAAAGTTAAGAATGGTTCTATCTACTTCATATCAAATGATATCAGCTCGAAGGAGAAATTAGAAAGAGATCGGCCAACGGATTTCGATAATCAAATGCTTTTGGCCGCCGTGAAACTTTTTAAAATTGTTATTGATTTTTTTCCAGATGAGCAAAGTTGAGATGATCAAACTCGCTCCAGTTCGACTGGCTTCGTGAAACCATCAATATCAAAAGGACCGTGTTGAAATAGCTGAAAAATTGGCAGGTGGATAAAGATAATGATTTCGATCAGTTGGTGGTTATTGAATTAGAGCTTTTTGCCTATGGAATCGACTATCTTCCAAATAAATGGGAATATGTTATTGAAGTAGAGGGTAAATGTACTGCAACAGAATCATTTACATATGTTTCTATTGTATTGTTATGTTCCGTTTTTCATAATAAATATTGTATAAAGAATTATGGAAATAATTATAATATAATTATTCATGTATATGAAAAAAAAAACTTCAATTATCATGGAGAATACCAAATTTCATTTTCTAATAGAGAACAATATTTTCTTCTTCCAGAGAGTATTTTCGGTTTTTACCATCGATGGCTTTGGTTGAATTTTTATTAACGTATACGTATTTTATATTTCAAACTATCTAATTTCTGTATTGCACATATTGATAATATACTGAGAGAATGCACCTATGAGAATGCTTAGTCTTTTATTAGATTCAGATACTGATATTTCTGTTTTTATTGACTCTCAGGCTTGATTTGGGAAATGTTATGTTTGTGATTTTCTTTTCATTAAGATGAGATAAAATTATTGATTGAAGTTGATCACATAGCTATATGTCAACTTGCTGGGATTCTAAATTAAGTTCAAGCAAACAAATACAACACATGAGAAGAGCTTATTTATATTATAAAGACTCAATCTTTTGGTACTAAATGAGTTTAAGAAAATTCATTTGACACAACGCAGAAACATGTGTGATTTGTTAGTGAAAAATAATCAAAATTGATGGTTTATAGAGACATTCAATTCTAAAGATTATGCAGTAAATATGATGAGCCCAACCATCACATATAATCTACACTAAATATGGCATCTTGCCTTTCCAAACTTGCTTTAATTATTAAGATAAAAGTAATCAGTGCAACATGTCATTTTCAATACCAAAGTGGGGAAGATTATGTGATTCAAGTGATTTAAGTGATACACGTACAATATCAAAAATCCCCAAAGGTAAATAACATTTGGACATCACCAAAGCAAGAAATTACTTGAACATAGAATGCAGCTCGAACAACATTCATGGAAAAGCTGGTCATATGAACAGGACCCCCATGTGGTTAAAACCACACATTCCTTTTGTTGATTCTTCGTCTCCCAAGTTCTGATTTGAAAAAGTTTCCAAGCATAGTTACGTGGCCTAAAATTCCGCTCTGTCCACGACTACACTACAGCGTTGTTTTTGGACTGTGGTGTCTACTGTAATTTACGGCGATTTTCAGTTTTGTTTATTAACTATCCCATTTAAATGGCAATGATGAGCAATGAAAGGTATTGTTTGCAAGTGTGAGATGTTATTGATAGTTCCCTGCATTCAACTTTGGAAACTTGATAAATTTATACGGGCAACATTCCAAAATTTAAAATTCGAAAAAGCCAAAATTTCTTCTGCAAAATACGCCTTACAATGCTCTTACTTATCCCAGATTCAGAAGCGTGCCGCGAAGCGGAGTGAGTGGGATTTAGCAGAATCGCTTCCCTCACCCTATCTACATTCTAAGGCGTGCGTGCCAATCAATAAGGGCCAGGTGGCTTTGTTTTCTTTAATATTTTGTTCGAAATGCAGCTACTCATCTGAGAATGGAGTTGCTGTTGGTGATCTTGGTGAGCTTATTATGACTTCCGATGTAGAAATGACGCTTGAAAAACGAACTTAACACTTTTGACAAACCTATGGTAAGTAAACACTCAGGGGGCATAAAAGAAGAGCAATATTAGTTGTCGAATTCACAGAAGTATGTTGATTTGGTAAGTGAAAGTGCTGCAGAAGATTCAAAGATTTCCATTAGTCGACGTTCACAACAATTTGGACTCAGTTAATTCACAACATGGCGTATTTTACGAAATGATTTAGCTCTAAAGCCATATTGGGTTCAAATAACACAGGAACTTAAGCCACTGGATCGTGCAAGCCGTCAACTGGATCAAAGGACAAACAGATGTTTCTTTGCGGTAAGGAAAATCCACGATTGATTTATGAGAGACCTTTACATTCTAAACAAGTCACTGTTTGGTGTACATTATGGTCAGGATGTGTAATTTGGCCGTATTTCTTTCAGAATGCTGCTGTTGAAGCTGTAACTGTGAAGGGTGAGCGATATAGTAAGAAGATAATTGGATTTTTGTAAACTGAATTGAATAATATTGATTTGATCACTCTGTTAACGAAACAATTAATTTATTGAGAAAAAAAATGTACTGGACGAGTTATTGCAAGAAACGGTGATGTTATCTGGCCACCAAGATCATGTGATTTGACATCGTTGGAGTATTTTCTTTGAGGTTACGTGAAAAACAGGTCTATAACAACAATTCATAATCGATTCCTGAACTAAAGGATGAAATTATTAGAGTCATTGGTGAGAGAGAGCCACAGTTATGCTAAAATGTCATCCAAAATTTTGACAAAAGAGTTGATGTTTGTAAAGCTACAAGAGGTGGTCATTTGGCATATATTGTCTTTGGTGTTTAAATGTCATACAATATGCTTCAATTGTCAATAAAAGGTTTTTTTAACTCAAATTCTGTGTTTTATTTAAGAATTTTAAAAAACCACTCAATTTGAAAGACTCTTAGGTCACATGGACTTCGGGATTCAATAAAGGCTTTGTATTTTTACATCATAATTATTTGTCAGTCTCTTGACGTGCGTTTCGTCCACCATGTTAGCATCATCAGGAAATGAGACTGACTTTTTTGCTGTTTTTAATTTTTTGCTATTTTGTTAAAAAGCTACTTGTGTTGAACAAAATTATTTTAATAAATATAACCAATTCTTTGAATTGTTAATCTAACAGTTGAATAATATCCTTTGATGATAAGGTTTCATTAGAGAACGAATGAGATATGATCATCTGATGATAATGTTTCACAAAACTCGTATTTGTATAGTACTAGCTACAGATTAATCACGCTGATATTTCAAAATTCCGAGAAAAAAAACTTCATTTTTCAATAACCCAAAACATTCAGACGACAATAAACCAAATGAAAAAATATATGCATTCGCTGACATTGACAAAATTAAAGTAGGTCGTCTAAATTTAGATAAAATATATACAAAAATCGTCTGTATTTATCACATTTCATATGTGATCTATTTTTTTTAACGAGGATGAGAAAATATAGGCGTGAAAATACCAACGAATTTCACAAAAAAACGTTTACGATGCTTTAAAGTATATTTAGAGTGAGTTAATTTAGTTGAATAGTTTATTTTTTATAATTGAAAAATGTTGTTAAAAATGTATTTTCCCCGTTAGGTGATAAGAAGGACAAATTTCCTTGAGATTTCATTTAGAGTAATCTCTAATTGTGAATGGTTCTAGTGTTTTTGTAATTTCGCGATAATTGACACGTTTTGGACATTAACCAATTGACATTCGCATTGTAGACAAATAAAGATTCGTGAATTTGAAGGTAGTAAGTTTTTTAGTCAGTGGGACATTCTGAGAAAAATCGTCTCGTAAGAAAATATATATTAACAAGTTTTGTGACCAATTTAATCATCATTTACGGAATTTATAGCAAGAGTGGCAAATTTTATTTCTTACTTGCTTAAGTTCGAATCTCGAAATTTCTGGTTTTCGCTTTTTGAGAAGGGTCCTTACCTGAAACAAAAAAAAAATCGTAAATAAACTTAAAATGCACAACACCAAACGTAAACATCGAACGAATCGTTTATTTTGCTACATTATAAATTGATGATGAGAATAAAAAAAAAATCTTTATTGCAAATAAACGTTATACGCATTTTTAACCTGCAGTTGTGGATGTTTTATGCATTTCTGATCTCAAGCGCATTACATGTTGCATATTTATGATGATCCTGACATCAGGGACGGAGATTTCACTTTCTTCCCATTTCGTTATCCATTAAAATTGTTTTTCTTTTCGATATGTTAGTGTGTTTATTTGTCACGTAACAAAAGTAGCACAACAAAATGTATATTCGGTATATTTTGACAAACGTATTACGTAAAGAACGTACCTTAGTTTTTGCTTTTTATAACGTAGTTGTTTTTTGTGTATTATTGATGTAAAGTACCAACATTTCTCCACATAGCAAAAATTTGTTTTTAATTTACTATCTATGCATTGCTGGTCGTCATGCCGTTTGAGCCTAGGCGGCCGTCTCTGACTAGTATTAAAAGCTGCTGCGTTTTGTTTTAATTATACAAGCCGTATTTTTTAAAAGTTCTTTGTGGTAAGAAATCATCCTACGCTGAAAATGTATTGGGGCTTTATGATATTATATATATTATCTTAGTTAATATATTAAGGATTTGAATAAGTTCGCGCTGTTTTTTTGTGAAAATGAATGCTTTATTAAAAAAAATAGTAAAGAACATGTCTTTGAAGGTATTGTCCATCGATAGCCACTACTTTCTCCCATCTTTCTGCCAGCATACGAATACCATGTCGAATCGACCCATTTTTTGGTATCTTCTTAAGAATGAAAGTTCTGCTCAGCCAGGCCATAAGTCATCGATCGGAATAAGTGGCAATCGGAAGGAGCAATGTCCGGTGAATACGACGGGTGGAGTAGGGCTTCCCATTTGAGCGTTTCCAAATAGGTTTTGACCGGTTTTGCAACATGTGGCCGAGCGTTGTCATACTGAAAAATTACTTTGTCGTATGTCTCCTCGTATTGCGGTCGTTTTTCCTTCAAAGCTCGACTCAAATGCATCAATTGTAGTCGATAGCGATCTCCTGTGATAGTTGCGCTGGGTTTGATGAGGTCATAATACAGCCACACCCAGCTGTTTCCACCAAATAAAGAGCATGAGTTTGGAACCATGGATATTTAGCTTTGCCGTCGATATTGATGCATCGCCGGGCCTACCTTACGAGTTTCTACGTTTCGGGTTATCATAGTGTACCACTTTTCATCACCAGTCACTGTTGTGTGATCAACTCCTAATGATTCTACAAGTTCACTTTGCGTCTGACATGGGTGTTCATAGAGTAATGCTGCAAATTCTTCGTCTTTAAACTTTTCCAGTGCACCAGCGCGTTATTTATCTTCAATATAAAAATCATTATTTTTAAAACATTTAAATCAATCTCTGCATGTTGTGCCCAACAGAGCATGATCTCCGTAAGTCTCCACAAGAAGTCCATGTACTTCAACTGCAGATTTTTTTGAAAAAAGTAATGTAGTAAAATTCCCCGCAAATACTCTTTTTCTCGCACGAAATTTGACATGCTTAATGTTATGAAAAAAAATATGTTGTTTACACTTCGGCGGAATAACATATACTGACATTTCAAGCATAATGGTGGAACTTCACCATGAAGTTGGCTGTAGTATTGCCCGATGCTAACAGATAAACCATCTGTCGCAAAACAGCGAGAACTTATTCAAGTTTTTGATATTGGTCAGTTTTTATCGAGTAAAAACTTTCTATAATTAGTGAAATTGAAAGAGATGTTAAACAAGCAGACATCTGCAAATACAGATCTTTGAAAACGACTACTATTTCTACAATAATAAAAAAACAACCATAAACTATTGCCCCTTTTTGGGGTTTCCGGAAAACGAAAAGAAAAATTTTGAGATGTTACCATAGAGACCATCTACGTATCAAAAAAGGATAAATACTTAAACAAGTTACTCCATTCTTCAGTTCGCAAAATTATTTCATGTTGCAGGATTTACTTGTAATTCGCGGTAACTGCCTAGCTTTAAAAAGCGTGACAACTTAAAACAGAAATCGGAAGTAAGAACAACAGGCAAAAATACGGCGCCATCGTATATTTTTACCATGAACAAACATGGAACAAAGCTGTGGGAAAAATCCTATAAAGAAAGGGAAAAACACGTTAAGAAGCGATACATCTATCGATGAACAGAAAAGACAGTAGCAAATGTTAATACATAGTTGTAAATTAGTAATAAAAAAAGAATAACCCTATAACCAAATGAGTACTACAAAAGATTATATACATCCATCCATAATTATATACATTTTTTCGTGATGATCAGGGGCCATATTAAAACTTAATTAAACTTTATTGCTCGTTAAAATCTACTGAATTTTAGTAGCAGCTCACCTTAATCCTCATATTATTTATTATTATATATAGGATATTCAATTATTAGTTATTTTAAATTTTGTTTAAATAAAAAATATACATTTTTCAATTATTTAATTGGAAATTTGATTAGTTATCACTTAATTTTTTCAAACTTTGTATCAAAATAATATCAGTATTAGTAAGTAAAAATTTTATTGTGATAGTTTATTAAAATTTAAGTGAAGCGTCGAGCCGCCACTGAGCCAAACTACAATCTAATGGCATCGTGCGTGGCTGATATGATTGAGTTGCAGTTGTTGCGGCGCGGAGAATGCACAATGCAGATGTTGATCCAGTCGGCCCTGACATTGACATTGAGCGACCTCTGCCGGGTAGAAGGGGCAGGTGCACCGACACTGGGGCACACACCGGGTGCAAAAAAATCAGATACGAGCACGGAAGGGTCCCACTGGCCTAAATTCGCACGGCTCTTGTTTTGGGCGTTTGAGGGAAAGCGAAAAACGTAATCAGATGTTTCTCGTCAGTCAATCACATATTATTAACACAAACAAATAATAGGAAATGATTACATTAGGATTTACATTTTACGTTATTACTGTTGTCAATTCAGTAAAGATTTACTGATCAGAGATTTAAAACTTTTGACAAAAAATACTTTCCAATAAAGGGAGGCCAATTTTTTGAATGGGTATAAGTATTAGATGGATACTGAGTGTCGGAAAAAAGTTTACAGTGGAATAGGATTACTTTAAAACTAACTGTGAAATTTGATACATATATGTACAGTCATACCTTGTGTTTTATTAGATCAATTTGGAAATAACATATTTAGATTTGAATCCCATTTTGAGATATTTACTTATTTATATTATCAAAGATGAGTAAATATATATTTGTAAGTAAGGGAATGTTGTTTTTATTTTTAAATTTAAAAATATTGCCATCCACTGACCATAAATTAACTTAATATAACATCAGCATATTTCAGTTAAATATACTATTACTAGTTAATGTGCTTATAGTAAAATTTTGGAAAAAGCAGCCCTTATAAGAATAGAAGTTTCGAAAGCATAGCAAGATAGCAGATGTCAGCATTGGCTTAAAAAGTTTAAGAACAGTCATGGTATAAAATCTGGAAAATATGTTGAGTCTGATAAGCATTTAATGATGAATGAAATTAGAGCAGATCTTAAACAAACCATCCCTGAACCATCCCTGAACAAAAGTTTTTGTTCTCACAGCAGCAACATTTATTAATCTGGCTCTCCACTTGAGTTTGTCGAATCTTTTATATGCCTGTGTAGTCTTTTTAATTTTACAGGGCGAATTTTACAAAATCGAATATCGAGCCATACTAAATTCTTGCATTTAAAAGGCAATATCATCCAATTTTAAAAACTGACGGTTCAGTATTCGATTTTTTCCATCTTTACAAAAACACTAACATCGACTGGGACATAAATGACTTTTAAACAGCAACTGAGCATCTAATATGGCTGAAATTTTCAAGGTTATCTTTCAATGCATGCGCAATTATATTACCGAAAAGAAAATGTATGTAGTGTTATCTATGTAGTGTTATATTGTCGTGGACTGCGTCGAATGAGACAGCAGCAGCAGAGTGTCATCACACACCCAACCGTTGGGTTCCACAATCTCATGTGGAACATACAATAACCTGCGTCTCAGCCTAAAAAAACATTTTTGTTCGTTGCTCCCGGTCAAGCATCAAAAGCAACAAAAATGTCCATAAATATATATATATATATATATATATATATATATATATATATATATATATATATATATATATATATATATATTTGCATTTGGTAGGCTCAACATAGTGTTTAAGAGCAGACTCCCACTTTGCCTGAAAAGAAAAGTATTCGATCAGTGCGTTCTACCCGTTATGACATACGGAAGTGAAACCTGGACACTCACATCGCAATCAATTCAAAGACTTCGGGTGGCACAGAGGGGAATGGAAAGATGTATGCTTGGCATTACAAGACGAGACAGAAAGTCCTGCGCATGGATCAGGAAACAAACAAAAGTCTGTGACATCATTGGAAGAGTAAAACAGTTGAAATGGAGATGGGCAGGCCATATAGCGAGGCGATGGGACGACAGATGGACCAAGGCAATCCTGGAGTGGATACCGCTTGATCGCAAACGTCCGCGAAGAAGACCGAAAGCACGATGGACTGATGACATCGTTAAGTATATTGGACCCGAGTGGCAGAGGAAAGCCCAGGATCGTGAAGGTTGGAAGCATTCTGAAGAGGCCTTCATCCTGCAGTGGATCGATATGGGCTGATGATGATGATGATGATGATGATGATGATGATATATATATATATATATATATATATATATATATATATATATATATATATATATATATATATATATATATATATATATATATATATATATCATCAGCCCGTGTCGATCCACTGCAGGATGAAAGCCTCTTCAGTATGCTGCTTCCAAGTTTCATGGTCTTGGGCTTTCCTCTGCCACTCTGGTCCAGTATACTTAACATATCATCAGTCCCTCGTGCTTTCGGTCTTATTTGCGGGCGTTTTGCGATCAAGCGGTATCCAGGATTGCCTTGGTCCATCTATCTCCCCATCGCCTCGCTATACTCTTCCAATAATATCACACACTTTCATTTGTTCCCTGATCCATGTGCAGTCCTTTCTGTCTCGTCTTGTAATACCAAACCTACATCTTTCCATTCCTCTCTGTGCAACCCGAAATTTTTGAGTTGATTGCGATGTGAGTATCCAGATTTCACTTCCGTATGTTATAACGGGTAGAACACACTCATCGAAGACTTTTTTTTCAGACAAAGTGGCAGTCTGCTCTTAAACACTATGTTGGGCCGGCCAAATGGCAGCTCTAGGTCTTATTAAAGGAAAACGATATCATCTGCAAATCTAAGATGGTTTAAGTTTGCACCATTAATCTTTACACTATCGTGCTCCCAATTCAGACTACGGAATACTTCTTTAAGGGAAGCCGAGAAAAGAATAGACGATATTGCGTCACCTTGCCGTAACCTTCGCTCTATATTAATTCCCACTTCAAAGTAATCAAGGTGAATTGTTTCTGTAGCTCCATCATATATCGATCCAAATAAGTTTACATATGTTTTGTCTACCCCCTGTCTAAGCAAAACATCCATTATGGTCTGCTTTGAGATTAAGTCAAATGTTTTTTAGTAGTCGATAAAACCCAAGCACAATGGCATACGATCATGGAAGAAGTTACTTGATGACGAAAGTGATGTGCGCAAGGAAATTGAGAATGCAAGTGAAAATCAAGAGCTTCTTTCTTTAATGGCAAAAGTACCCGACTGTGAGAGTGTGAATTTAGAGGACATTGCAGGTTGGATGGAAAGTGATGAAGGCGACGACATAACCGACGATGACTTTGTGAAAATGGTGGTTGGTAACGAGACTGTCACGGAAGAGAGTGAGAACAAGAACAAATAAATCAAATTCCACATTCTGAAGGTCTAAAAATGATTGAAGGAGTTTTTGTGTATATCAGTCAATAGAAGGAAGCGACGCCGGCAGATATCATTTGTTTAAGAAAGTAGAGGGACATTTCAGCGTGAAAGAGAACACAAAGGGCAAATTAGAAAAAAGTACAAGATTTCTTTAACAAAGATCTATCTTTAAAAAATGTATGTACATATGTGTATATATATATATATATATATATATATATATATATATATATATATATATATATATATATATATATATATATATATATATATATATTGTTGATCCTTTTTGCATATCGATAGTGTCGAGTTAGCGTTGTACCATCCAGTTTTGCCTAACCCTTGCACATGTCTCAGCCTTTTCTCTAATTTTTGATGAAGTCCCTGTTCTTTTTAGCTTTGCTCTGTATATTATTTTTAAGATATATATGAGGTGTGTAAATAAAATACGTGGACTGGTCATATTATATCGGCTTGAAATTCGGAGAAATTAGAGCGTTACTAAAAAGAAATGACATTTGTCATCTATATGAAACGTAAATCTCCATCTATATGAAACGTAACTGAACAAACTTCAACCGATGAAAAACTTTATTTCTAGAAAAGCAAACTTCTGTTTAAAAGCGCTTCCTGTATGTTATAACTATGTACTTATTCGAAGATCTCGTCCACATTCCGCGTATTAAAGTATGTTAAAAATATAATTTCTAGGTTCCTCTTTACGGCTAAACTGTGAAGTTGGTATCGAACACTAATTATTTTCTAAATCGTGCCATCTCACTTTATGTTTTTCGTTAAACAATAAAATAATCAAGTTTAAAATAAAATACGTTGAGTTAAAATTATATGACAGAAATTCGATTTTTTTAATTGCTGATAGCTGATGAAGTCATTAAATGTTCATTAAGTACTGTTACTTTAAACAGTTATGGAAAATAGATGCTTTTAATACTTTTTTCTAATCATTCGGTGCCAGACTTGGGGCTTTCCTGATAATCACATACATGCAGGCCAAAGCATATACTCAGTGTCAAAATATTAAGATACACTTGAACAATTAGATTTTACGACTTTTAAAAATAACATCATGCATTTTTACTCATTTTGAAATTGAAATAAAGTTAAATATTCAAAATTCATTCGCTTGTGACCATCCCTAAAAAAAAAACTCCATGTTTGAAAATTGATGATAATTTTCTCGAGCCCACTTACAGCTTTCCAACTTTCCAGATTTCCAAGAAAAAAACTTTATATTTTTAATTTTTAAATGGATTTTGGATGCGTGAAAATGTTAGACACATCCTCAATTTTAAGAGGAAACTTAAAAAGAGGAAAACATAATCACATAACTTTTTAATATTTTATGGACTTTCCACGATCTCTTAATAAGTCAAAAAATATTTTTGGCAATAAATCATACAACTGTTTTGTTGTTTGTGGTGGAATTTCTTTCCATGAAGTCCGAATAGCACTTTTTCATAATTTTAAATTATCTTGATTCACTATAAACTAATCTTGACACCTCCCCAGACGTTTTCAATAATATTCAAGTCTAGAACCAATCCGATATAATTTATTTATAACTTGTTATTTTATAACTGTTCTAATACATTTATATATTCTTGATAGATAACTCGATGAGAAAGAAACCCTTTTACAGTTACCATTACTTTAAGGTTAAGTACCTCTTTTTGTAGCCAATAGCCTCCTAAACCATAATACTTCCTCCTCCCAGTTGCCATCTTGACAAAAAAAATTCTTCATCCCTGAGATCATGAAAATAAAAGGTAAAAATGAAAAGTTGTATAGTCGGCTCGCAGAGAATATTAAAAATACTGAAATAACAAGGACATTTCTTCCGTGCTCCATGTAATATGGCTCCATATATATATATATATATATATATATATATATATATATATATATATATATATATATATATATATATATATATATATATATATGTATATATATAATACATATATTCTTCTCGCAAAATTTGAGCGTTCATTTCCATAACAAAACAAATTATTTTAACAATCAAAGTACTGGACATCGTTAGCTAACACATGGGTTGAAAAGTCCCGGGCCTAACAAAGAAAACACAGTTTTTTTGGTTCAAAATTAGCTTTATTCATCAACGTAATCTCCATCAAGAGCAACGCAATCATTCCAGCGCCGCTCTAACATTTCAATACCACTTTTGTAGAATGATTTATCTTTTGCCTCAAAATAAGCCTCAGTTTCAGCGATAACCTCTTCATTCGTGCGAAATTTCTTACCGGCGAGCATTTTTTTCAGGTCTGCGAACAGCCAGTAGTCGCTGGGAGCCAAATCTGGCGAATACGGTGCATGTGGGAGCAATTCGAAGTTGAATTCATGTAGTTTTGCCATTGTTTGCCAACATTTCTTTCTTTGCCATATGCGGTCGTTTCTTTGCAATTTCGGCCTTCAAACGCTCCAATAACGCTATATAATATTCACTGTTAATGGTATTTCCTTTCTCAAGATAGTCGATGAATATTACACCACGCACATCCCAAAATACCGAGGCCATAACCTTTCCAGCCGATTGTTGTGCTTTCGGGTGCTTTGGACGAGGTTCACCAGTTGCTGTCCACTCAGATGACGATCGTTTTGATTCCGGAGTGAAGTGATGGATCCATGTTTCATCCATTGTCACATATCGACGCAAAAATTCCGGTTTGTTACGTTTAAACATGGCCAAACACTGCTCAGAATCATCAACACGTTCTCGTTTTTGGTCAACAATGAGCAAACGCGGCACCCACTTTGAACAGAGCTTTCTCATAGTCAAATGCTTATGCAATATAAAGCCAACACGTTCTTTTGATATCTTTACGATGTCAGCTAACTCACGCAACTTCACTTTTCGATTATTCAAAACGATTTTGTGGATTTTTTGTATGTTTTCTGGTGTTACCGCCTCATTTGGACGTCCACTGCGTTCTGCATCATCGGTGTCTCTACGACCACGTTTGAAGTCAGCAAACCAACGTTTTATTGTAGTTTCTGATGGAGCGGAGTCCCCATAACACTTTTCAAGCCATTGCTTCGCTTGAACGGTATTTTTTCCCATCAAGAAGCAGAGTAAAATTAAAACACGAAATTGTTTTTGATCCATTGTTTTGAAAATAACAAAAGTAGCGTCACTCTTAGTACAATAACTCACAAACTAATGAATAGAATATTATGAAATTTTAACAGCTGTCTTTTGAAGGTTAGTATTAACTGAAAAAAAGGTGACTGCAATAAAACTAGCGCCATCTATGTGTTAGGCCCGGGACTTTTCAGCCCATGTGTTATAACTTTTTCACACTTTTGGGTCAAAGATTAGATTCCGCGCCAAAAGAACTTTTGGTTTTTTAAGGCCAACTATTCAACAAGCCAAATTTTCACTTCTTCGTAAGAAAGTAAGTATTGTTCTGAAAGTCCGTGCTGCATAGATTGAAATAAGTGGTAGTCCGAAGGGGGTAAGTCCGGTAAATATGGTGGGTGGGATAGAACGTCCCATTTAACGTTTTCTAAATAGTATTTTTTACATTTTGCTACATGGGGCCGAGCATTGTAATGTTGAAAATGACTTTATCGTGGCTTTGGGCGTATTCTGGTCTTATTCCTTCAATCCTTGTTTCAATTTCATTAATTATTGTCGGATTCGATTGCCAGTAATCATTTCACCAGGTTTCAGTAGTTCGTAATGCACAACTCCCCTACTATCCCACCAAATACACATCAAAGCCTTTTGTCATGTATATTGCGTACTATTTATGATGTTGAAGGCTGGCCTGGGTCTATCCATGTTTTCTGCGCTTTGGGTTGTCAAAATAGATCCACGTTTCATCATCTGTCACAACTCGACACAAAAAACCTTTTCTTTTTTGTCTGGTAAGCAATATTTCACAATGTGTGTAGACGTTCGGAAATGGTGAATCGGGCAACATTCAATCCTTCTGCCAATGTTTCAATGTATAAATTGAGTTTTCAACCAATAATGCTAGCAAATCTGCATCTTCAAACTTGTTCGGCTCTCCTGGACGCTCATTGTCTATCATATCAAAATCACCACTTTTAAAGCGTATAAAGCATCGTTTACAAGTTTTTTGGATTTGAGCATGTTCATTATAGGCTTCAACTAACAGTCGATAACTTTCAGCAGCCATTTTCTTCAAATGAAAGAAGTTTATTAAATTTCACCGCAAAACGTCTTTTTCTGGTACATAATTCAACATATTCAAAGCTATGAAAAACTATTTTATTTGCACAATGACTGTTTGAAATGAATGTTTTTCCCTTGACACTTACTGGAGTAATCAGTATGGCCCTAAGGCTGGAAAGTTTAGAGACCCCTGGTCTATACCAACAAATGTATTAGTAACGTCATGTCTTTGCAAAATCGAGTTTATTAACCGAAACACTTTTATGCTTCTCACGCCATCCTATGGTTGGTAATAGTACTACTGTGCGAAACTAATGTTCCTGGCCCTCCCCGTGGATAGCAAGCCCCATATAGATACCAGGTATGCAAGAAGCTTTGCATAGTGGGCTCATAGAAAATATTAAACATATTAAAAAACAATGTTTTTTTCCGTGCTCTGTGCGAAAGTTCCATTCCATTTCCGACCCATTTCTTTAGTCATCATCAAACGTTCGATGAAACCCCAGTCAAAATCCCGACTGGTGACGGGTTAAGACCAGAAACCAGTTTCGAGAAACGCTTGCTGATGTTTGGTGACGACTAAAAGAATGGGCAAATTTTTGGGAGGAGCGGGAAAGAAATTTCCTTGTTTTTTAAACCTTTTTAAAAGGAAAAACCGTCAAGCCCATCTAAGCTTAATTTTTCAACAAAAAAAAATATAATTTCCTTCCATTGCTCGGTCCATACCATAATCTTTTCAGAGAAAGACATTCTGGCATATTTGTTGCGAGTTTTAATGCTGGTTTCCTTTTAATTTTTTTTACAATATTCTTATACCTGTTGAATTAATCGTTGAACATTCTTAACTCTTGTTTGGGCTTTACCAGCTTCCTCAGCAATTGTTCTTGAAGTCGAATTCAATGCAATTCTCAGAATGAGTCTTTTTTATCTATCAGATAGAGCAGGTGACCTCCCAGTTGAATGAGGAGTTTCGTATATCTCGCCGAATCGAATCAACTTGGTAACCGATGAAAAACTTCATTTTAATCGGCTTCCTATGTAATATTTTTAATTGTTTTTTCTAAACAAATCTATCAAATCAAACTGATGAATAATTAAACTAAACTGATATATTATAATAAAACATCTAGAGAATTAAGAAATATTATATATAGTCTAGTAAAATATAAGTCTATATAAGTGTGTTTAATATTTTACCCAAAAAGCAAGTAAATATTTACTAATAATCGTTTAATATCAAGGTGAATTAAATTTCTTTCCTTTTCCAATATGCTATGGTAACTTAAATTTGAAACAAATTGAAAAACACTAAAAAATCATAATAAAACTTAATTATATTTAGATTTGTTGAGATTTCTATGGGGATATCTAGCATTTTAACACTGAGTATATGTGACATTAAATATCAAAGAGCTTACATCTAACCAGAGGAAGGTGATGATATTTTAAGATGAATAATATTTTAAGTTGTCTTTCAATTTTTTGGATTATGCGCTAATCAAATTCAAGGTTCGAAAAACTGGTGATTGTTCATTACAATTTCAAGGTAACTGCTTATCGTAGCTGTAAAAATACTAAATTTTTGTTTGTCAGGTGTTGGAATAAATAATAACCAATAGGTTGTGTGTCAAAACCAAATGTTTTAGTTGCCCGTCAATTGTTAAATGGACCGTGTATTTAATGAAATGATTACGAATTTTCCATTAAACATTCTGACAAGGTTGAAATAATATAAATATGTGATTCAGTTTTCCTGGCAACTTTTTTGTTGCATAAACAGCACATCTTTCATTAGCAGGTATCAAATTCAAATAATTGTGAATATATGGTCTAATTGATGTTGCGATATTTTAATATTAAATATAATTATATATAAATAGCACAACAAATCTATAAGGAAAAGCATATTAAATGGTTTAACCTTTTTTAAACTTGAAGTAACCGATACTTGATGGAAATTCATTTTAAATAAATAAGCAATGATTAATATCTAAAATTTCCACTATATTTAAAATTGTATGTAAAAAAATTGTTTCGATACACAGTGCCCTTTTACAATATAAACTATGTTAAATGAACAGTAAGAAAATTAATTACAACCTAAACTGCCTATCGACCTAATAATACCACAAAAGATGATAGTGGGGAAACCCATTTTTTCAACGTCTAGGAGGGCAATATAAGTTTAATAACGGTGAACTATTGAAATACAGCTGATCATTTAGCAAACTATGCAAATTTTTAATTTTATTAATTTCTAGGCTCTCTAAAAGATTTCATTTTTTAGATTTATTTTCATTATATACCATTTTAAAATTATCATTGAAAGTATGATTTTCTAACATTAAGTAGTTAGCATAATGGGAATTATTTTGTTATATAGTATCATTTCTTTTATATTAATTGAGTCTAGTAGAGAAAGACCTTCCTGTTTGTCCAACATATACATTTGGACACGACCCGCTCTCAATTAAATAAACTCCTGATTTATATAGTTTATTTGTTTGACTTTTATGGTTTTTAATGAGGCGTTCAAGATTATTGTTTGTTTTGAAAGCAATATTTATATCGTTTATACACAGTTTAGGTTGTAATTACTTTTCTTACGGTTAGTTTAATATAGTTTGTATTTGAAAAAGGCAGTGTGTTGTTATACATGTAATTTTAAATATAGCGGAAATTTTGGACATTAATCGTTGCTTATTTATTTAAGTATTTTTGTTCAAAAAAATCGAGAATGCAAATATTTTGTTCATAAAAGTTTTAAATAATTTCTATTTCTTTTACAGTTTACTTTCTGATAATTCTAATATAGCAGGTCTTGCAGGCTATTGCAGGTCTAAATTGGGCGGTTTTTTTATTCTTGAATAAAGCATAGATGGCCTTGTGAATTTGCCTATATATGACATTTATAAAAATGGAGTCGTACACAATTCAACAACGTGTTAAAATTGTTGAATTATTTTTTGAAAATGGGCGTTCAGTGAAAAATGTGTTTACGAGAATTACGTGGTATTAACGCTTTGCACAATTGTCCATCTGAAGGCACTATCAATCGAATTGTTCAAAAATTTACAGAAACTGTGTCGGTGGAAGATGAAAGAAGAGCAATATATAGTCGTAGTAGTTGTTCACAAGATCATATTGAGTTAGTACGTACAAGTGTTGCTGAAGACTCAAAAAATTCCATTGGTCAACTTTCACAATAATTTTGACTCAGTGAATCAACAATATGGCGTATATTACGAAAGGATTTAGCTCTGAAGGCATATAAGGTTCAAATAACACATGAACTAAAGCTACTGGGTCTTTGAAAACGTCGTGTATTTGTCAATTAGATCAAAGCACAAACACATACTTTTCTTCAAAAAAAAAGAGGACGTATGTGGAGCTGCAAGAGGTGGTTATTTAGCAGATATTGTTTTTCGTGTTTAAATCATTCACTATGCTTCAGTTGTTATCAATAAAAAAAAATTGAAATCAACGCAAATGCTGTGTTTGATTCAGGAATTATAAAAACCGTTCAATTTGAAATACCCGTTATAAACTCACAAATACGAATACAGTTCATGCAATACGTTAGAAAGATGGTTTATATATTTATAATAACCATTTATAACTTATCCTTATATAGCCCGGATCAACGTTTTATGTCTATGTCCATAAGCATATTTGCTTGAAATTTCAACTCCTGCGATTTCCCACTCTATTTCCATGGTCAGTTCCGAGAAATATATGATTTAATTTTTTTTTAAATTAGTGTTAAAACTAGTTCTAAAGTAGTGTTTGATAATGTAACATTGTTTTACGAAACTATAGTCACACAAAGTTAAAAAGTAAAAGTGATAGATACCATAGTAAAAAATTTGTTTTATTCGGTTTAAAAATAAACTATCACAAAGTAACGGACAAATCAATCAATCATTTGATATGAGTGAAGTTGTTTCATCAAAATGTTATTCATTCATTCATCAAAAATTATAAAGAAATGGTCTTCTGTCCCATATTTCAATATCATGGAAAATGTCGGTTGGATGTTTTCAAGATGATTTTATAGTGAATCAAGAACATTTACAAATATGGAAGATTTGAAGGGTGCTCTCCAGGCTTTATAGCAAGAAACTCCATAGGAAACAATAAAACAGTTGTATGATATATCACCAAAAGTAACTTTTGATTTCATAAAAGATGGTCATGTTATTCTTACTTTAGGGTAGTGTATGATATTTCAAATTTCTAGTAAGAATAATAATGTTATGTAATTAATCTAATATTTTTAAGAAACTATCTAAATACAACTAACTAAAAGAGCAATGTCAAAACTAGAAAAAAAAAAAAATTTGAATATATCCTTTTCAATAATTGGAATGTCCCTGGTAAAACATTAGATTTAATAGTGGATTTTTTTTCGTTAATTTGACGTAACTCTCTCGATTTTGAAGGTAAATCAAGCGTAGTTTCAAGGCAAAAGTATAAAAATATATTTTTCATTCCAATTATCTCCACCGCTAGATACAAACGATTCAACTGACAATAAACGAATCCAACTTGTACATTTCAATTATACGGATGTCGTTTAAGTCATACGTTAACAAAACTACGTTTATAGGTTTTGCTAACATATGTTCACAACTTATTCGTGATGCATTCTGTAATATGACACTATGAATGTTTATCTGATACCAGCTGAATGGACATATATATGGTTTTGTTTTGTTTCACATAAATATGAATAACATATGGCACAAATTTTCTACATATGTACGAGGTTCAGTCATATTACGGCCTTGCCTTTTGTGATAAAAAGACTGAAAAATATAAATCAAGTTGTAAACTATCGGGGATTTGTTAGCGAAAAATAAATTCAAGTGTAGTTACAATTTAATTAATTTGGCAGCATTAAAATTTCCCAATTCTTCTATTGAAAACTTTAGTATGCAATACTAAACTCGAAGAGATTTACCAGTGAACACCAAATCACTTCTAAATTTCTCGATGAACGTTTAGCTAACCTTATTAAATGATTAATTCGACGATCATTGATTTAAAATCTATGCGAGTTGTGCACTATGAAGGAGATAGGTCGGATCTATATATATATATATATATATATATATATATATATATATATATATATATATATATATATATATATATATATATATATATATATATATCGCCTTGATGTATTAAGACCACAAGAAGATGGAAATATAAGATCAATATGAAGAAATTACCTACAATGCGCTTGACGGTTACTTTAATAACACAAGCAGAAAAATATTTCAAAAAGTCAAAAATCTCAAATGAGGGAGTCTTTTTGGCGGCGTCAAGTACATTATTTTGCAAAACTATAAGAAAACATATTCGTGAGGAAACGCGTCGTTCAACGTGCAGCTAATGCAGAAAACATTGGAAGCAAAGGGGGGAATAAACAAAATTAAACACAAGCTGAGAATAAAAGGACTCACATTTTTGCCTGAATGCGTGAGGATGGCACCGTGTGTAGGCCGCTTACAGAAATCTTAGGAGGTTATTAGAAAATTTTATTCAAAGTTGCATGAAGATCAGAACCAGTCAAAGACATCAATGCACACGGAAGGGCAAATGTCAGTTATCCTAGTGGATGAGGTGGCAAATGCTATGGAATCGTTGAAGAATGGTAAAGTTTCATGAAAGGACCGCGTTAGAGTTGAAATGCTAAAGACTGGCGATTAAACTTTAATTAAAATACTGGCAAAATTGTACCCAAATATAGCAAAGGACAAAAAATAACCAACTTACAATACCAAACTATCTTTCATGAAAAAGGAGCATAGGAAGATCAAAAAAACTACCGCTCAATAAGCCTCCTATCAGTAATGTACAAAGTTTTCACCAATGTAACATTTAAAAGAATATTAAGAACACTGAATGATGCACAACAAAGAGAACAAGCAGGCTTCAGAAGTGGATTCAGTACAACGGATCACATCCAGGTTGTCCAACAGGCCATATAAAGTCCAAACGAATACACCATGCTACTGCACTTGATTTTTATGAAAAGGCATTTGACTCAATCTCAAAGCAAGCCATAATGGATGCATTGCTTAGCCAAGCGGTAGATACAGCATATATAAACCTACTGGGATTCATGTATGATGAAGCTACAGTAAACAGCAGAATGATTTAATATCAACCATTCTTTTGTGGGCCTGCATTGAAGAGGTATCCCGTGATCTGGATTGGGAACAGGATTGTATACAAATTAATGGTGCATACATAGGCCATTGTAGATTCTCAAAAGATATCGTTCTCTTGACGACTTGAAGACCCTGATGAGCTACGAAAACACATGCAAGAGAATAATCCTGAAACAGGGAGGGATATGAATATTGTGGATCACTGTGTGTATATATATATATATATATATATATATATATATATATATATATATATATATATATATATATATATATATATATATATATATATATGTTGTTGTTGCAACAAATAATTTCAATGGTGAATCACCGGCTGGATCACTATATTCAAATATTTAATAGTGGATCATCGGGAAATAGAACGGCGTGTTAAATGTGACTACTTTAAGAACAAACTCCCACTTTTTCTGAGTAGAAAAGTCTTTACTCAATACGTTCTGCCAGGTAATGACATACAAAAGTGCAATATGGATACTCACATTACAATCGGCTCAAAAAATTCCTGTAGCACAAAAGGCAATGGAAATGTATATGCTCGGCATTATAAAGCGGAAAAGAAAGACCTGCATATGGAACCAAGAAAAAATGAAAGCATATGACATGATTAAAAGAGCAAAGGAATTAAAATGGAGATGGGCAGATGATATATCGAGGCGATGTGACGACAGATAGACCAAAGCAATATTATATACGGTTGATCTAGCGTTTGTTGTTAGTTTAATTATTGCTCTATAGCACAACTTAAAAACCATTTTTCATTTATCGGTCAATGTTAGCGATAATTCAAAATCCTCCGTGGTATACAGAGAATTAATTTAAATCTTTGCCGAGGTATATAAATATTGTAATTCTCTTCTATTGGCATCTGTTTTATATAGATATCCAACTACATCCACGACTTTATCTTTGGTTGTTCTGATGTCCAGGAAGGCCTTCAGACGAGGAAACAGGAAATTGAAAGCCTCGCCGAGCGTCGACATTCCGAAATCCGGCGACGCCGCAACAGATGCTATGCAGATGCACCTGACAGTCTCGTTATATAACTGACCTTGAACGCCGTCATTGTTTGAAGAAAAATGCAGCGATGTTCGAGTCGACTGGTTGCAGTGCCGGGTCGAACACAGAATCGACCTAGGCCTAGCTGAATTACGTAAAACAAAAGAAAATTCATGAATGATGCGGTTTTAGTTTAACATTTATACCATACTGAGTAACTGTTACTAAAAATATGATATTGATATTATAAAATAATGGGAACTTAATGAACAATGATATTAGTTCGCGCTTTTAATCAGAAATGCTACTACAATTTTCCTCAACTTTTCTTAAAACAAAATGAATAATATTTATAGAATGTTACTACGTACGTTTTTAATCATAAAGGGTTTTCCAATAAGAGCATCAGAACTTTAAAATGAGGCACAATGATAACTACAAGTGATAATTCAGTAACTTTTATTTTATCTTGAAGAACAAATTATGGCATTATGTTTTGAAAATGTGGTTTAAATCTCCCCACAGTCTTTGTATGGTTGAATGTATTCAGGAGATCCAATTTCTGCTTATTCTTTCATACATATTGCATGGTGGTGATCTGAATCTTTCGTTTAAATTAAGAATTGTTCAGGATTTACGCACGATCTCGGTAGCCAGCTAATATTACCATTTCGCGAAATAAGGCATCCAGAAAACTTTTCTTGCAATAAATCGATTGTCTGGCGAAATATGTAACGTTGCACCCTCTCGTTGAAAGAAAGCATTGTTACATTTAGCAGACCCGGCTAAAAATATTCTGTTAGCATATTCAATAGCGTTCACCATGAACACGATTTTCACCATCGCGTTCAAAAAAACACATATGTACAATCGTGTCAGAATCATCGAAACCAAAAGAACAGCACAAATTCCATAGTTATAATTTGTAAAGATAAAATTGTATAACACATAACATACAAAACAACATAGAACATGATTACTAACAAATTTTAGACCAGAAACTGGCTACGTCTAGCACATTCAGGAGGTCCTCTACGATGTAGGTGTTTGGGCCTAGCATGAAATCAGCAGTAGTCTGCTCATGTTCACAAACTCTCTCTCTCTCTGCTCATGTTCATATTATTTTTGGAACTTGCAACTCCGTGGCTTAGTCTAGTCAATGATCTCCATATAACCCATTCCTCGGAGAAGTTCCTTCCTTGGTATACACCAATCTGGTTTCTATTTTGCCACGTTTCTACTGTAGTTTGTTGCGGTGTATTGGTAGGATTCTCTGTTGTGTGCAGGGAACTCTTTCTCGATCTGGGTCGGCGACCGGCAGATTGATGTCCGGATAGGAGATCATTAGTAGATGTAAATGATTTAGTTTTTTTTCCTCCTGGCTACCACTTCGTGTCTAATGCTAGAGGGGGTGCAGTTTATCATACGGTGTTGGTCTCAGACATGCCTTTTCAAGCTATCTGTAATGGTCTCGTCGCTTGCTCGTTTCTCAGGTGGAAGACGCAGATTTGGGTCTTCGAGGGGCTATGTTTGACTTGACTCTCCTTATAATAGGCAGCAAGTTGGTCAAGGCTTTCTGATCATTTCTGTTCGATGGTCTCAACATTATCTGCTTGAGCAGTGATGGCACAGTAATCTACGTATATGAAACTTTAAGTGCCTTCCGGGAGTGGTTGGTCATTGGCGTAAAAGTTGAAAAATAGTGGGACCAGGACGCTACCTTGCTGTAGGCCATTCTCTTGATTTCGCCACCGGCTTCTCTGCTCTTGAAGGTTTTAAAATAATGTTCTGTTTTAAGGGAGGTTTCCAACCATTTGTGTCAGGCTGTAGACCCTGGTTAGTTCATACACTCTCCGTAATAGCAGTCGATGGTTGATTGTATCGTAGGTCGCCGATGGGTCTATAAAGACGGCGCAGTGATTTATTTTTTCCCAAATACATCCTCGTTGTGTTGTATTAGAATCAGTACCTGCGAATTACAGCATTTACCCGATATATACCTGACTTGTTGTAGGATCAGGAGAGGCTCCATTGCATTCACTAGTCTGCGGAGAATCATCTTGCGGAGAATTTTATAAGTATGGCATGGTTATGAAATATGACTGTAGCTTTTAGAGTCATTCATTCTTTGCCTGGTTTTAGGATCGCTATAACTCGGGACCACCTCCAGATCTTAAATGTTTTACCTGATGTTATACGGCTGTTGATCAATGCTAGTAACCAAATTCTAGCAGCGGGTCCGAAATGTTTTATCTGTTCGACGCATATCTCGTCAAGGCCCACTGCCTTCCGCCTTTTGCACTTGTTGGTTGCCTTATCGAGTTCTGTCGCGCTCTGTTCTATTAGCTTGGATGTTCGTATTGCGTTTGTTTGAGGGCTTTCCATTGTTAAGCAGCTGATGTGCAATTTGGTCTGACTTGACATTGGCGTGGGCGGTAGTTTAAAAAAAAAGTTCTATCTGAAGGAGTAATACTTCCAAAAACCGCATTAAACAGTGACTTTCTGCAGGTAAAAATGTAACTTTTGAATTATTTGAGGATTTTCCTCGGTCCAAATCCTGCATATATAGTTGTTCACAAACCCATTAGGCCATAAGAAATATGAATTAACACAATGTATTAGATACAGCACAACGCAGCGCAGCACTGCAGAGCACAGCATAACACAGCACACAACATAGCACATAACATAGCACACAACATAGCACACAACATAGCATACAACATAGCACACAACATAGCACACAACATAGCACACAACATAGCACACAACATAGCACACAACACAGTCTATGAGTGACATTTACATTCCAAATAGCGTTACATTCCAACAGCCGCTATTAGATTTGAAATTTCTAACACCTTTATTAGAAAATTGTTTAAATCAACTACCAAATTTTGGTGAAATAAAATTCATGATGTAAGAAAATGAAGTAATCATATATATTTCGTTTACTTTTAGTTGGTGTTATTTGTAAGGAAATTAGAATACGAAAAAAATGGAACTACGACGATTTCAATAGCGCCAACTGGCGCGAATATAATGCCGTCTATGGGTGAACTAATAACGAACTGCCTAAAACCAGAAACGAAACCGAAATTGCTTCATTAGGCTGTGGCGATTTTTCGAAATCACGTACGCTCGAAGACAAGATTTCTTTTCTGGACCTTTAATTACCATAATTGACGGTTTTGCTTTTGTATAGTCAAAAAAGACCAGTGGGAATGAAACACGACATTCTATAGGCTCGAATACGCGCAGCTTTTTCATTATTTGGTTTCGTAATAATATGATCGACATATAACAGTGCACCAAAAGGTTTATTGAAGGGATTTTCTCACGCCATGTGGTTAAAATAGCCAAAATTGTGCCTTTCGTTAACTCAAAACGTCACGCAACATGTCGTAATCCTACTGAAAACTTAGAAACACTTACTTAGAAAAACTTAGAACACACTTAGAAATTGAAATGATGAGATGAGAAACAGAAAAACTTGTATCTTATTTTAGCCAATTTATTTAACGAAAATGAAATTTGGTTTTGATTTGTTTTTAAATGATATTTAATAATGATACAAAACATGTATATGAACATAAGTTTAAAGAAATTCCTTACGCATATTATTAAGCTGATTAGAGATTAATTAGATAATCCCGATTATCATTTTCCTTCAGGTTTTTGATTCTGAGATTGTAGTTAATGAAGTCTCTGTAAAAACTACTACATGGCAACGATTAGCACATTGTTAGTGTCAAAATATTAGACGCACTACAGATATTTCAGAAGATTTAATTAAAACAAAGTTTTATTATTATTTATTGGTGATTTTTTATTTGATTCAATATAAATGAAACTATTGCAAAAAGGAAAAGAGTGTAATTGACCTTGATCATAACATAAAACCATTATGAGTAAAAAGTTACTTTTTTTAGGAGTCGAAAGGTTAAGCACACCTGATTATATTTCAGATTTCTAATTCCCTAAAGGTTTTATCACAATTTACCATTTTTAAAATAAATAAAAAAAATACAAATTTGTGATTCATTATGGAAAAAATCCGTTATTTTTTAAAAGAAGAAAGAAGACTAATTTTTTCATTACACTGATGGATTGGGGTGTATGGATTGAGGTGGATGGAAGTTTTCATCAGTTGCCAAGCTGATTCGGTTTGGCGAAACTTATAGAACTCATCGTTCAAATGAGAGTACACCTGCTCTGTGACGAAGAGAAAAAAATATTAATTCTGAGAAATGCATCGAAATTCTGCAAGACTGCAAAGGCAATATCTGAGGAAGATACAAGTGCAAACAAGAGTTGGAAAGTCTAGAAATATTGTAAGAAAAAATTGAAAAGGAAACCAACATTAAAAACTCGTCACAAATTAACCCGAATGGCTTTCACTGAAAAGGTGATGTCATGGACTGAACAGTGGAAGATAATCATTTGTCCTGATGAAAATAAAATCATTTAGATGGGCCCCATGGTTTTTCCTTTTATTTTCATGATCTGGAAGAAGAGAAAATATCGAGACGGTAAGTGGGATGAGAAAGTCTCATTGTTATAGGCTGCGAGTATAGGCTGCAAAAAAGGTAATTTGGTGTTAGCTTGTGCTTACTTTTTAAGAATATAAAAATTTATAAGAACAAGAAATGTTATCTTTTAATGGTATGAGTGAAGCATCGCCAGTGTTTTAACGAGATAATGTAACAAGACAACAAGAAAAAGAACCGATCAAAAAAGGACTACATCAGAACGTTTGAATAGAAAAGTAATAATAAAATGAGCAAACAATCCAAAAGAAACTACCTGCGTTCGTTGCACAACTGTTACAAAAGTTGTGTGAGAACCGAAAGAATGCTTAATCAAACAAATTGGAAACCATCTATAAAAATGTCACCACGAATGAGTAGTAAAATTTCAAGACACAAACCGTAGAGGATTATAGTCAAAAGTTGCGTAGTGTGATGAATCAAATTTCAAGGTACCTTAATAAATAATAAATAATAATAAATTCCATGGTGGCGTCCAATTTTATCTTAATAAAATTTTTAATTTTGTTCCAAATTTCATATGTAATATGACGAGTTAACAAAGACTGTAGCCCAGAAGGATTTAGACCACAGTGTAACTATAAGGAGGAAAAAAATATTCTCGATGGGCCCATAAACTCTGAAAAGTGCATAAACGTGTTTTAAATGACACTAAAATTTTCAATCCCAAAAAAATTTCATCGAAGTGTGGAATAAGTTAAAAGATGAACTTTCACAAATTACTAAAAGCTTTATAATATAATTAGTTCAAAATTTTCAGATTTTAAAAGAGGTTTAAATTCGTAAATTTGTATATTTACGAAGCCAAATCTGTGTATCTTACATTAACACCCCGCAATGGTTCATATTTTCCTGTAACCCTGAACAAAATAGAAGTCCAGCAGAAAGAAAAAGTTAAGTATCAAAAAATTAATTATTAAATTTATAATAATAAGAAATAAAAATAAATTAATAATGATTAAATTTTAATAAAAAATAATTATTAAAAAAAAATTAAGTACAAAAAACTGATCTGAAAAAAACACATATGTACAAGAAGAAAACTTGGGAAAAGTCGAAATAGCTATACTCGGTGCAAAATAGAAGAATTGGACATTATTCTGATTAGAACATGATAACAAAATTTTAATATATAAAACCATACTGAAGCGATTATAGACATATGCGAATGAACTTGGGGAAAAACATCAATCTCAAGTATCGAAATAATTCAAAGGTTTGAACCTAAACTTCTCAGAACTATATCAAACGTCCCCTGGTTTATCACGAATCAAGCGATATAAAAAGATTTACAAATACCTTTCATAAAAGAACAAGCAAGTGTGCCAAAAGATATATAAGGAAAGATTACAATTTCAATCCAACATATTTCGAAAGAACCTTATGAGACCTATTAGAACCATTAGAATCCCATTGACTTATTGTGATAGTGTAGTGTCTGTAACCTATAAGTGTTTAGTGTAGTGCCTATTGCCAAAAATATTCAGTACCTACTAAAAAGAAAAGGAGTGTTTCGGTTAATAATGTCGATTTTCTAAGAGATGGTGTTGCCTCATATAACGTTTCCACGCGTGTTCATTTTGAGTTAAACAGAAAATGAAATAAACCGATAAATAAATGTTACAAAAATTAAAATCAAAGTAATCAATAAAAATGCTATAAAAACATAATATTTATGATTTACTTACCACAAACTATGTCAAGATCGAAAATAAAAACACACTATTTGTGCAAAAAGGTTATTTAACGGTTTTTATTTATTCATAAACACTGACACAACGACAGCACCGGGTGGTGTATCCCCATAGAATGAGTAATGACTGACATAGCTTATATTTTTTAGTACTCATATCTGAAGATGGCTATGGTGGGGGATCAGTAGTAGGAATAGTAAAATTTTTTACCCCACTCAAAATCACCCCCTCAACGTGACCATATATAAGGGAAAAATAGTTTTAATTCACCCCTGGATATCCTTTATCCAGTGGTTCTCTTGAGGACTAAAAACGGTCAGGATAATATATACAATAATATATATATATATATATATATATATATATATATATATATATATATATATATATATATATATATATATATATATATATATAAAATAATGATTCCTTAATACAGTTGACAATTATTTACGTATTACACTCAGTTCGATGTGAAGTTCCCGCCGTAACCGAGTAAAGTGAAATTATCGCTAATTCAAAAATAATTAACCCAAAAACGTTTCGAATGGATTTTGCGTTGGTTAATAAATCACGAAAGCAGGAACATTTAATGTTTTTTTTTTATTTTGTCGTACGGTGATTTGGCAACTCACTGGTCATCATGGAAAATTAGAAAAGTTTCGTCATCAATCTGTACAGTTTAATTACCGGTCGAATTGGGTCAACCCTATTTATTGTATTATTGTGAACTACGATAATTTAAAATTATAATCTGAATATAATCTTCTTGTAATAAATCATACATAGGTATACTTTGTTTGCATAGACGAATATTTTTTTCGAGGCCTATAAACAATTGCATTTTTTGAACTTAGCAATTTACCAACCTCAGATGGGCGGAATACTAAGGAGAATAATGGTGCTACAAACAAAGGGTAAGAGAAAGAGAGGTAGACCAAAGACACGGTGGCAGGATAATGTAAGAAAAGATGCTGAAGAAATATTGCGGATTAAAAACTGGACAGGGGCTGTAGGGGATTGATTCGGTTGGAAGCGAAAGTTGAAGGAGGTTGGGGGTTTCTGATGGGCTGTAGGACCACAGACACAAGAGGTATAATGATGCCACCGTATCATAAAGCACACTTTCGTACAACCACTGATAATTATCAAAATGTATTTGAACATGTATTTTTCAATGATCAATTGCCAGTGAGTATTAAACACTAATCACAGATTGTGGCATTTTCAATCTACCCGCCATGAAATTTTAACATTATATCGTTTTTATATATTTAACATTTACTTTTATTCTTTTACTCTTAAAATAATAATGCTTTTCAAGAAGTTCACGAGTCTATTTTATTATGTCGTCCAAAAAGCTAGTGGAGCGTTATTTAAAGGAGTAGTTAATTTTAGAGCGTCACAACATGCTGAGTTTAATCCCGATTAACTATCCTTCGAATAATACTTTATTTTAATAGATCATTGAAGAAAGTAGTTAAGACTTGGACTTTAACTTGGTTTTTAAGATAGCCCTCAGGCTCCTACCTACTTGGGGCCTGAGTTTGTACACCGAATCGAGGCTGGATTTTGTGTGGTTTGAGAATCTTTTATTGACACAGGAAGTTAGCGTAAATTAATAGTAGAATTACTAGGTTTTCGGGTAGAACCGCGTTTTAGATTTATATAATTTCGACGTTTCGGCTTCCACTTTGAAGCTATTTTCAAGAAAATCTGGTTGATTTACCCCGAGGCCTCAATCTGCCTACTCCCCAGAATTCACAACCAGAAAAGAACGTGGACGGCGCGATAGGTGAGGTTGTAGATGGGGTGCTCGGTTGAGGGGTGGGGGTGAGACCGGATGTGGATGTTTGCCTAGAGGGGTTCCGGATGGGCAATTTGGAAATAAGCGGTTTCCATGCATTTGGAACTTTAGAACCGTCGTCCCTCTTGTTTAAGCAGTCTGGACGTTTTTCGATCTCAATTGCTTCACGAATTATGCGGAGTTTGCAGGTATATAGGTGGGATTACTTTGGCCTTGTCGAAATCTATTTTGTGACCCGTTTGAAGATGACGTTCTGCTAAAGTCTAAGAAATGAATCTAAGAAAATGCTCGTATATACGATTTTCGATATGTCTATTAGTTTGACCGGTATATGATTGGGAGCAGCCAGAACAAGGAATCTCATAGACACCATGTGACTCTTGTGGAATATTATCCTTCACTGGTCTGAGGAAACTGGATATATTTCTTTTTGTTGTAAATATCGTTTCAGAAACTCCCTTGATGTACGGCAGAAGAACTTTGGGATTTTAGGACAATTCTCTAGTATATTTGTTAGTATGACCAGTTGCCTAAACTTTATTAATATGCCTTTTTATTTGACGCATGTCAAAGACGTTTTGAATTAGTGTCGTTTCTCATGAATTAAATTCTGTTTGCCTATTTTCCCTATCCGACATTCTTAGTGATCTCGTGACTAAAGTTTTGACTACCGAATTTAATTGAGATGGATGATGATGTGAGTTTGCATTTAGATAACGGTTTGTGTGGGTGGGTTTACGCTAGACGGAATAGGAGAAACTTCGGTCTGGCTTTTTTGATATTAGAATGTCTAGAAAATGGAGAGAGAATTGTTTTCAGTCTCCACTATAAACTGGACTTGGGGATGTATATTGTTCAAATGCGAAAGGAACAGATTTAAATATTGTGGTCCGTGCGGCCAAATGACGAAGGTGTCATCTACTTATCGGAACCAGCAAGTAGGTTTAAACGGACTGGTGTTAATCGCTTGAGTTTCCATAAAAGTGTTCCATAAAAATATTGGTTATGACCGGAGAAAGAGGGAAACCCAAAGGAGCTCCACTAATTTGTTTAAACATTTATTTTTGAAAATGAAATATGTATTGGACATGCAATGTTCTATAAGACTAAGAATATCCGTTGATGTGTGGTTTTTGTTTTTTAGATTGTCTAGAGTTTCTGGAAGGGGAATGTTTGTAAATAAAGAGACAATATCAAAACTCACCAGAATGTCACATTCGGATATATTGTGCCTTTGAAGAAGCTCAATGAAATGAGAGGAATTTTTGATGTAGGACGCTGATTTTTCCACGAGCGATTGTAGAGTGGCACGAGAGTCAATTGAAATTGAAAAACGTCCAGACGGCTTAAACAAGAGGGTCGACGACGGCCTTAGAGTTCCAAATACATGGCAACCGCTTATTTCCAAATTGCCCATCCAAAACCCTTCTAGTCAAACATCCACCTCCCTTCTCACTCCCACCACTCAACCGAGCGCCCCACCTGCAACCTAACCTATTATAAAGAGGTCGCGCCGTCCACGTTCTTTTCTGGTTGTGAATTCTGGGGAGTAGGCAGATTGAGGCCTCGGAGTAAATCAACTAGATTCTCTTGAAAATGACTTCAAAGTGGAAGCCGAAACGTCGAGTTTTTATAAATCTAAAACGCGGTTTTACCCGAGAACCTAGTAATTCTAATATTACCGACCGCGGAAGTATATAGAAGTATATATATATATATATATATATATATATATATATATATATATATATATATATATATATATATATATATATATAGATATATATATATATATATATATATATATATATATATATATATATATATATATATATATATATACATATACATTGTTTTTTTTTAATTGAAGTCCAGGTGAACTTCCTGGAGGTTGGTTTTGACGACTTTTATCTCATCGGAAAAAGGAGACGAGTTTTTCAGAATGCCGGTGAAGTAGAGGGTGGTCTTACGTAAGCCAAGGATCGAAGTGCGATTCTTTTCTGTTTGCTGGAGGGGATAACGGTTTTTTGCCCTGGAGTTTAAGGCCGAATTTTTGGAATATTCCGAATGAGGGGATTTTCGCTCAGTGAAGTGTGTAAGATAAACTTCGCATTTGCGGTAGAATAAAATTAGGAGGCTAGCGGTCCCGCGAAGAATTTAGTTATTCCGAACAAACCAGGAAGCGTTTAGTGCCAAACGCAGGATTTGGTTCTAAAATACTAGGAGTTTCCTCGCCGCAGTGGGCGAGAGGAAGCGATAATAAACCAGGAGACCATATACAGATCTTAGCATGGTTTGATAGATCAGGATTTGGATATTTGGAGCAAGTTTGCTCTTTCTGCATATTAAAGGACTTTAGTCCATTAAAGCCATGACCATATAAATCGGCTATGTCGAATGATGGCTGCAATCACATACAGCTCATGCCATCCTGCGGTAAACGGCCGCAACAGTCAGACTATGCGAGACCGTTTGTGGTCCGTCTAACCTTGGGATTTCCAATCTCGACGATTTCAGCAAAAATACATTCTTCTTAATACGAATTTCTCCGTGAATAAGAAGCATATCGGTGTTTTCGCAACAAAATAAATGTTTGGTTTTAAATAGAATATAAATAGATGCACTGCACACTGAAATAATAACTGGCCGTAAAGCATGATTTTGAACTAAATAAAAAACAACAATTATCAGTACTTTATTTGTTAGATAATAATCTATTAATATATAGCCACATATTTTTCTTAATATGTTAATTTTTATCATAGCACAATTCGTAAATTAATAATGGAATTTTTTTTGCGGCGACCCTTAGGTTTTTGATCCAGGTTTGAAACTTTTTGCTTTCAAATGATGTGAAAAATTGTTGGTTAAATTTACGACACTTTTCATCATCTATGTATATAAGGATTGCACTTGAGCTCAACTGACGAGGATCAAATTTGTTCTGAAAATGGGTTATTTTCACAGCATGCCGATTTGCTACTGCCCAAACATGGTTGTTGTGGAAATTATTTACTCCATTTCTTGTACGTGTGACCTCATCGGTAGCCAAATTATATTTGGTAAAATTTTAATTTCTGTTGTACTGATGTAAAAGCCACTGACAAAATTCAGCTCTTCTAGGATAATCTTGGAGGATCTTCTAATATATATCCAGGGATAAAGCGGAGGAGTATGTCTAACATTGGATGCTGAACACGTTTAGAGAGAATTTATAAGTACCGACTTTATAAAGAATTACTAGACATAGCTTCAATATTGAATATAACTGATTAAAATCGATTTGAATGAATATTCGGTCTCAGCCGAAATTCTATTTCTTTTTTGATTTCGGTTGTAACATTTATTTTCGGTAGAACACAAGAAATATACATGAAAATCTAAGTATATAAATATAAAGTTTACTGACAATACAAAAATAGATATCCCACAAAAAATAAATTTGAAATAACAATGACTAAACAGTATCCCCAGTAACAACATCATAGAATTACTTGCCTCTAGTTGCATGTTGTTGCAACTGAAGCAAAAACTAGGAAAAAAAAACCGACGCACACACAAAACAACTCGACGAAACCTAATCTATTCTCAGAATTCTGGTAACCCTAAGAAATGCGAGCTAATTAACTTTTGTGGGAACGTGTGGTACGCCATCTGATTTGAATGGACGACCTCTAGAACCAGAAATGGGTCACTAGAGTGAAATTTTCGGGTTTGAATCAGCTGAAAAAAAAATGATTTCGTGGCACATCTGGTCCCGAAATTTTGGTCAGCGGCAGGTGGTGTCTGCGTCAGTAAAAGCAAATTGCAGCGAAAGTAATATAAATGAGAGGCCTGGGTTCAGACGACCTATCCCAAAAAAAAATTCGGCCGATAATAATAGACTGGGTTTTATGGGGTCCTTGGATGGTTTACGTAATGTTTGACAACGAGGTACAAGACAATGCTATTAGATAAAAAAATATGTTAATGGTTCCATGGGTGTGTTTTGAAATAGATAAAATATATTAAGGATCGATCTCAAAATACTTTTAAAAATTATTGTTTATTTCCTTATTTGATTTATTATTCTACGCATTTTAAAATGAATGAACCACATCATGTCCCTCTAAAATTATTTACTTTTCTTAAATATACCTTTCGATTTGAAATAAAATGTTGGCAAAATGTTATTAAATTTGTTTGAATGTCCAGCTTCTGAAGTGATCTCCATTGATTTTTGGATTGGGAAAATAATACAAAAATAAAATGTATATATATATATATATATATATATATATATATATATATATATATATATATATATATATGTATATATATATATATATATATATATATATATATATATATATATATATATATATATATATATATATATATATATATATATATATATATATATATATATATATATATATATATATATATATATATATATATATATATATATATATATATATATATGAAAAATACCGGGAATTGATCAATAAAACACAAAATGTTTATTATTTATCCAAATTTATTGTATCGTCTTCAAAGTAGGTCCCTTTTGAAATAATAGCTTATGTCAACGAATAATCCAATTGTCAAAATATATTTTAAACACATTTTCAATCGACTGAAAACGGGTGCCTCGAAGTAGTAACTTGAGTTTTGGAAAGAGAAAGAAGTCGGCCGGAGCCATATCAGGTAAATACGGCGGTTGTTCTACGGTGTTTGGCCAGAAATTTGTTCACGATGATAGCCTTGTGAGATGGTGCGTTGTCGTGATGCAAAATCCAAGAGTTTTCTTTCCACAAATCTGTCCTTTTTCGACGAATTTGCTCTCTCAAACGCCGCATAACGCTCTGATAATATTCTCCATTTACCGTCTGACCTTCTGGCAAGAATTCCGAGTACACAACATCGCGATAATCAAAGAAAATAGTCAAGAGCACCTTAACTTTTGATCGACTTTGATGTGGTTTTTTTCACTTTCGGCTCAGTTGGAAGGGGCTATTCCGTTACAATGCGTTTTTTGAGTAGGGGCTCGTTCTAGCATGTCTTCAGCGACCTTTACGCGACCTTTACGAGTTTCTGAAGAAAATTTAGGTCTTTCGGCACTAGTCGAGCTGCAACGCGTTTCATGCACAAACGATCGCTTAAAATGATACGAATTGATTCGTGAGCTACAGAAAGATCAGCAGGTATCTCTCTCAAACTTAAATAGCGATTTTCAGTCATACGTTTCCGTCACTTTAGCAATGTTCACTTCGGTTAAAGACGTTGACGGCCGACCAGAGTGAGGGAAATCTTCCACCACATCTCGACCACTTTTGAATCCACTGTACCACTCATATGCAAGTGTTTTTGATAAAGTCGATTCACGGCAAGCCTTCTGCAACATTTTCAGCGACTTGGCACCCGAAATTCCATTTACCCGAAATTCCATTTGCAATGGAAAATTTAAGACAAATTTGTTGTTCGATATTTTAGTCCATAGTAAAAATCGCAAAACACACTTAAGATGACTTTGACTTGAAAAACTGTAAACAAGTTAAATAACAGATCTAGTTCAAACTCCGCATCAGTATAGATGACAGTTGTACCAACTTAGCGATAAAAAGAATTTTGATAATCCTTTTTCAAAGCTTTCCAAAGGTTTTCAAATGATCAGTTCCCGGTACTTTTTTGACAGAATGTATATATATATATATATATATATATATATATATATATATATATATATATATATATATATATATAATAATAACGGTTATAAATACGGTAAACGATACGGTACGGTACGGTAATACGATAAAAACGGTTGAAACATTCAGTAGGGATATCAGAATGACATTCGGACTGGACAAATGCTCTACCATTAGTATACAGAAGGGAAAGCTTCAGAGTCAACATTCAACATTTTGTAACATACAACAACTACCACCAGAAAAATCCTACAAATATTTAGGAATACCCCAAAAGCATAAACTTGATCATAACCAGTTAAAGAAGGACTGTTCCACTCTATACCAAAAGAGACTTACAAAACTTTTAAACACCAAACTGAACGGAGGAAAGCGATCAACGGTTGGGCGGTGCCAGCTCTGACATATTCTTTAGGCATAGTTAAATGGTCAGAAACTGACCTTGATGAACTTGATAGGTTGACGCGCCGAACATTGACAAAGTTCCGATGCCTGCATCCAAACTCATCTACGAAAAGACTATACATCGGAAAGAAAGTTGGTGGGGGGGGGGGGGGGGTAGAGGCCTTGTAAACGTAAAAAATCTCTGTCTCAATCAAGAAAATAGAATGAGAAAACACTTCATTGATTCAAACAGTACGTTAATGAAATTGGTTGCAAATGAGGATCGGGGTTGAACCTAAATAAACAAAATCGTATTGATAGCAGAACAACACTCACGGACTGCGTTCGAGAATAGAAAGGACAAACATTGCACGGAAGGTTTCCTAAGTCACTCGATGACACCATTGACGAACAATTGTCTCTGAAGTGGCCGACCAATGGACTCTTGTACCCATAAACAGAAGGTTTTGCGATATCTATTCAAGATAGGGTAACAAGAACAAAAAACTATGAAAAACATTTACTGTATTTGGACGTAGTTGATAAGTGCAGGAAATGCGGTACTTTGGGGGAAACAATTGAGCACCTTATTGGCGGTTGCCCAGCCCTTGCTCCTAATGCTTATTTAGGACGGCATAATCAGCTGGCAAAAATTATACATCAACAAATTGCAAAAAAAATACTCGCTATTAGAAAGCGCACCTCCTCCATATTATAAGTACTCGCCTTCTCCTGTAGTTGAATCATGCGATACCATTCTTTACTGGGACAGACCAATTACTATTGATAGAATGGTTGATTATAACAGGCCGGATATTGTTTTAATCAACAAAAAGGACAAGAGGGTTTTTATAATTGACATCGCAGACCCATTATCACATAACATTAGAAAAACTGAGATAGAAAAATCCACAAAGTATGAAAATCTGGCATACGACTTGAAGAACCAGTGGAAACTGAGTAAGGTAGATGTAGTGCCCTTCGTTATATCCGCCGAAGGCCTGATAAGTAAGAGATTTTCAAAGAACCTCGAGAGCCTCGGTATCTCGAGATCGATTGCCATAGTGGGACAGCGTGCCGTGCTCTTGCAGACGTGTCACATTGTTCGTAAGATATTATGCTAGGGTGAGAGGAGCTGAATTGCTTTTTCATCTTGGCATTGGAATATCGGCCAGCATGAGCTGAGATCCTACAGTAAGGATGAGCAGAATAATAATAAATAGAAATAGAAACAAATAAACAGAAAAGAAAATAGCAATACATTGCAATATAATAGATCAGTTATATATTTCATTGCAGTACATTTAACAATGGTCAATACAGAAAATAGCAATATATTATAATTGAAAGCTCACATAAAATCACTGCAAAATGACCGAGGTGGCTGACGTACTGATTTAGAAACCTCAGCTCATTCTTATTTAACCCATAGTACACATAGACTAAACTATATTACATATAATAATCTTATATCAATAAGTGAAAATTTAAAAATATATTATTGTTCATATACAATCAAATAAGAAACAAAACAAAACAAAAAAAAATCAGTCGTTGAAAAGAAGAGAGATGTCAAGTTAATAGAGACACAGACAAAATCATTAATCATTAAGGTAGGCTCCATTGCTTCCAATTGTTTTTCATATAAGTAGTTGTAGTAACATTTTTTAAATCGAAAAGGTTTAAAGTATTTATACTCTTGAGGTATATCGAAGAATAAGAATATACCAGGTGTCCCATTAAGGATGGATCGCGGCCGTATCTTGAAAACTATTTATCCCACAGCTTTGGGGAAAAAAAATTGTACTAAAAATGATCATGAGAAATTCAACAAAAATATTTTTAAGCTTCTAAAACGACCGCAAGAGGGCGTGACGAGCTAAACATTTTTAAAAATCTTTTTTTTGTGTATTTTCAAGTGTTAACCGAGTATGGTTAACACTTTGATATTCCTCAATTTTGATTCATTTAAAAGGCAATTGCTGGGACAATCAGATAATCTGGGAGATAAATTATTTAGTTTATAAATGAAACCGCGAGGTGGTGTTACATTCAACAAGTTTTGTTCAGTTTTTTCAAATGGAATGGTACAGCTTTTACTACATAAGTTAATACATATACATATAATACATACATATACATAAGTTAATTTGACTGTTTTTGTTTGTTTCCATGGTTCCCTTCTTACACTCTTTGTGTAATGTACCTAAGGATTGCATGCGTTTATTTGGAAACCCGAAAATGCATAATTTCATTCATCCATTCATTTAGTTTAAAAGAAAGAGTAGGTATATTTATTAATGACTGATTTCAATATTCTGTCAAGTAGTATTTAAGCATCACAAAAGAGAAAATGCAACAATTGGGGAAAGGCATTTTTTCCGCTTATGTAATTAAATTAGAAAATATTATCAAGGTCAGGATTAGAACATTTATGATTGATACTGAATAGATAATTTTATTTTTTAAATAAAATTGTTGCGGTTGCGATTGCGACCTAAATATTAAGACCAATTTTTAACTTAATATTACGGTAAAAATTAAAACTGATTTTTTTCAGAAAAATCGAAGTATCTCTTGACATATCAGAGATATCGATTTTGGGTTATCACTGGACGATTCCTCTTTAAATTACCTTTCTAACCATGGAATAAAAGCTGTACCATTCCATTTGAATAAACTGAACAAAACTTCAAAAAACTATTGTTGAATGTAACGCCACCTCGCGGTTTCATTTATAAACTAAATAATTTATCTCCCAGATTATCTGATTGTCCCAGCAATTGCCTTTTAAATGAATCCAAATTAAGGAAAATTGGTTTAGGCAAACGGACATTAGACGACTTTTTATCTAAATAGGTAAAACTCCGCCCCACTTTTTTATTCGCGAAGTTACGACAAAATGTCTAAAACAAAGTTGTAGGAGACAGTTTGCTAATTATAACTGAGAATTTTTCTTACTCGGTTAACACTTAAAAATACACAACACAAATACACAAAAATGATTTTTAAAAATGTTTAGCTCGTCACGCCCTCTTGCGGTCGTTTTAGAAGCTTAAAAATATTTTTGGTGAATTTCTCATGATCATTTTTAGTACAATTTTTTTTCCCCCAAAGCTGTGGGATAAATAGTTTTCAAGATACGGTCGCAATCCATCCTTAATGGGACACCTGGTATATATTTATATATATATATATATATATATATATATATATATATATATATATATATATATATATATACATATATATATATATATATATATATATATATATATATATATATATATATATGTATATATGTATATATATATATATATATATATATATATATATATATATATATATATATATATATATATATATACAGTTTGATAATGTAACACTGTTTTTTTTTTACGAAATTATATATATTTTATATACAATATGTTCTTTACGAAATTATAGTCACAAAGTCAAAAAATAAAATATGTGACAAAAAACAAAGTAAAAATGTATTTATTTTAAATTTACATCAGGCCTTCAATTCATCTGACCAACATATTGCTTCCTAGACCACAAACACTATAACAGACAGCTGCCTACAACTAGAGCAGGTGATGTCTGCCTTGCCAAATTATTAGACTGAAACAATTATGAATATAAAAAAACAATACCGCACCCAAAATACAGATGTTCTCGCTATACCACACATTTATTTTTATTTCGCATATCTTTATTGAAACCGTACTGAAATGAAAATGTGTTTGGGTTGATTAATTTTTTTAATTTTAATTTTTTCACGTTCCACTGGCGATAGATCATGATTCGTTTTTAACTGAAACGAGATGGACTTAACCGTACCATCAGGTAATCAGGTTCTTCGAAAGTAGTCTTACTCTAATGTGAGTTTGATAAATTTTTATTATTTTCTAAATATTTGATAAAACGTTCACCAGAGAAGAAGCTATATGTGCTGATGACTAGTTTTTCAGATTTTCTTTTGTATTTTCTCAATTAAATTTTTGTATTTTGCTTTTTAAAGAACATTAAAAAATATTATTGGAGGCAGAAAAAACGAAAATTAAGGATCCAAAAAAATAGTGGAATAGTTGAGATTTCTTTACAAGCAGATAGATATGAAAACACATTTCTCGAGGAATGTTTAATCCATTGTTTCAAAAGTAGGTAGTAGTATAGAAGATCAGATTAAAGCACAGTTTTTATATTGCACAATCACCTGTTTCAAAGTGGAAAAAATGGGCAAACATTGTGTGCACTTACGTAACCAAGTGGTTAAACTATACCGCAAAGAATTGTGCTATCGTAAAATAGGTGATAGATTAGGTTTAGTTTTAGTTCGGCTAGGAACATGATAAAACAATTTAAACCAGCTAGTTTTGTACTAAATAAGCCAAGGTCAGGACGACCTCGGCGGTTCACCGCAAGGAAACAACCATTAATTAGTTGAAAAAAAAAACAAATTTCAGTTGAAGAAAGTAAAACCTACTATGAAACACAGTGGTGGCAGAGGTGGCAATACATTAGTTTGGGGTTGCATGGATTGGAATGGTGATGGAAAATTATGCTTCATTGATGATATTGAATGCCGAAAAATGTATTGATATTTTAAGGGATAACCTATCAGTCAGCACTGAAAAAGTGGAACTTAAAGATACCAATTCTTCTATTAGAACCTTCGGTCTGAAACACTAAACTCGAAGAGATTTATCACTAAAAACCAAAACCCTCTTTTAAACGACTCGACGTGTGTTTTCGTCACACGTCGAGCATCATCATTATGATCATCAGGATCATCAGGAGATGATTTAATCTAATTCTAAATCTAAAACAATGTTCTATTTATATAACAACCGTACGTAATGAAGCGTGTAAAAAGTCATGAACCGTAAACTTAACTGAGCGTCACATTAACAATTGAAAAACTTGACTGAACGGAATAGGTCTTTTATCATGGTTTTCAATTTTTGGTTACAATTTTCTATTTGACTGCTTTCATATGCATCTAAAGCCCCATTATTAACTTACATTTTTAACAAGTCCTAAATTACTAATATACAGAGCGATTTAGGAAAAAATGTCAATATTTCAGCTAGATATTTCGGGACCGAAAATGATCTTCTGATTCTGAACTGTTACAGAGATACAGGGGTAAACTTATTTATGGATAGCAAATATAATAATGAGTGAGTAAATGTACCTTTACTTTTTTTATTGCTAAGTAACCATTGTTTATACCAGCTAATTATTAGTTTGCATTAGTAAATTGTGAATTGTGAATTGTGAACTCATTGTGAATATGCTGATATATTATTTGTTTATGACTTTTGTAACGGAAGCTCAAACTGCGTAGTCTCCGAATATCAGCGTCGTTTCCCGAATCGGAGACTGCCAGATAGAAGGAATTGAAAGAAGGAAATAGAAAGAATTATATCTGAACGGCAATTGAAACTTGATCCTGAACAAGAACAGATAATCCTTAACATCGTTGAAAATGATCCAAGAGTAAGTACAAGGTGGATTGCAGATATTTCCCAAATGGCACAATCTTCTGATTGGAAGACTCTTCACATGTATTGTTTATATACGTTTCAATAACAACCGGTGCAACATTTGCAGGATGGCGATTCTACCACTGCATTAAGGATGCAGTGGTGTAACTGGATACATTCAAATCGGAGATTATACAAGTATGGTCTGTTCACCGATGAAGCGCAGTTCACTCGTGCTGGCATAAATAATCTACATAATGAACATCTATAGTCCGATGAAAACCCTCACGCTATAGCTGAACATAATTTTCAACATCAATTTAGCATTAATATGTGGTATGGTATGCTAAAAAATTAATTATTCGGTCCATTCATATTCGACGATCATCTCACAGGAGAAGTTTACCAAAATGTTCTACAGAATCACTTGCAAAACCTATTAGAAAATGTTCCACTTAATGTACGATAAAATATGATGGAGCCCCTGCACACTACAGTTTACAAGTGAGAAATTTCTTAAACAACAATTTCCCAAACCAGTGGATTGGACGAGGTGGCCCTCTCAATTGGTCAGATAGATCACCAGACCTTAATCCTGTGGAGTATTGTCTTCGGGGGTGGCTTAAATCTTTGGTATATGCAACAAAAGTAGGCACTGGAGATGAATTACTCGAAAGGATAATAAATGCAGCAGCGGTTATAAGGAACAGACCCAAATCCATTCACAGAGCAACCCGAGCTAGCGCTTGGAAGTAAATGGTGGTATTTTTGAAAACTACATAACGTAGCCTAACTATTTATCATAAAAGCAATATTAAAAAAATCTTAAACATTTTAATTCATGTTTACCCCTATATCTCTGTAATAGTTGAGAGTCAGTCAAAGGACCAATGTTTCTAGAAATATTTGTATGTTCATTTTCGGTCCCTTATATGTAGCTGAAATATTGACATTTCCTGTATATATATATATATATATATATATATATATATATATATATATATATATATATATATATATATATATATATATATATATATATATATATTGCGGTCATGTTCGAGTGAATTTTTTCATTTCTCCCATATCTGATGTGGGCAATGTGTTTAGTTTGAAGAATATATATTATCCTTTTAGATTACCCAGGACTTCTCTAAATTTATTATATGTTTTGTAGACAACCTTAATGTCCACTTTTTCAAAATCTTGTCTAGCCCTCGTGTTAATTGGGCATCAATTATGGGTATAACATAAATTTATATTTGTTCAGATCCTTTTGAAAAACCTAAACTTATGTTTTCGAATTAATTTGTCTACAATATTCTTATTTTAAGTATTCACTTCGGACACCTCCCTAATCAATTTTAATAAAATATATAAACTAGCCATCTTATTTTGGAAGCTATTATTCGAATCGTTAAGAATATATTTCGAAGTGGTGTTTTTTCTAAAAATATTAAAATCAACCTTATTTTTATTGTTTCTACTGACTAAAACATCCAAAAATGGGATTTATGTCATATAAGCACTTTTGGATTTGAAATATACAGTTTGTTTGTCAGAGAAGAAGAAATAAGACTATTACAAGATTCCAATATAATATATCTCCAACTTCATTAACCATTTTTGGCAATAGATTTCTATTCAATCGTCTACCATATATGGACCATCTGGAATTAATTTTTTAACGCGTTCAAAATAATCAGATTTATCCACTACTACAACCTTATTTCCCTTATCTGCATTTAAATAAAAACAAGCGTTCTCTCGTAGACGCTTGACAAACTTAGAAATATTTTTGGCATATTTTGATTTTTATTTGAAATATTTTTTTGAAATTTTTCCTTTACATGACTATTTGACAGAAGCTTTGAAAAACTGTGGTAAATGTCAGTTTCAATACCGGCTACCATATCCTCCAAAGCGGTACGGGATGTAGGTAAAGCAAAATTGAGAACTTTATTTAAGAGATCTAGTTCTTGATTATCGAACATCTTTGATGAAAGATTTTTCTACTATGTTGACGCTCTTTTTGGAATATGTTTTGTCTGATTGCTCAATTATGGCCTTTTTGAATTTTTTATTTAAATATGACATTTTTTAACACATTTCATATTTACTGCAGTGAACATATTCCTTTGGAAAGTGCATCAGCATTCGTGTTCTATATTAGTTCATTTAAAAGTTAAATTTCTTGTAAAGGTAACACTGATAAACATTGTTTTTGTCACACGAATATTGTAATTGTACTTATATTTTATATAAGTATATATATATATATATATATATATATATATATATATATATATATATATATATATATATATATATATATGTTTGATTGTACTTATCTACTCTCGTTACAAAAACAATGTTATTTTTTTCCAGTCACCCTCAGTTTTTTTGTTCAGCTACATATTCAATTTCACCTTATATACGTTTTTACGTTTGAATAACGTCATTTAGATAGTCAACAAATTTAGATTTATTGATATTTATTAAGACTGTAAATATGCCATGAAAGTGTTTAAATCACCCGGATAGTTTTTGTTATGTATGTAGAGAATTAAGTTTTACCTTCAGCGTCGAAACATTATACAAACATTATTTGAGTTACTTTGGTTTTCCTGTGCGACATCAAGGTAAATCCTGGGTCCCATATATCTGCTGTATAACATGTGTGAGCCTTATGCTGGGTTGGACTACGGGATCTAGACATATGCCCTTTCCAGTGCCTGTGTCAATGATTTAGACGGAACCAATAGATCACGTAAGTGGTTGTTATTTTTATTTGACTGGTGTAAAGGCTATCACAACGAAGTTGAAACACTCTATAAAGTACCCGACCTGTCATCTCATAATCAAAAAGACCAATCCCACATATTACCGAATTGTCTGTGCCAACACCTCCAAATCCTTTAGTAATTCAAGAGCTGCTGATAGTCAAGACGAAAACTTAGAGGCAGTGTGACCTAACTTATGAACCAAGTACTCAAAAGAATCACACTTATTAACACAATGTGACCTAAATAATTTAGTACGTGATTCACATTTATCTAAAAGTATGCTGATTTTTTGGGATCTAGATTAAATGGATGAAATAATGGCTTTATTTTCCTTAAGCAGATGATGATTTTATTGTAATGACATTCATGCGCTAACAAATCTGTCAAATTTTTATTACGATTCAAGTTAGTGGCGATTGTTAATTGATTCATCAAAAACTAGGTTGAAAGCAGTGTTGCTACATAACGGAAACATACTTCCTTCAGTACCTGTAGCCCACCGTTCTGATACAAAAGAAACTTACGGAAATATGAAATTCCTTCTGGAAAAGATTGAATAAAGTAAATACTCCTGGAAAATTTGTGAATATTTTAAATTTATTGCTCTTTTACTTGAACTGCAGCATGTTACACAAAACATTGCTGTTATTTGCAAATGGGATAGTAGAGATAGAATCACTATATAAAGAAGGAGTGGCCCAAGCGTAACTCACTTTCTCCAGGACAGGAGAATTTAAAAGTACACCTCTAGTGAACTCTGAAGATGTACTTTTACCACTCTTGCATATAAAACTCGGCATCACAAAATAATGTTATAAAAGTGATGGACAAAAATGGTAGTGGATTTTTATATCTGAAAGAGAAATTTCCCAAAATTAGCGGCGCAAAAATTAAAAAGAGGATATTTGTAGGTCCTCAAATTAGTAAACTAATGGAGGATATTAGCTTTCAATAAAAACTTAATGATGATGCCTGTATACAACGTTTTGGGTATGTCTTTGAAGATACATGTACTGGATTTGTTCCCTGAAAATCTGGATGTTATGAGTGTATACCAGGATATTTCCCTTATAGAGATGCGATATCGAAGGAAATGGAGTACTGGGATGTTAACCTATTCCTGCTGAGAATTGAAAAGAGACCTATTAGAAGCTAAGTACTTAAGTAAAAATGTTTCAAAGAAACTAGACGTGGTAATTATTTTTTATTAATATATTCTTGTTATATGTTGTCATGTCATACGTTTTCGTGTGACAAAAAAGTATTAATTTTATAGACCAGTGTAAATGGCAAATCGCGCATAGAGAAATTTAAAATAGTGATTCGGTATTTAGTGATGAGAAGAAATTCTTCGAATTTACTTAATGACATGTTTATCTTCCAACAATATAACGATCCTAAGCATACTGCCAATAGAACAAAATAATGGATTTTGTATGTTCCTAGATAATTAAAAACACGCGAAGCTTGAAAGTGAAAAAAAAATCATTGAAAAATGTGTTGATTGAAGAGAGGAAAAAATTAAACCTCAGATAACTCAGAATATTGTTTCTTCGATGCAAAATAATTGTAATTGTGCAATTTTTTGTAAAAGAGGGACATCAGATACCTTATATATACGATAATTGGGGATTGTATAGGGCTCGTGATGCCCATGTCCATGACCGCCACCACCCATAATATTACTAATTCTTAGTTAATATAAAATTTCAGAAATATGGTGACAAGATTACTTAAATTACTTATTATTAAAAGGCATTAGAGTTTTTACTCACCCAAATAACGTTTTATAAATGGGTTGTAGATTGTATATAAATACTTTTTTGGTCTTAAATAAAAATGTTTTTTATGTTTAATTACGCCTTTGTAAAAATATATCCTTTTGTTCATGTTATTTGAATTTGCATTGATTTGTTGTTGATTAGTTTTGTTTTCAGAAAATTATATCGAGTTTATTACAATTTGCGTAAGAAATATTAGGCGTTCCAGTATCTTAAACCACTGTATGTTTTGGAAATTCCATGGGAGTTATTACTTTTTTATAGAAAATTGTTAACGTGAGGACTTTGATTTAGTAAACGACTTATTACTCTGACTTTTTATCCAAGTATATAAGAAATATATTCTGAGAATATATTTCAACGGGCATAATTTTGACGAATATTTCAATGTCGCCCATAACATCGCAATAGGAAATCCAGAATTTATTAAATCTTCTTTACTATCCGAAAAGGTAGGTAAAAAGAAGACATTTTCGATATACGTGAAGAACTCTCTTTAATCAGAAACCCAATTCACTATTTTTAATTACATTGAAGCCAAGGAGTTGACAAAAACCTTAAACTATCTGTGACAAAGACAGCTTTTCAAAATGTTGTTATTAAAAGAAAATCTTGTCAAAATAAAATGGATGAATACTTATAGAAATAACGTTATAGTTATTGTAAAGTGAATTATTTTTCTGACTATTTCATTTCGACAAATCATTTTTTCTCAGTTTACATCACGGTGGCTTCCGGTATTTTTCCTATTAATTACGAGTGATGCAATTCTTTCTCGTCAAGTGCACAATATACACAAATGTCGCAACGTTGTTTAATATTATTTCTTTCCACATCAGTCCAGTTGTTCAACAATATTATAATATATCGCCTGTAAAAATAATATTATAATATTCTTAAATATCAATAAACACGTGAAGTAACAATATTATGTAACCTGTTCTACTTCTATATTGAATAAACATTGTATCCGAAATAAAAACACCAATTTGTAAATTATAACGTTTATAACAGTAATTTTGTTATGCAAAAACTAAAATTAATAGACGAACAACAAAAGAACTTTTATTTGAAACCATCTTAATAACTTTGTCCCACTTTTTCGACGGTCATCCAAAAAAATGATGAATAGCTTTTATTGTATTTTGCCGTACGAAAAAATTTTTTTTAAAACAGGTATTAATAAGTTAAATATACGAATGTCGTGCTAGTAATATTTTTAAACTCGTCGATGTATTTACACTATTTATTTATTAACGCAAAGTTCATCAAACTTTGTTACACATTTCGCGAAAGCTCTATGTTTATGTTGAATGTTCGCTGACTATTTGTAGTAGAATAAATGAAACGAAATTTGCTTATGTACAATTTTTTTAACTGCAGTTTTATCTCTAGTTCGTCTCAGTTTAGAATTTATCTTTAGTTAAATTTTGCAATAAAATATCCTGCTCGACATCAACCTACTGTATTAAGACTAAATGTGTGCATGGTAAAAAGCATTTTTTACAAATACTTATAACTAAAGGATATTATAGTCTATAGGTGTAATATCTGGATCATATTAATACCAAGTTGAAGCCAAAATTAATTTTCCCTTTAGATATAACCATAAAACCGGTATAAAACAAAACACGTGTGGCCGAAGAAGCAAATTGTCGCGAAGAAGAATATTCGGTTTGAAAATTAAATATCAAAATCTCAGGAGAAAGTCAAAAGAAAACTCTCCAAACAAGAAGATAAAGATCGATACCTAGAAACGAAAAGTACAAGACAATAACCACAGTAAAAAATGAAATACACAACTAGACACGAAAATATTTGCATCATGAAAATTCATTGAGGATAATTTAATATGAGATCGAACAACTTATTTAACCACAATTACATATTATCAAAGAAATGGACAGAACAATGTGGAAAACTGTTAATCGAAAACAAAATACATGGTAACCCCTCTAACGTTACACTTAAAAAAGATGCACTGCAAATATATTTTTTGACAAAGTTGTGTATAAATCCAAACCTAAATAGTGCCCCTGTATCAAAAGAGTGAAAGAAGAATCACACCAGGCACCAATCAAGAAATGCATCTCAGGTTTATTAATCTCAAAAAAAGAGAACTATACAATGCCTGTAAGGAAATTATGAAAGATATTAGAGAAGCATTTTAAACTTAATTACACGCTAATGAACAACATTTCTCGTAAATAAATGTTTACCTGCAGGATGCTGTGTGTGTTTTAAAATATATTCGAAATAAACGTGGCGCAAACACCAAATCAGCGGAAAGGAAAATGCCAACGTATGGGTACCGAACATGGTTATATACCTTACAATTTACCGATTACCAATTTGTTATTGCAAATAAAAAATATGACCTAAAATACAGGACGTGAAAGCTTCCAGAAAAATACAAAAAGCGGGGATTAGAACTAAACACACAGAAAATTGAATACCTCTCCATAGGACCAGAATCATCTAACATCAAACTAGAAACGGAACGAAAAAATCATGCAGTGAATACATATACTTATGAATTGAGATCAACAAAACAGGAAAAGACCACAGGGAGATCACAAAAAGAGTAACACCAGCTAGGAAAACTATAGGCTGTCCAAATGGAATATTCTGGAGTCCAGATATTGGTAAACATCAATAAAGCATATATCAACCCTCATCAAGAGCAGTTTGCTATATGGTTCAGAAACATGGAATATAACAGGTGAAAACTTGAGGGTCTGTTTCGATGAGCCTTTGAAGGGCTCCGAGATGATCCGAGAAGATGATATCAAAGAATGGGTATAGAGAGAAGACAATTGATATGAATTCGCTGTGAAACGGGTTTCTTCAATCGGCAAAAAAGAGGAGAAAGAGAGAAAACCAATGGGTTGATACGAAAACCACTTAGTTTAGAAATAACCAGTCTATATATAGACTGGAGCAACGTCGCAAGGCTTTTTGAAGCCATTGTTATAATCATGCTGACTGAACTGACTGAAGTTCTTCCAAGCCATTTGTTGCCCGCCGTTAAATTAGTACATCATATTCTTTATTAACTTATATTTTTGCAGTGACTTTGGCACGTTTTTTAGGTTTCTGTTCATTTTCACAATACCATCACAAAGGTTGTTGAAGATATTGGCAAATCACACTTGCAAATTATGCATTTCATGAAGACTAGCTAATTAAGACACTCGCGCAAATATTTTTTCTACAACAGATTTTCTATGTTGTTTTTGCAAAAAAATTCCTGCTTCGAAACAAGTATTGCAAGAACGCGTTTCACACTCAAAATAACAGTCGATATTTTTTTGAGTTGCAGACGTTGAAAATCCAAAAGAACGAAGAAAATTAGTTTAAATTCCTCGATCATCTATGAATGTCTTATACCACTCATACGCTTATATTTTCAATAGACATAACTGACCAAGTACATTCTATAACATTTTCAATAATTCGGTGCAAATAATGCCATAGACAACACAACATAAAAACAAAAATTCTTTAATGGAGAAAAGTATCTGTCATGAGAATCATAAAACACTGTAAACTCAATCAGCAGTTGCTGTAAATAAACTGATTAACAGATCGAGCCTGTGATCGCTATGTGTCACAATTATATATATATATATATATATATATATATATATATATATATATATATATATATATATATATATATATATATATATATATATAAGTACAGAGTTACCAACGTATAGCCCGAATAAAACTAAAACTGTTACACGTCATTGATGACGCTATTGAATAACAGCAGAAATAGCATTACATAAATTAAATAATAAAATAATCAAATGGAATGTATTCATTAAATTTCAAATTTAGAACTGGATTCGGTTGACAGCATAAGAGACGTTGTCGAGTTTCGAATTTGTCTTGTTGATATTTATTTACACGTTTGGAGGTTATCCAATTTGTATTTGAATGATTACTTTACTGTTTTACCATACGATCGAAAACAGTTCTTTCAAATGGTTGTCAAGAGTTTGTAGCATATCTGATACACTATTTTGAACAAGAACGAGACAATAATGGTCTATTGTTACTCTTTGCGGCTGTTAGAGAGGTATATTAAGTTAATTGCTGATAATTGGATGTCTAGTTTAAGTCATATCTATTATACAAACTAGAATATATTTTTTAGTGTATTGCAGCAACCTTTTGGCTGAGGTTGAGTATGCCCATGTTTGTACTATTTCACAAAAAGTGCAAAACAATGAAGTTTCAAAATCGTTTAGCAAATGTAATTCTACTAAAAGGGTTACTATACCAGCTTTGGATACATGTTCTATTCGTGACACCATTTATATCATGTGTGAACACAGTAAGTATTCGTAACCTAAGAATTGCAGAAAAGACCGTTCTTAAACCCATATGTAGTTTATACGTACCTGGGTATAACCTACGTGAGTACCTACGCAGTTTAATTTTCAAGGTATTGAAAGGTATTGTGCAAGGTATTGAAAGAAGTAGGTTTTAAATGGAAAAAAGATTATCCCAGAAGAGGGCTTATAGAACTTCCCAATGTTGCCCTAAAACCAATAGATTTTTTGAGTTATGTGAAGGAAAAAAAACCTTGTACAAATTTGTCTTCTTAGGCAAAACCTGGATTTTTTTAAATGATTTTGAAATTTTGTGATTGAAAATTTTTATTTTAGATACATCATACTTTATGCTGACAGTGAGGATGGATTTATTGAGTGTGCAGAAACCAAATTTTTATCAAAAAATGACCTTACGTTTGGAGCTTACATTTGGAATCACGAACATTTCTTGAAATGGTTTGAAAATCAATTATTAAAAAACTTAAGTGAGCCATCTTTAATTCTTATGAATAATGTACCGTACGATAGCATGTTATTAAACAAGATACCAAACAGCTCATGGACTAAAGCTGCCATTCAAGATTGGTTAACTAATAATAATATAGCACTTTCAATCGAAATGCTTAAAACTGTATGCTGTAACGGTATGCACTAAATTTCTTATTTTGATATATTTCCTAAATGGATACTTTTCAGAAATAAACCAGCACGGAAATATTTCGTAAACAATTTAGCAGAACAATATGGGCACAATTGAACTGATATGGGGAATTGTAAAAAATTGCTATAATAAACACATGGGTAGAAATGGTAATACACAGCAAGACTCTATAAACACGTGGCGAGAAGCCCTTCACACTGTTACTTCTGAGATATGGAAGAATACGATCAAGCATACAGAAAATGAAATAATGAAATGGTATGACAGAGAGCATATACTTGAGCGAAAAGAAGTTCTTCCGTCAATTATAAATACTGCAGATGATAGCAGTGATGCCAGTTAGTACTTTTCAGATTCTGATTAATGAAAATAAGTGCCTGCAGATATTTTATTGATTTTTTCTTTTTAGTACTTGTATATTATATATCAATAAATGTAATTGGTAATTATATAATCTTTTTATTTTAATAACCATTCAAATATTGTTGTCGATGGTTTTTGAACGAAGTATTTTGCAAAACTTCCAGCATTTATTATAATTTTGTTAGTTACTTTGTAATTTGCATTTAAATTAGAGTTAATTTTTTAACTGTTATTAAAGTTTCAATTGTAAAAATGATTCGCTGAAGAAAGGTTAAGATGTTTAATCGCAATCTGGCAGAGTAATCAAAATGTTTTTTAGAGCTATATACATTTTTTTTCTATAGCTTCGTAACGAAACCTCGAAATAAAAATATTCCAATGTTTTTTATATAGATATTGAAGAAAATACTGAATAAATTTTTGTTAATTGGTTTTCAAAAGCGCCTTTTAATAATATTTAACAAAAATCATTGTTTTACTCGATATTAACATAATGCCAGTTATTAAAATAGTTGCAATGCTAGTGAAAGGACATTTACAGTGTATTTCATCATCCAGTTTTTCTAGGAATTAACGACAATACATCGAATCTTTCATGAAATCTACCTGAAGGACCCTTCCACAGGTGAACCGTCAGGGGTGCAAGAAAAACGATGCAGAGAGGTAAATTCAATAAGGCTTAAAAACGTGGATTGTATTTCTAGTTTAGTTTAGAATATATTTACATAAATTAAATTTTAAAGAGAAGGTTTTTGACTAAATCATCTTTAATGAGATATCCAGAAGAGTTAAAAATACAACAGAACTATTTAATAATGAAGGGTTCTTTTTAGAAAATATTAATATAATAAGCACTAAACAATTTGCCATGGTGTAAAATTTGCCACTGCAAATGGTGTAAAGTAATAACGAATAGAATAATATAATAACCATTACTGATATAGAAAGTTTGTCTAGATATTTAAACTTTTTTAGAATCTTCTGTCGTTGTAAAACATATACATTTATTTTGTTGTAAACTCATCATCAATTCTAAAAAGCTAACGTACAATATTGTTACTGAATATATTTGCTTCAAGGTTACAGCATGGTAATTTAAATGATATAGAGTCAAAAAAGAAGCAACAACAAATATTCGTGACTGTATTTACGTGGTTGTACTTTACATGAAACATATTTTTTCGTGACTGACTAGGGATTTTTATTGATTTGTGTTGAAAAAATACCATAAAAGTTGAAAAAAAGTTATGTTAGTCGACAAAACTAATAAATTTTGTACGGAGAGCGGGCTAAACTCGAAGATATTTAGCAGAAAACAACATTTTTTTTAATTTCACGACGCGCGTTTTCCTAACCATGTTAGCATCATCAGGAGATTATTGAACCTGATTATAGATTATTCTTTATGCTATATACTGAACTCTTAGGTCACGGACTCATAATTGTTGAAGCTACTTTCTACATGTTTATCTGACGAAGCTGGCTTATCGTAAGCTTTAGACATTAATTGGTGTGCTTCTGCTACTGTTTTTTTTTAATAATAGGGAAATTTACATCGAAGATAATAACGTAACTCATTCCAATTTATGGAACCAACTTTTATTTACAAAAGAATCAGATAGTTAAAAGGTATATAACTTTGTTCCCGCCGTTTTTTTTCTTAATTCAAGACTTTATTGTAAAAACTGGTTATACATTTATGATTCAAAGTATTGTCCATTGTTGGTAACTACTTTTTCTCATCTTTCAGGCAGCATTCGAATCCTGCGCCGAAAGAAATTCGAAAACTCATATGGCACACAATATCCTTGCTTCTGGGTTATTCCCAGGTCTTTGAGGCATTTTGAAATTGCTTGCTGAGCCACTCCCAATGATCTTGCCGACTCTTCTTGACTTTGACACGAGTCTTCATTAAGCAATGTCTCTAATTCTTCATCTTCAAAAACTTTCGTTCTTCCGCGGCTATGCCGGTCTTAGACGTGAAAATCATCGCTCTTGAAGCGTTGAAACCACTCTCCACACGTTCTTTCACTCATAGCGGCCTCACCATAAGTGTCTGAGAGCATTCGGTGAGTCTCAGTCGCAGATTTCTTCATATTAAAGAAATAAATTAACACCTCCCGCAAATGACGAGAATTTGGCTCATAAACTGACATTTCTAATCGCGAATAACTTTACGATGTAAACACAAATTGGTGCTATGGGGTTATGTTTACAAGATGCCTAAAGGTATTGCATGCCGTCTATGCTATGCGTATAGAGCACTTTGAATTAATGGAATTTTATGATGAATGTAATCGCCCAACTAAGCGATGTATTACCCGAATTATCGACAAATTTTGAACGCATTTCACTCTGCTTAATATTAAAACAAAAACAAGACAACAAACTGCACGTTCCGAAGAAAATATTGATAAAGATCCAAATTTATCTATTCTTTAATGGGGATCGTTACATAATGATGATCAATAATTATTTAATTCCCAATCTGAATGGTATTGATCTGGAGATGTGGCTCCAACAGGACGGCTCCACATATCATACAGCCAAAGCAACAATCGATTTATTGAGTAAACAATTCGGTGAGAAAATTTTTCCGAGGAACGGACCTGTTAATTGGTCAGCAAGGTCATGTGATTTAATGCCTTTAGATGATTTTCTTTGGGGTATTGTTAAATATTTGGTCTATGCCGATAAACCAACAACTATTGACGCCTTGTAAGCCAACATAACTCGGACAATTGCACACACCAACTGTTTGAAAAAGTGATCGGAAATCGGATTGACAGAATGCGCTTTGCCAGAAGTATCCGTGGCCGACATTTGTCCGAAATTGTTTTGAAACATTAATATCTTCGAATGTTATTTCACTAAAATTAATAGTTTCAAGGCATCTAATTTGGTTGTTTAATTTTAATTTAAACTGCGGACGCACTAAAAAATCACCCTATAAAAAAACAAATAAAATAAAAGTTACAAATGCCGTGAGTTAAATGAAAATAATAAATATGATCATGTTATGGATTTTTCAAATCAAGATCATGTTGAGCAGCTGTTAGTTGCTTAGAGTTGCTGTTAGAAAGATTTATAATTTGCGAGGTATTTATATGCTTATGCATTACACAAAGCAAACAATCTCAGAGTTTTGCCACTAAACACCAAATCACTTTTATTAAAATGCTTAAACGGCAGAAACTGATCGATTGAGAAATTTAAAACGAGTGATTTCATCTTCAGTGGATAATGTTTTTCGAGTTTAGTGCTTCAAATCAAAGGATCCATGAAAAGAATTGAGGAAATACTATAGGGTCGTTACGCAACACTTCACGCAAATACTTCACGCTGCTCTAGCTGCCGAACAGCTGATCACAGCGGTCCCAAAAATAGTGTGATTGTTTTGTATTTCGCGGGAAAACCTAACCCGCTATTATTCGTGAGCTATAGCATTTACGTGTTTATAAAATGTTTGTGTATCGATTTATGAATTGATTCGATTTTCCCGAACCATTAAACGTTACAATGATGCTGGTAGCATCGCTAAAACGCCATGGAGGTGGTCATAAATCATCCACAACATCACCAGAAATGGTTAAAAAGGTAAGGACACGAAATTAAAGAAATCCACGTCAGAGTGCAGCAAAATTATCTAAACATGTCCGACTCAAGCGTACGCCACATACTGAAATATGAACTTATGTTGAAGTCTTACATGACACAAAAAGCAATAAGACTTAAACTATCAAAGGTATTGAAAAGCATGCACACAAGTGGCGAACTCGAAAATTTGGTGGTATTTGATGAGACAATTTTCACTGTTAAGCAATGCGTAAAGAAACAAAACGATCATGTGTGGTTGAAGGGCAAGTCCAACGACAATTTGGACAACCGATTTGCTATGCGTAAACAAGCGCCTGCTTCTGTGATGGTTTGGACTACTGTACCTGCAAATGGTCGTTCTCCGGTCGTTTTCATCGATTAGAACATTAAGGTGAACCAGCAAGTATAGAAACAAAAGGTGTTAAACGATGAGGTGATCCCTTGGACACACAAACAAGTTGGTTCCAACCGTTGGACATTTCTACAGGGCTCGGCACCATCCCATAAAGCTAATTTAACACAATTTTTACAAAATCACGTTCCACAGTTCATTTGTTCGCAACAATGGCCTTCAGACTTCAATTCAATGGATTTCTCCATATGATCCATTTTGGAGGCTAAGGTGACAATAAAAAAATATGAGTTTGAACACATTGAAATCAGCGCTTCGTCGGGAATAGCAGTGATTTCAACAGACTCGCATTCGTGCAGGGTGCGATGCATCCGTAAAAAGACTTGATGCCATCATCCCGGACAAAGGTGGCCATATTGAACAGTAAGATGTTTTTTATGAAATTTAATGTATTTAAAATATTTTTTATTAATATTAAGTAAAAATATTGATAACACAGCATTTTTAATTGGCAACACTTCGAGTGACGGACGAAAAATTTATATTTAAAGTGCATATTCTAACCAAATTGTTTTTTTTTCTGTAGACTGGTAGGATTGTCTTTGACATCTATGCAAAATTTTACATTATTTCGTTTGCAAATAACATTTCAAAAACAAAGCCTTGTTTACATAGGCGACCAATACTGGCCAGCTAATTTAAAATGCCAAAAATATTTGGCAAATTATTTCTATTAAACTTAATTTTAACATTTAAATGCTTTTTTTGCGAAACGTTTCATGTACTGGAACTGTCTTATTTTTCTTCTTCATAGCATGCAACAACCCTTTAGGGAGCTTTGACCTCCTTCAACCTTCGCCTTCAACTGGATCGATCTCGAGCAGCCCCTTGCCCTTTTTTTGATGTGCAGGAGTTCTTCAGCATATACCTCTTTTCCTGTTACCCCTTATTCGCCCCTGCATGACTTTCTTTGGTATTCGGTTTCCTGACATTCTCGCTACGTATCTCGCCCATCTGAGTTGCTGAACTCTCACATGCTCTTCAATAACCAGATCCTTATACAACTGCTTGAGTTCGAACTTATTCCTACTCCTACAAATTCCACTGTCGTGCATAGAACCGAACCAAAAATTCTTCTAATTCTTCGTTCAAACACTGCAAACATCACTTCTGTTCTCTTTGTGATGGTATCAACTGATTCTTTCTGAGGGTATCAACACAAACATATCAGAAAAAATCACAATTTTTTGATGATCGATAATCTAACAATTAAGGTGGCTGAACGTATTGGAATATCATTTGAATCTTGGCAAATGATTGTGAAACTCAATTTGGATATGAAATGAGTTTCATCACATTATATATCAATACAGTTGGATTTTATTAAAAAAGAACGTATTTTTGTCCAACCATAAAATATTGGACAGTTGAATTCAAATGTGGCCACACAAGCATTTTTGATGAAGATCGTCCAAATGAGGTTATCACTTCAGAAATGATTGAAAAAAGCCACGATATCCTGATAAAGATCGGAGAGTGCCTGAAATTGCTGAAACTGTGGGCATCTCAATTGAACAGGTGCAAAATCTTTTAACAACTTATTTGGATATGAAAAAACTTTCCGCAAGATGGGTGCCGCGATTGCTCACAATTGACAATAAACACACATGAGTGCCAACTTCGAAAGAATATTTAGCGATTTTAAAATGCAATCGGAATGATTTCTTGCGTCTGGCTGACGAACACTTATTTTAAAGGGTTGGAGCAATCGTATTTTTTGGAGAAATACAAAATATAGAAAAACGTTGGACTAAGTGTATCGAATTGAGAAGTGATCACGTTGAAAAATATAATAAAGTTTGCAGAAAAATGTTTTTTTTGTCAAGGCCAGGTACTTGTCATACAACCCTCGTATTTTTAATTTTTTAATATAGTCAACTATTCAATAAAAACTTTGGACAACGCAACAGAGGAAATATTAAAAAATTCATTGCTAGCACTACAATCTGTTCCGGTAAAAAAAGGAATTTCAACCAATGGAGTAAAAGTGTTATAAAAGTGCATTGTAATGGGAGGGATAAACTACAATTCATTTCAATTATTAAGAAGATATTTTTTGTTTTATACTAAATTTCTACTTTTTGAAGGCATTCATTTAGATAAGTTAAAAAGAGCAGTTTACCACTGTAGTGTCTGTTTTCCCATTTTGAATCTTATTAGTGGAATAAAAGGTAATTTTACTATCTATACATTATGAAGTTAAGCTAGAATCATAAGCAAAAACATATTACAAACATACCAATTTGTGAACATTTCAAAATTTATTGATACCAAACAGTAGATGCACGATTCGAATTAACCAAGAGAATCCTTCCATTAATATTATTCACAGCCTTAATATTCCATGAAACATGTTCTTTTTTAAACTGAGGCCAGCCGTAAACCATGCCCGAACACAAACAACATTCAGCACTCTTCATTCAGAAAAGGCATCTCGAAAGAGTGACAGAAAAAGAAAAGAAAAGTCGTTGGAATAGTGAGCTCTTTGATTCGTACATTCGTATAATGAGAAATCTGTATTGTAACGTTGCCATATACAGATCTCAATAATAAAAGTTGCGTCATTACCGCTGTCATTGAAAGTAGGTTTACTGACCCACTTAGCGCGACTGGCTGCGGGTGTGTGAATGTGTATGTGTGTCTGTGTATGAATGTGCGGGCTTTTGATTTTGGTTTTTGACGTTAGAGGTCATGACAGTATTTTTTTTTGAACCTGGCATTAATTAGTTATAATTACAGTGTACACTTTCACGTTTCTGTACTCGGTGAAACGTAACTCTGTAACGTTATGCCTTTACGTGCGGCATCTTTGTCTTGAGAAATAAAATTGTTATTCAAATGTATTGGAATTACATTGAATTTACTATCAATTTTGTCAGTAATTAACTCCTTTAAATCATTTTTATTAACACTGTTATACTACACATAATTCTGCAAGCAATTTATTTCGCCGTTTGTATTACCACAAATTACTAAGTAATAAATGTATTAAATTTCAAAAAATATGTAATAAATTACTCAGTATATATATATATATATATATATATATATATATATATATATATATATATATATATATATATATATATATATATACATATATCTCTTGACCGTTTATTATTATTATTATTATTTTTATTTATTGGGTTTTTCGGTCAGTAATTAATTTTTAATTTTTAATTTTTTTATTAACGTTTCGGCTCAAACAAAGAACCATCCCCAGAATAATTCTACAATACATATAACTTTTATAAAAAACACAAACTTACATTTAAAAACATACCAATATTTAAATATACAATTAATTTTTAAATCTTTTTAAATATGTGATAATTTAAAAAAAAAAATTTAAATGACATGTTTGACTTTGACTAATTAACAATTCTTTCACCTTTAAATTTTTGTTTTTTATTATAACTTAATTGTTTTGAATTTGTTATGTGGAATATTAGATGCAAAAATAAAAAATTATGAAAATTTAATATTTAATAATGTTATTATATATACAACTTAAATTATCTGTATCTTTTCTGAAATTAATGGTATTATGTGTTTTTTTTTAATATAAATTGTAACTGCCCTTTCAAGGCATGCTATAGTTAATGAACACAACTTTAATTTTAACGACATAAAAATCCTAGATTTTGAAAAACAATATAAAAAAAGAAATATAAAAGAAATGATATATAGTGCTAGCCAAAAGTCCCCTCCCCCCTTTTATCTTTTGAACAGTTGTACTTAAACTAATGAAATTTGCAATGTGAAAATGACTGGACATAAACTCCTTTTCTAGTGATAGCTGATGTCGCAATCATCAAAGATGGCGGCACAGTGCCATAGTACCAATAATTTTTAATGGAATCCTATGGTGACACCTCGTTTGAAAGGTATTTAAAAGACCAATTCAACCATACTAATTGTGTTTAGGTTCAAGGTAGCTTTAATGCATAAAATAAATAAATAATAAAATTTCAGTTTACCGTATAATTAATACAGACTCACAAGTTTCCCTCTGGATAATTGTCAAAAAAGTTAACCTTTTTGTAATTCTCCAACTTATTTTACTTTTTCTGCTTTTACAAGGTTTCAATTTTTGAATATTTACTTGAAATCTTTTTGCATGACGCATTTGAGTTTCTAAATAAACACAATGTTACGTACTTTAGAAGACGAGATAGCAGCTATCTTAATGCTTAGTGAATGCGGAAAGAATTTTCATGCTGGGGACCGCCTTTTTAATGAGAGGTATCCCGATTGAGGACTTACTTGAGAGATCTTCTTCATAAATTTGAAACAATAGTGTTATAGATGCAAAACGATCTGGCAGACCAAACAGTTCTAATGTCAAAAAAATTGACGTAATTGCAGAAATGGTAGTAAACCCTACTTCTTCTACAATCCAAGTTGCATCTACCTGTGAAGTCAGTCAAAGGACGCGGCACCGGGTATTAAAAAAAACCCTATCAATTAAAAATGGTGCATCAACTTTCAGATGACGACCCCGACCGAAGACTGCAATTCTGTGAAAATATGACCACTAGACTACTGCTTTAGTGACAAAGGTAGTTTCTATCTCAATTAAAATGTGAACAAAAAATGTAAAGTACTGGAGTAATACAAATCCTCACGTGTTTAGTGGGAAACATACTCAGTTTCTAGAAAAAGTAAATGTCTGGGCAGGTATTCTGGGAAACCACATAGTTGAGTCTATATTTTTGATATATCTATATTTTTGAATAGCAACTTAATTGGTAAAGCGTACCTGGAGATGTTAGAGACCGCCATTGGGCTGCTAATTCTCGAAATTCTAGAAGACAATCCGGATGAATTTGGTAACTTTGAAACGGAGCTCCTCCACTCTATTATACTGCAGTAAGACATTATTTGGATCAGGGATATCCTAGTAGATGAATTGAGCGACGAGGTTCGATAGAATGGCCGGTTCGGTTACCGGAGCTTACACTTTTGGATTTTTTCCTGTTTGGTACCTTAAATCTAAAGCATATGCTACAACACTTGACAGTATAGATGTTTTAAGATAACGAATTATTGAAGAGTGTAGAGCAATTTCCGCTGAAACATTTGAACGACTGCGATAAGAGTTTACCAATAGGATGTTTTACTTTCAGGAAGTAGGTGGGAGCACATTTTGAACATTTACTGTAAGGGCGGACTTGTGAATCTGTATTAATATTAATATAAGCTAAACTGAAATTTCAGTATTTATTTATTTTATGCGTCAAAACTTCCTTGAACCCAGACAAAATTAGTATTGTTGAATAGATATTTAAATACCTTTCAAATGAGGTGTCACTTGCCAATACGACCCCATTGAAAATTAATGGTTACAATGGCACTGTGGCATCATCTATGATGATTACGTTATCAGCTATCACTAGAAAAGGAGTTTACGTCCAGTCATTTTCACATTCCAAATTTCATTAGCGTTTAAGCATAACCGTTCAAATGATAAAAGGGGGGAGGGGATTTTGGCTATATATATATATATATATATATATATATATATATATATATATATATATATATATATATATACAGTGTACTTTTTTTAAAACGTGACATGGGCTACCTTTTCTGTTTCAAGTGATAGACTAGCAGTTCCAAATGCAAAGTTGTAGGAAATAAGTTGACTTGAAATTTTCAAACAATGCTTTCCGGTGTTGCCAAATTTCTTCAGTAGATATTAAAACAATATTTTTTAAATGACAACACTGTACTTTCTGCGCCTTTTGCAGATCCTTGGGCACACACGTTGCTTTTAGTCTTACTAAGTTATATTTTAAAAACACCGATAAGTCTTTTCCAAACTTATCGAGATGGCTTGCGTGGAATTCAGTGCACGCATCGGGTAGATTAAGCCACCAATACGAAGAAAAATTACCTCAACTTTCTATTTTTGATTAAATAACTGATTCATCTTAGCAACTGGGTTAAAAGGTTATTTTTATACACATTCAAATACAACAGTTTTCAAATAACATGATTGCTCGTTTCAAACAACACAATTTTTGTTTAATTTCCAAGGCCATTAATTTCCATTGCCAGGAACTAAAAGATTAGTTCCTGGCGACTGCAGATTATTTTAGTTGTTTTTGTTAATTGTTCTAAAACGGCTACTCCAATAAAGAAACATTATTTAACATTTTTTTATTTCGAATTTTAAGATTTCTTAACTTATGCTAAAAAATATGGTGTTACCATTAAAAAAATATTGTTGTACTAGCTACTGAAGAAATCTGGAAACACCGGAAAGCATTATTTGTTATTTCTTACAACTTTGCATTTGGAAGTGGAAGTGCTTCTATCACTTCAAATAAAAAAGTTGGCCTAGGTCAGGTTTTAAAAAAATTACACTGTATATATATATATATATATATATATATATATATATATATATATATATATATATATATATATATATATATATATATATATATATATATATATATATATTTGAAAATGACAGTAGGTTGGTATGCAAGAATCAGGTTTAAGTTGAAGACAAATAATCTGTTCTGTAAGTATATGAACTGAAATATAACTAACATTTGAAATATTAATAGGTTAGTGATAGTTAGTGATAAACTTCAAAGCCCTACCATATTTTATTTATTACTAATGTGACACAAGTTACAATAATTCCAAACTTATATATACAAGCGTATAAACGAAAGATTAAATGGGATATCTTGGTTAAAATAAGTAAGATAGTGTCCGACTATTCCCCGTCTTAGTCAGATCTATTCGTGTGACTTCCGCAACAAACTTTTTCAAAACTAAATTTATTAATAGAAGAAAAGCGTTTCGATAATAATTGAATTATAGTAGATTTCGATCATGGCTTTGGAGGAAATTATGTATTGCCTCGTTCCTCTTCTGAGTTCTCAGTCCAGTTCTTGTAGCTTTCTAGCACTCATTGGTTTTACAGCACCCTGCTTCCTCATCATTTGTGTTTCTATAGTTTCGTCTTATTCTAAGTGAACTTCGTATTGCATCTGTTTGAATGACTTCTATTCTTTTTTATATAAAATTTAATATGCTTTGAATAAAAATTAATGAACTCTAGTACTCAACAAAAACTCCTACCTCTATAGGTCTAAATTTTATTTTTTTCATAAATTCTTTTAGTTATTTTTGAGACATTTAATAACGCAGTCAATAGTACTACGCGTCATATTTTATAATATACGTAAAAGTAAATGTTAATACATACGTATAATATACATTTAATCCTTTCCAAGATAGATTAAATAACATTTTCAATAATTTTTATTATAAACAAGTTTATTAACTTCTATCATATGGTTAAGTGAAAAAAGTAAGCAAACAATATAGCAACAAATTCTAAAATTGTTAGAATTTCTATTTGTTAATATAAACATGATTCTGTAAAACATATAAAGAATCATATCTATGTAGGGTAAAAAGATTTTTTTATTCAGGTTAGGTCTTTCAACTTTCATATGACTTAAATCCGTGTGGTAAATGTGAAGCAATAGACCGAATAAAATTATAATTAAAATTCTAAGAATTACTCTTTAGACGATAGGTAAACAAACAAGTTTGATCACACTTAATAAATATATAATGATTTATATTTTTATCGGAATGAGCAGTTTGAAATTTTTAATGTTGCAATATGTTTAACAAATTAAAATATTACAGAAAATTTGTAGATAAAATTATATGATATGATTGATTCATCACAATTTTTTTTTGCCATATATATATATATATATATATATATATATATATATATATATATATATATATATATATATATATATATATATATTATTATTATTATTCACGTATGGGCCCGGGTGGACCACGCGAAGTACAATTAGAGGCGTTTGTTGTTGTTAGCCTTCCTTTGCGCCCATACTGATTTCATTCTTTCATTATGAGCTTTTTTCCTTTCGTCAGACCAAGTTGTTCCGGTCGTCCTACATTTTTTCTCTGGCCAACCTCCCAAACGTTAACCTTGTGTTTGAAACAGTTCCTATCCTAAATTTTCACTTTGTGTAATATTTGCTAATCGTAGGTCCTCCTTAATTGCAGGAATCCATTTAATTATTTGTACTTTAGCACTACTACTGTTTTCAAAAAATTCAACTATCTGTATAGTTAGGCTACTCTGATTCATCCGTTTTATGTGTCCGAAAAATTTAAGTCTTCTTTTTCTCATATCGCTATGTATATCTGTATATTGTTTGATTTCTTGGTTTTCTCGAAGTTGGTATGTTGTTGTATTTATTTGTTTGAGGTCTAAGATTTTTTCTATTCAAAATGAGCGTTTCTGCGCCATATAGGCATTCTGGCTTAATAACTGTGTTGTAATGTCTCAGTTTTGTGTATTTAGATAAGCATTTTTGTTGTAAATATTTTGTGTAACTCTCAATGCAGTTTCCATTTTTTGACATATACCCTTATTGGCCGCTTTTTCCAACCCATTTTCCATAATTATTTCACCCAAATATTTAAATTGAGAGACTCGTCTGATGTTAGCATATTTTGTTTTTAGAAAAGGTGTTCTTAGTCTGTGGCAAGTCATGTATTGTGTATCTTCAAAGGAAATTTGGAGTCCTACCTTTTCTGCCATTTTTTTTAGGATTGCAATGTCTTTTTGTGCCGTTAATATACCTTGAGTTAAAATTGCTAGATCAACAGCAAATGCCAGACAATAAATTTTGATGTTGGTTCTCCCCAGTTTAATGGGCTGGTCAATATTCAAGGCCGATTTTTTTTTCACGCCACTCCTGTATTACTTTTTCTAAAACGCAGTTAAATAGGAGGGGCGAGAGTCCATCCCCTTGTCTCACTGCAACTTTAATTTCGAAGAGCTCTGAAATATCACCCATAAATTTAACTTTTGATATTGTTTTAGTTAGAGTTGCTTTAATAATTACCAGCGTTTTCAGATCTAGTCCTTTTTCTTTCAAGATTAGGAATAAAAATTCGCGGTCAATAGAATCATATTCTTTTTTGAAATCCACAAATGTACAGGCAATATTTTTATTGTAGAGTTTTTGATGTCTTAGGATCAACGTTAGATTCAGGATCTGTTCAGAGCAGGATCTGCTTGTGTGTTTGTTTCTAAATCATTCCGGGAGTCACGACGTTTTGCCTCGATGTCTTTTGGCATTTTCAAGTGTTGTCCGCTTTGACTGAAGAGTCCAACTCAGTTGACCCGGAAGGACACCCGGAATGATTTAGAAACATTATCTACCATCCGTGAAAATATTAGAATAACATATTAGTAACAGCTGAATAAATTTGTCAAAATGACAAACTATTCAATTCCATTACCTGCATTAAGATTCGCTAAATTTCGAAACGTTTGATTTGAGAGAAAGCTTCAAATTCACTGCTAAATTGATAATCATGAACTGGTAGAATAATGTAACTCAATTAATCATAATTCAGGACATATTTTTAATCAAAATAATTGTAAGAGTAAAATCGAGATTATTAATGGATCGAGTATAGAAATCATCAATTATAGATTCCTTTTTTGATATGTAAATGATTTTGGTTTTGAATCGTACCATTTTGTCGATTTGAATCATACCATTTACTATTAACTACATTTTGCAAACAAATAATAGTTTGATGAGGCAACATCTAATAAACAGGAAGCACGTGGTAACACATCTCATACTGTATCAGTCGTAACATCTCTTGACAAGTTACTAAACTTGTGTGAATTCTGATACTGATGTCACGAAATAATATCAAGCAAGGAATTTGCATTAAATTTTACCTAAAAACAAAATTTCTAATGCTGATGCATAACAAATTTTAAGAAAGTATTATGGCTATGAAACTGTGTAAAAGAAAGCAGTTCGGAGATTAGCCACGATCAGCAAAACTTTGCGGCTCAACCAATGAAAGACACGTTACCAAAATCAAAGATAATGTACTGAGTGAAGTATATTTGAAAGACTTGTCTTGGGTATCTTCACGTCTTATTAAGAAAACATTGATTTTTTTAATATCATCTTTGGATGATATTCTAAAATGCATCATTACTGGTGATAAAACACCAAACATTTATGTTGATGACTCAGAAACAGATCAACAATCAAACGACTATCGTGCTAAAAATGAGCTGTTTCGAGAACAAAGAAGCCATTCAAGAAAGTTGACTGCTGACTGCTTTGAAGAAAAACCAAATTTATGGTAATACCATTTGATGCTTGCTCAACAACTAGGATTAGACACAGTTTTGAAAAAAAGTGGTCAATAAAGTAATCTAGAACCGATATTATAAGTTAAGAGAAGTCATGTGTAGTAGTACTAGTTAAGGTAGACAATGAAGATAAGATAGATGAAAAATCGTGAATTTACTGATTTAATTGTCAAGATTGTAATCGAAAGCATTTGGACAAACCAAAAAAGATCCATATTAACTAAAGTAGAAATATAGAACATATTGTTCACATAGATATTGAAGAAATCAGAAATCCAGTGTTGCTCAACATACGCAAAGCACGATAATAATATAAATACAAGGCTAATAAAAAAGTTCGCGGATGATAGACCAAGTTTATAGTTGAAGAAATGACTTTATAGTTCTGTATATTCTCCCTTAGGCTCAACATTTTTTCCAGCGGTTCTCCAATTCATTTTCTCCATCTCTGAAATGATTTTTTGGAAATCCTTCAAAATACTCATCTGCGGTTGCTTTAACTTTAACTTTAACTCCAATAGATGAACTGATCTTTGCAATGTACTCTAGAATAGACAGTTTACAATATAAAACTCCAATATATCTACAACATATTATCTAATAGAATGCTCCTCGTATAAAAATGTAATTCCAATGCCAAATACAAATTATTAATGAATCAGGCATAAAAATCATTAATAACAAATTTAAATTTTTTGTTATGTAAATAACTTTGATGAACATTGAAAACCCTATCTGGTATGAAATATATTCAAACCACATTCTAGATAACTGTCAGATAAGTATTATGCATTCAGACCGAAAAGAAGAAGGAAAAAATACCCATGACCATGATGGGTGATCCTAGAGAAACATCTGTCACTCATAGACGTCACTAAATTTTCCCCTATACGACCTTTTCATCTCTACCCCTATACGTTTTACTTGATTAATGATAATTTTCATGAAAGACTCTGTATACATCGTCATCGGCTTAAAATGCGGGTTAGTATCCGGGATAATTATCATATAAATTAGTTTATGGGGTTGGGGCTTATATATTTTCGTTTTTACTTGCGGGTATTTTTATAGAAATTTTATGTGAAGTCATACCGGGATCCAAAGCCTTCAGGGATATGAAGGTTACTATCAATGGTAACCATAATCTTGTTTTTATCAAATTTTAAAAACACTGCCATCTACTAACATTAGTTTGACTTAAAATAAGATAACTTACTTGTTGTGAAATATAAAACAAAAAATAGGTGAATAAGAATGGCAAGGAGCACAGTTTGTGTAAGTTCCATATTAGACATTCGATTCCTTATGAGTTTCGAAACATGCCTGGTGAATTGCATAGAAGAATATGCAAGCGTTGGTTTAAAAAATTGACGAACGTTTTCGATGGTATAAAATCTGGATAAAGATATGTTATTGGCTGAAATTGAAACTGATCCTAAACAAACCATCCAGAAATTAGCCACAAAGCTTGAACCTTTGTTCACAATACAACGGTGTGGCCCTCACGTGGGTGCCGCACCTAAAGAAGGTAACCGGGAAAGCAAGAGCCATGGCTCGTCTGCTTTACCCCCTAATGAACGGCAAAAGTAAGCTCTCGCTGAACATCCGAATAACCCTGTATAAAATCATGGTCCGATCCGTCCTCACCTACGGATCTCAGGCCTGGTTCCCGTACCTCCCCCCAACGTCGATTGCAATTCTGCAATCGTTCCAGTCACGTGCTCTTCGCACATTAGTAGGTGCCCCATGGTTTGTAAGGAATGCGCAAATCCATCGGGAAACTGACACACCAGAGATTCAGACATTCCTGTCCAGACTGCTGGACAAATTCCTAGCGACGGCGTCCCTTTCGGACAATCCGCTAATCAGAGCCACGGCAGCTTCATTGCCGGCCGTTGCCCCAGTATGACCATCCTCTTCGGTCATCACCTCCATGCCTAAAGGACGGCAGCTAAAACCCTTCGAACAAGCGACATTGTCGTGACGTCCGAAAAAATTCAGTGAATACAAGTCAGGGCCTTCGGGTCAACTTAACCTCCAGGACAAGAAGAAGAAGAATACAACGGTGTATAAAATAACTGAATAAAGTGTAAAGAAAATGAATATAGATGTCATATCATCTTTTAGTTAAAAACAAAATAACCAACATTCACAGTAATGTGCAAAATTATATAGACAACCAGTTTAATATTTACAGATATTTATTTGTTGTGAAATTTAATTTACTTATGTTATCAATAAATTTTACGGCACTGGAAGAAATATATTCGGTAGATTTTATTTTGTACACACTATAGCCAAAAAGGCAAACACATTTTATTCAGAGACAAAAATATATAGACTTTATAGATATCATAAACTTTATTTCACTTTAAATTAATACAGTTAACGTACGCAGCAGTAGACACTCATCCTAAAACATTTTTTTAAAATGTACCATGGTCCTCATATTTCATTTGAGATAAAAATAAAATAGTTGAACTATAACAAAGTGGTTAAAATCAAGCTATTATAGTAAAAAATTAAATTTAAAAAGAAACGCTGAATGTGCAATACTTTTAATAATAGATTTAAATAAAGAGGAACAATAGAAGCATCGCCAAGATCCAGTCGTCCCAGAAAACTTAGTGAGAGAACAGTAGAGTTAATTAAATATATTTCAACCAAGGCTCCATTCAAGAGTCCAACTGAAATAAGAGCTAATTTAATAAACCAAGGATTAGCAGACGTGTTCACCAACACCATTAAAAGAAGGCCTAATAAACAAGGGTTGTTTGCACGTCGACCTATCAAGAAACCCCTTCTTTCAAAGAAGAACAAAAGGAACCGTTTAGGTTTTGACCGTCAACATCTCCATTGGGCTTTACATGATTGGAAATGGGTATGTTGGAGCGACGAATCAAAATTTAATATGTTTGGATCTGATGGAGTTACACGCCCTGTTGGAAAAAGAATGCATCATAAATACACAGTTCCTACTGTTAAGCATGGAGGTGGATATGTCATGTCTGGGGTTCCTTCTCGGGGTTTGGAGTAGGTCCATTACACCGCATAGGAGGGATTATCGATAGATTTATGTATCGTGATACATTAGTGAACATAATGCTGCCTAATATGGAAGATAACATGTCTTTACGATCTTCTTTTCAACAAGATATTGACCCCAAGCATTCTTCAAAGCTAGTTAAGCAATGAAAAGCTAGATGAAAACATTGCTATCTTAAAGTGGCCATCGCAATCGACGGATTTGAACCCTATATAAACATTCATTATTTGAATCGACAGAATAAAGATAAGAATTACTCCACCAAGGAAAATCTATATATGGCATTGGAAGAAAAATGAAAAAGTATTGATCCTGAAAGAATTCAACTTTTTCATTTCTCTTCACGATATTATTTCGATATTTATATTAATATTTTATATTTATACAAAGTTTATAGTTGGAAATAAGAACATATATTTGTTTTTAAAATTATAATAACTGTAACTTTGAAATTATAAAAATTCCCTTTCCCTATATACTTTTATCCTTTACTGTAACTGCAGTGCATTTTTGTCCAGGTTAGTCAGAAATCATTTCCTGCAGCAAATTGTTACTGTTAAATCCAGATAAGAAAAAATAATGATTTTTTCTCATGTGGATTTTTCAAACACAAAAGTGTTAAAAATTGAAAAAACCATTGAAAACCTGAATATGATTGTGCTTAGCTGAACACAAAACTGGTTTTGAATCAAAAACGGCCAAAATTATTAACCGAAAACGTGTTATTACAAAAGCATGACAATGCAAGACCTCATAGTACTAGAATCATCCAAGAAAAAATCAAAGAGTTAGATTGGACAGTACTTCTTGACCGACCGTATTATCCCGATGCTCAACCGTCCTGCTGTAACAGCTATGTACATTCGGAGAATATTTTACTTCAAAATGACCATTAATTAACAAAAAGGGTATAGAAAGTTTGTCAGAGGGATGGGCGAAGATTGGCAATAACGACGAAGATTATATTGTAGATTAAAGCTAGTCACCTAGTTAACATCTAAAAGTTTAGCCTATACCGCATAAAAGCATGAAATTTGGAACATACAACAATAGTCCAAAAAGTTTCCTCTCAACATGAAAATGGCATTACTCATTAAAAACATTCTATTAATATAACTGCCCATGACATAAAAGATGAACATTGAAAATTTCAGCCATATTGGATGATCAGTTGCTATTTAACAGTAATAATAGTTTTAATTTTCGTAGGCGTATTGCCTTTCAAATGTAATAATTTAATGACGGCTCGATATGAGATTTTTCCCATACTTACAGAAACACGAACATCGATTGACATAAATAACTGTTAAACAATAACTGAATGTCTAATATGGCTGCAATTTTAAACGTCATCTTTCAAGGCATTCGCAATTATATTACCAGAATATTTTTGACGAGTAACGCCATCTTCAGCCCTCGTACATACTCTTATTCTCGGTAGGTAAACACTAAGAAGGGATTTTTTAAAATTTTCCACATTCCGCTGTCAAAAAGGGCCAAAATATGACACAACACTAATATAGTAAATCAAACACCTAACCAAACTCAACACCTAACATATTAACGACTAATCTACTCCGGTAGCCCAAAAATAATGGCCCTTGGAGAAAAATGTTTAGATTAAAATGTAGAAAATATGTAGATCGGAATTTGAAACCATCAGTCTACAACGTCAGCACTATTCTACAAAATGTATAGCAAAGCAATATTGCGAGAGTGTTAAAGCACATATAGAATAAAAGCACTATCGGGAAATTAAAGTACTAAATAGAGCCTTGTAAGAGATTAAGAGTAATGCAACTTAATCGGGGGAGCAGTTGAACTCTTAACGAACACAAAATATATAGTGTGGCCCCCGTAATATAACTAACCGGTTAAGACATAAATTTCACCAGTTGAAATCGTATTTTATCTTAGCAGCTCGTCAAACTGGTTCTCTCGATGGTGACTGAGTTTTACAGAAAATATTTTGACGAGTCTACTAATTTATTATTAGAAACAAGCAATAGATTAGTACAAATGGGACAGGAAGCGAAACAGGCTTATTAACAAATCAGTTCTTTGCTTCAATAGTTAAAACATCAGAAATAAACATAATCTAAAATTAATTAATTACATTAAAGTTAATATTATTTGATTTCGATAATTTAACACTACATAACTCAGATACTAAATAATATCTGTATAAACAGATTGTCATATGGAAAAAGTGACTGGTTGAATCTATGGGGTAACCAGAAGCATAATTTTTTACTGAATATAGGTACTATAGAAAATACACGGTATGAAAATGATAAAAAATGTTTCATTAGAAGTATTGCTCATCGCTAGCTATACACTTTTTCCACCTGACCATTTGTGGATGCCACGCCAAAAAAAAATGTTCTTTTGTTTGTTGTTTCTTGTTTCTTTTCATCACCAGTCACAATAAGATCAAGAAATGACTTTCTTTTGTATCTGACGAGCAGCATTTTGCAAGTGGTTTGGTGCCTTTCATTCAGTTCATGTGAAACCCATTTCCCCATCTTCTAGATTTTTTCCATGGCTTTCAAACATATAGAGACGGCTTCTTGTGTCACATTTAATTGATCCGCGAGTTGATGTTGCTTTGAGCGTCATCCTCATCCAACAATGCTTGCAATTTGCTGTCTTCAAACTTTTTCGGTGGTCTTTCATGTTCTTCGGTTCTCACGCCAAAACCGAAAATTATGAATTTTTTAAACCACTCAAAGCACTGTGATTTACAAAGCGCAAGCTCACCGTAAGTTTCGATAAGCATTCGATGCGATTTTGCAACAGTTTTTTTCAAATGGTAACAGAAAATTAATGCTGTCCGCAAATAGTAGTTTTCTCTTGTTCATTCGCAATGGCATTGAAACCTTCTGAGAATTGGTAAAAAAATATATTTTATTATAAGGTTTAAAATTATATTTGTTAACTAAGTGTTGATTCTTTATAGTCGCAAAGCAATGAGACATGAGAAGATTTTAAAGTAATTTGCAAGGTTTCATGCTGACAGAGAGAGTACTGAAGCCTATTGAAGCCTAGATCTATCAATATAATTTCGAATTAAAGAAAATGTCGGAAAAGGGTCTAAAATTCTTCGAAAAGATCATTGACTTATACCACCAGACATAAAATTCATGTTAACAGTTTTTTTTTTGAAAAAATAGCTTGGTTCTCAACCACTATATTCTCATGATCTGACTCCATTTGACCTCTGGTTATTCTAAAAATGATTCTTCTGTAACAAATTTTGTAAGCCAAAATTTTCAAGAGGCAATGGCTTAAAAATTTCTATATAATATGTGCATATATATACTGAAAATATAAACATTTTAGTACTTATCCACGTCTGCAATATTAGATTAAAAAACTGATCCTCTTAACTTTTACTAACCTTCCTTACTTTTACTAACCAACAAACTCAAACTATTTGTAAAAACAACTTTTATTTCGTTAACCCACATTAAATGATATATTGATGCAAACGACTTATTTTCTTACTTCTGGCAACAGAAATTTTGTTATCATCTATCCAAGATGAATTAAATAATGCTTCGGTATTTTAATAACAGTAAAGAAAGAACCTTGTGCAATTCTAGTTATTATATTAGTTATAATAAAATTATATATCCACATCGTTAATAAAAGTTATGCACTTGTAGAATTTTGTAGCGATAAAACGCACAACTTCCACCATTTTTATGTATGAAAATTGTAAGTATTTCAACTTGGAAATCATATATTCATTTTTTTAAGTCATGTGGAAGTCGGTATAATACCTGAATTACGAAACTAACCATCCGGCTGCAAAGAGAGAAGAATATCCGTATATTCGTAAAAGGTCTAGGTACATCTACAACAATCAGCATTCTTCATATTCAGAGACCGAAAACATTAAAGAATTCCAGTACAGCATTTACCTCAAAGGTTTCATTGAAATTGAAATGACCTCAATACAGAAGAAACCCAATGACATATTTGGATACAATGAATAAGCATATTTCTTAATAACGATACGATATGTAAAAGGATTATTCGAAAAAATACGGCAAATATTTAAAAAGTTCAATATCAAAATAGTTTTTAAACCCGCCAATACTTTTAGGTGGTTTCAGGCAATTCTTTTGAACAAAATTAAAAATATGGGTCGTTTGAAAACATTTTGGACTGAGATAGGGATGGCACAATTATGACCATATGACTACCATATTAGTGATATGATTACCATATAACGGGTTATGAAATAATACTATATATATATATATATATATATATATATATATATATATATATATATATATATATATATATATATATATATATATATTATTATTATTATTATTCACGTATGGGGTGGACCACGCGGGTGGACCACGGTGGAGATCCCGGTGGAGATCCCGGGTGGACCACGCGAACTACAATTAGAGTCGTTTGTTGTTGTTAGCCTTCCTTTGCGCCCATACTAATTTCATTCTTTCGCTATGAGCTTTTTTCCTTTCGTCAGACCAAGTTGTTCCAGTCTTCCTACATTTTTCTCTCTGGCCAATCTTCCAAACGTCAACCTTGTGTCTGAAACAGCCTCTATCCTGAATTTCACTTTTCATAATATTTGCTGATCTTAGGCCCTCTTTAATTGCAGCAATCCATTTAATTATTTCTACTTTAGCTCTACTCCTATTTTCATAAAATTCGACTATTTGTCTAGTTAGCCTATTTGGATTCATCCGTTTTATGTGTCCGTAAAACTTAAGTCTTCTTTTTCTCATATCGCTGTGTATATCTGTGTATTGTTTGATTTCTTGGTTTTCTCGAAGTCGGTATGTTGTTGTATTTATTTGTTTGGGGCCTAGGATTTTTCTTATGATTTTTCTTTCCTTCTTTTCAATGTCCTCGATGTCTCTCTTTCTATTCAAAATGAGCGTTTCTGCCCCATATAGAAATTCTGGCTTAATAACTGTGTTAAAATGTCTCAGTTTTGTGTTTTTAGATAGGCATTTTTTGTTATAAATATTTTGTGTAAGTCTCAATGCCGTTTCCATGTTTTGACATCTACTCTTATTGGCCGCTTTTTCCAACCCATTTTCCATGATTATTTCACCCAAATATTTGAATTGAGAGACTCGTCTGATGTTACCATATTTTGTTTTTAGAAATGGTGTTCTTAGTCTGTTGCAGGTCATGTATTGTGTCTTTTCAAAGGAAATTTGGAGTCCTACCTTTTCTACTATTTCTTTTAGGATTTCAATCTGTTTCTGTGCCGTTAATACATCTTGAGACAAAACTGCTAGATCATCAGCAAACGCCAGACAATCAATTTTGATGTTGGTTCTCCCCAGTTTAATGGGCTGGTCAATATTCAGGGCCGACTTTTTTTCACGCCACTCCTGTATTACTTTTTCTAGAACACAGTTAAATAAGAGTGGCGAGAGTCCATCCCCTTGTTTTACTCCAGTTTTAATTTCGAAGGGCTCTGAGATGTCACCCATGAATTTAACTTTTGACCTTGTGTTAGTTAATGTTGCTTTAATAATTGCCAGCGTTTTCAGATCTAGTCCTTGTTCTTTCAAGATTCGGAATAAAGATTCACGGTCTATAGAATCATATGCTTTTTTGAAATCCACAAATGTACAGACCAGATTTTTATTGTACAGTTTTTGATGTCTTAGGATCAACTTTAGATTCAGGATCTGTTCAGAGCAGGATCTGCCCGGTCGAAAACCTGCTTGATATTCACCAATTTTAGGTTCCAACTGTCCTTGTGCTCTGTCTAGTAGACATTGAGATAGAATCTTGAAACAAACTGGGAGAAGAGATATCCCTCTATAGTTGTTTACATCCGTTCTATCTCCTTTCTTGTGAAGTGGATGGATTAAAGCATCTTTCCAATCTTCCGGAATCCGTTCGGTTCGCCAAACTTCTTGTAGCCTTTGGTTATTTCCTTGATTGTACCTGGACCAGCGGATTTCAAAAGTTCAGCAGTGATTCCATCTTCACCAGAAGCTTTGTTATTTTTAAGCCGCTTGATTTACCTAATTATTTCATCTTCATTCGGTGGTAATGAATCTGGGTTTGTTTGTTTAGGGTTTAGTGTTGGTAATTTGTTTAAAGGCTCAGGACAGTTTAGTATTTGTTCAAAATATTTCGCAAGTTCTTTGCAATTCTCTTGGTTATTTAGAGCTAATTGTCCGTTTTCCTTTTGGAAGCAAAGGCTTTGGGGTTGATAGCCTGTTAATTTAGTTTTAAATGTTTTGTAAAAGTTTCGGGTGTTATTTTTTTGGAAATCTTTTTCTATTTCATTGAGTTGATTGTTTTCATATTTTCTTTTAGTTTGTCTAATTAGCTTCGATGTTTCTTTTCTTACTTCCAAAAAGATGTTATAGTTTATTGCTGTTTTTTGACTGTTCCAATCTTTGAATGCTTTACTTCGGCTTAATACTGCTTGCTCGCAAACTTCATCCCACCATGGATGTTTTCTACGTTTTTGTAAAGGGACCAACTTTAAGGCTGTTTTAATAATTTTTTGTTTCAATTCTTGCCAGTTCTGTGCTGGTTGTTTATCAAGCTCTTCTGTTAGGGCTGGTTTTATTTTCGTTGGGTCGAACTTTGGTATTAGCAGTCTCTTTTGAATAAGTTTTCGAGGTTTTAAGCTAAGTTTGATTCTAGTCAAGTAGTGATCCGTGTCTATATTAGCTCCTTTCCTGACTTGAACATCCAAAACCTCTTTATAATAGGGGTACGAAATGGCAACATGGTCAATTTGAAATTCACCTATGTACGTGTTTGGGCACCTCCAGGTCTTTTGTTTTGTTATTTTCTTCTTAAAATGTGTTGACATTATTTTTAGATTAAACTGCGAACATAGTTCAACCAATCTTCTACCATTATGGTTAGTCCATTTATGAGCGGGAAAACTGCCGACTGTTTTCCTGTACTTTTTTCTTTCCCTAGTTGGGCGTTGAAATCACCCAATAGTATTTTTACATGGTTAGAGGGAATTTTAGAGATAGTCTTTTCCAGAATTTCCCAGGACTTATTTACTTTTTCAGGATTAGATTTATTTTCTTCGTTAACTGGGAGGTGTGCATTGATTAATGTATAGTTCTGGTTAGCACACTTGAGGGATAGTGTCATAAGTCGATTATTTACGGGCTGGACATTAGTTATAGAACCGAGAATGTTTCTTGAGATAGCGAAAGCAACACCGAGATGTGGTGTATTTTTGAGTATTCTTTTGTCAGTTTTACTTTTACAAATTATATATATATATATATATATATATATATATATATATATATATATATATATATATATATATATATATATAATTTGGAATATAAACAAAAGGTTATTAGAATCAACCAAATTTTATTTATTTTAAATATTGGTTTATGACATAATTATTTAAAAATAATTTCCTGTAAAGCGCCCCTGGATTTTTAAATTATTATTCTATATACCAGTTTTTAATCACGTTTTCACATAAATCGGTATTTATTTCACCAATGATACGAATAATGTTGGTTTTAAGATAATTGAGTGTCTGTGACGTATTGATGCAAACCAATGATGTCTCATGATCTTGTTGACTGGGTAACATCGGCATTTCTTGAGGTTACACAGTCATTCAACTTTTCTCTCAATAAACTGATTGGGTTACGAGATCTATGATATGTTACACCATGTTGTTGAAACCACATGCCGTCCAGATAAAAATCATCCAATTTATGATGGAAAAAAATCAAAAATCATGTTTTCAATTGAAGCAACGGCATTTTCATTTTCGTTTTCAAATAACTACGGTCTAATTACACCTCCAGACCTCAAACCACACCAAATTTTAATTTTTGTGGATGTAAAGGTGTTTCAAGAACAGTATGTGGGTGTTCCTCACTCCAAATGCGACAATTTTGCTTTTTTACGAAGCCATTTAACCAAAAATGAGCTTTATCGCTGAAGATGATTTTTTCATGAAATAATGAATCTGTTTCAAATTGCTCTAAAGCTAAATCTGCAAAATTTCTAGGCAACAAATGCGCACTTGGTTTGAGTTCTTGAAGAATATTCCATGTAATGCCATAAGAAAGTCCAAGAAACTTCTGGAGAACGACATGTAATTGATTGTTCTGGGATTTTCATTCTCAACATTTGATTTTTTCAGTAATACTTTTAAGGTATCGCTGAAAATTGGAATTGCCGCGAAATGTAGTTCGAATAGATTCATTAATTTTGTAATAAATCTGAAGAATTTGTATAAGTGTATACAAAAACTAACACAAATGACAATTTTGGCGGGAATAAGAAAAAAATGGCTGCTATGACGTTTTACAAAAAATATATAGTAAAATATATAATTATGATTATCATATTTGTGGGACATTCGTTTATATGCTTCGTTATATGACATAATCATATTATTCGTTAGATGGCGTGTTGCAAATGATGGCGTTAAAGCAAACAATTTTTGATTTTTATGAAAAATGGATAAAATGGAAGTTACAGCTGTCATAAACTATTAATAAAGAATAACAACAATAAACTATGGATATATAAAAATAGTCAAATTCCACTTTAAAATATTCTTCGCATTGGTTTTCGACGGTAAGTGGGCTGCTGAATTAAAACATAGTCGTCCATTCATCGACGATCATGAACACGTGGGACGCCCAAAAATCGTTACGACCGACAAAACGTTCTGTTAAAAGATCGCCGACTGAAAAGACGCGAACTTGCTGTACATTTTACACGGTGTTTTTGGTAGCAGAAATATTTTCGCTCAACGAATGCCGCGTTTGTTATTAGTCCTTTTTCCTATACGTTTTATTACAGTATAGGAAAGATGGATTAGCTTCCGTATTTACCGGATTTGTTTTCCAGCGATTACTTCCTCTTAAACCTGAAGAAATAGCTCACTGAGGCAAAATTCACTTCAAATGATGAGGTCAAAGCTGAGACTATCGCTTATTTTCGATTTAGTTGGACAAATCGTATCATACCGAGAATATTAAAAAGTTGGAACGTCGTTGGTCTAAATGGTTGGAATGTAAGATGTGCTGAAAAAACGACCCACATAATTTGAGTCAAAAGTTTTCCAAACTGCAAATATTTTTATACATTATTTCAGCCCATGTTTGCATAACTATTTTAGAATCGTCGGGAAATGATTCAATCTTAAAATAGATCAATTAATTTACTAAAAATAAACAAATTATATGGAAGTATTTTAGGAAAAAAACGCATACTGCATCCACTCGAACAAGGTCAAAGTATTTCAAAATGCACTTCACTGGCAGAAAGAGCCATTTAATAAATTATGTAATATAATAATTCATACAGATTTCAGGAAATCAAATCAAAAGTTTCAATGAACTAAATTTAGCATTTTTCAACAATTCGCTGCCTGCAATTTACACCATTAGTGTTCTGAAGGTCAGGTGGTGATTTCATGCCTCAATAATTATATTACGTTTCGGTAGATGTTAGAATTAAAATTGGTTTCTTAACTCATAACGAGCGGAGATTTTTCTGACTGAAATGCCGCTATTATACTTAAAAATAAAGCCAATGAGAGTCCACTAAAAGAATTTTATAAACAGGTTAATTATTAATACAATTAATTCTCAAAATCTATTTTTACAGAACATGAAGACGCGACAAAAATCAGTAAAAGCATAACCATATTTTCAAATGTGTTCGATTTTAATGTAAACAAATATTTTATTAAATAAAATGGAGCTAAAACCTTACCAGAAAACTTCTAGTACCGATTACCTACCTGAAACAAAAAAACAATACACATTACTAAATCAATCATAAATATTAAATCTAAACTAATATAGCAATAAAATCGTATGAAACCATGTTCTAAAATTAATCATCTATATTTCTAACTCGATATGGTCAATAGTTATGGGACAGTTGGCTATCATTGCCTTTTTTTAATTCATCAATCGAGCAAGACTGGAGTTTGATCTCTTATTGGCGTATATTGCCCACCCTGTATGGGAAAGTATAGTGTTGTGCAATGCCGATCTTGACACAGAAGCGACTGAAAATGTGGGACACCGCGTTAGCGTGAGCTCTTAACTCTGTACGAATTCGTTTGCTCTAGAACAGATTTCGAAAGGAAACTAAATCCAGCAATTAGCGGTTGGTTTCGTTTTAGTTTTTTGGGTCATATACGTTTTCTCGGTTCTTAATAACCACGTCCTGTTGTATTTTTATTAATTATATGCTTATATATTATTAGATAAACCTATAATTCGATGTACTTACGAGAGTAATCTGAAAAGTTTACAGCCTCAACATGAAGAACGTTACTCGTCAAAAATATTCTAGTAATAAAATTGCGAATGAGCTGAAAGATAACTTTGAAAACTTCAGCCAAATTAGATGCCCAGTTGTTGTTTAACAGTGATTTATGTCAGTCAATGTTGGCGTTTCTGTAAAGAAGGAAAAAATCGAATATCGAGTTGTCGTCAAATTCACTTCATTTGAAAAGCAATACGTCTACGCAAATTAAAACCTCTAAACTTTATAACCTCTTTTTATATCTATATGAGTTCTCATCCTTTTAGGGTTTTCAGAGTGTATATCGCTATATGTTTTGGCGAATCATGCAACAATCTCATAAAACAGTAGCTGTCGATAGTCCTATTTAAGAAGCATTTTTTCGCATTTCTTGATGCAAATATAAAAGAAGAGAGCAAATGACTGTTACATTATGAGTTACTATATGTGTCAGGATGCACATAATTAGCATGTTTTAGAGATGTGTTTATGCTTACAAAGCAAAATAGGTTTTATGCTGGCAGCAAAAGCAATGTAATTATTTTAAAAGAGACTATGACATCATTTGTGCATTGAACTAGAAAGTTCTCCTTAATTACCAGACCATGCACATTCTAACTACCACCTATCTTGATGGCAGGTAGGTCTAGCTTCTTAGAACAATCGAAGTTCTAAAAACATTTATAAATGTATCCAGTTAAAACTGCCGATATATTTTCATAAGAGCATTCTCCAATTGCCCCAAAAATAAAATAGTCACCAAAAATATATACATTTTTCATAACTTTTGTTAACATATCTGGTGTTAATGCAGTAATTTTAGCAGGAATACTGTTCTTGAGTTGTATGTTGTATTAACATTTTGCTTAAAAAAAAACTCATCAAAATAATCTGGAGCCGTTAAATCAGAAAATCTGGATGGCCACAATAAATCCCAATCTCCAGAAATTAAACGGTTAGGGAAAATGTTCCATGAAATGTTGATTAACGCAACAAACATGAGGTGTGTGTGCTATGGCACCATATGGCTGCAACCACATATTCTCCAATCTAGGAGTTTTGAATCATGAATCTATAGCGTTTATCGTTGACTGTTACTGCATTTCCACTATCGTCTTTAAAAAATATGATCGAATGAAGTTTTAAGCATGAATGCGGCACCATACTGTAACTTTAACTGGATGTAATGGCGTTTGGTGAATGTGGCGGCAATTGTCTATTGCCCAGAATCGCCTATTCTGTCAATTTGATGGAAGTGGTTTATGACAACATTACAGTATTCTAATCGCGTACTATTATCTCTAGGCAACAGGTTTTGAATAATTTGAATCTTATAGGAAAGCATGTACAAGTTTTTTCAGCCCTTAGCACTGTTTTGCCTTGGAATAAATGGTGAATTGTTGTTCTATGAGGCGCTGGACGATTATAATTATTTTCACCTAAATTCCCGTTGAGTTCCAATTACTTAATTTTTTTAAGAATATGACGTAAATGCGTTGTTTTGGCTTAGGTGAGTTCACCCGTAAAACTAATGTTCAACCCCTTATCCCAGACACCTCTAGGTAATGGGCATTGGCATCAGAAACAAGTGTACTAGCACATATCGCTACAGCGTCTGGTCCGGTTACCCATCTAAAGGGGATAAGGAAGCTCATCAAACATGGGCATCAAGAAGGAGGGGAGCCCCACTAGTTACAACCCACACCTCCGTGGTGGCGAAGGCCAGACCTAAAGCAAACAGACAAATGGGTACCAGCCAAGACACTCCAGCGTTTGTTTAGCTTGCATTTATACCTAATAAACCTTGCACATCTGCCCTAAAACAGCCAAACTGTGACAAATATTACGAAAAAAAATGGTGCTAAAACAAAATGATAACACATTCAAGTAGATTCTTAATTATATAAAAAGTCAGCAAATTAATGTGTATCCTTAACGGATATCGATAATACTCTTATCCAAGAAGAACTAACCCAGCAACCCTGATAAGACACAAATTATTGCCTTTTTTATACCAGATGAATGCTTGTTCAAGGTTGACAAATAGGATGGCAATCAGACATAATTTTGAGTAATTTGATGCAATTAAATGGTGAATAATCCGAAACTTCGAACGAAGGTTATTAAATGTTGACCTTGAACTGTAACATATATGTTGCATTTTGTTTCGTAAGCAATATATTTTCGATATGGTCATAGTCATCAATTAGATTTTTCTTTTTTTAGACTTTAATTCCAATACGATTATAAATAGTTAAATTTATTTCACTACGGACATACCTATGCATTGTCCTTACGTCATTTAAGCAAAATATAAGTCAAGCAATACCATATATAGTCGTGGGCAAAAAAAAGGGCGCTAGAAAAAAAATCAAAAATCAAATTTTATTTTCTTATAAAGGGTGTCAACAATATTTCAAAAATATTGAAAGTTTGGCTGCTACAGTTCGCACAAAATATGTTCGGAATATTGATTTAACTTCATCAACTGTGGAGAGAGTTATTAAAAAATTTAAGGAAACTCGATCAATATCGAAGCAGTGCGTGAGAGTGTTGGTGGAAGTAAAGGAATATCGATTCGGCGTCGTGTTCAAGAATTGCAAAGATCTCTACAGCATACACTCACTGAAGATTTACACGGCAAAGAGAGTTTGTTGAATGGATTATTGAACAAGTGAATGCTGATTTTCCGAGTAAAAATTCTAAGCGATGAAGCTCATTTTCACCTTGATGGCTTCATTCATCAAAATTGCCACATTTGGGGTTTAGAAAACTCACATGTCATTGTCAAAAAACAAATGCATCCCCAACGTGTCAGTGTTTGGTGCGGATTTTGGGCTGGAGGTGTCATTGGACCATACTTTTTCGAAAATGAGGCTGGTCAAGTAGTTACTGTTACTGGTGCTCGATATCGCGACATGATAACCGAGTCCTTTCTGCCTAAATTGGATGATATTGATGTAGACGACATATGGTTTCAACAAGCCGGTGTGACATGCCATACAGTCCGTGAAACGCTCCAGTTACTGCATGAGACATTTCCTCGTCGTGTACTCTCTCGTTTCGGTGATCACAGTTGCAAAAATATATTGTTTTGGTTTAGATATGTAGACGGTATTTTGGTTTATTTTACTGGAAACGACAAACAAATAAAAGAAACATTAAAGCATTTAAATATAATCCATCCATAAATAAATATTTCCACTTGAAAAGAACAAAATTAAACTATACATTTTCTGGACGTTTCAATATCCAAACAAAATAATAAATTAGATTTTAATATCTATAGAAAACCCACATATTCAGATATAACTATTACAAAACAATCAATCCACCCCATTACACATAAATATGCAGCATATAAGTCTATCCGATTAGTCTATTCCGATTATCCGAAAATAATAGAAAAATAGAACTGCAAAAAATAAAACTAATAGCACAATATAACGGCTTCGAAGAAAAAAGAAAAAGTTACTTAATAAATAAAACGGAAACAATTACTAATTCAAGTATACCCAAAAGTAAAACAAACAAAAAACATGATAACAAATACTGTAAAATTACATATTTACTCTATGGCGAAATATAATTTGCAAATAGTGTCTAAAACCCCCCCCAGTCAACCAGTAAATTTCTTTTTAATGCCAAAGATAAAACATCACAAAATAAAAAATCTGGAGTTTATGTGTTAAGTTGCAACGAGTGCAGTAGCTGCTATGTAAGACAAACGGGACGCAATTTTCAAACCAGATTCAAAGAACACAAATCTGCGTACAAATTAAAGAAACAAAATTCTTTTTCCCGAGATTACAAATTTAAAAATTTTACATACAGCGCCAAAAAGCAAAAAGTTAAACATTTTAGAAGCTATTGAAATTTATAAATATAATTAAGACCCGTCTAGACATCTATTAAACGAGCAGGCAGATCTCCAAAATTCCCCACTATTTAAAATATTGTACAATAATTAACCCCAATAAAAGTGTAAAATTAAGTAAATAGGATAAACAGCTGTAATATCTTAGTTTTAAAGAAATGTTAGAGAATGTAACAAAGTTAAAAATAAAAGTGAGAGATAACAAAGTAAAAAATTGTTTTATTCAGTTTAAAGAGATAAATAACTGAACGAATCTGATAAATTGTTACAAAACTATAAGAGTATTAAAAATTTGACTTCGAAAAATAGAAAATATTTACTAATAATTGTTATATATTCAGATAAAATTCTTTCGAATTCTAAAAAACTTTTTCGAATATTTTAACTTGCATTTGGAATAAATGTACTAAAAAAATAAAATACTAAAAACGAAAAATAAGACTTAATTATATTTAAATTTTTTGAAATTACTATGGTGTATAACATTTTGACGCTGATTATATTGTATGCTGTTTAAAGGAGGGCGGAGATGATCACGTAAGATATTCTAACGTAAAATATTTAATCATTAAAATTCTGTATCAGAGTAATATTTTTCAAGACACCTATGTCACAGAGTAACAGTAGCAATAAAAACATTGTCGAGATCCTTGATTGATAGTTTTACATTTCATCTTATTTATTTATTCGATGAACCCGATTCATATATTCAGAACCTCTTACATTAAAAACCCGGCAAAGATGTCTCTATAAATATCATAATCAGCTGAACGTAAAGAAATTAAGTTATCACTTATATGTTGTATATAGATTTAGGCGCAATCTACACATGTTAATCTCAAAAATGTTTACAAACAGTCTTGGAATAATCAGAACATTTTCATTTAGTGTTTATAGTTGCCATAGTGATTGATTGTTGGTTTAACAGTCAAAAAGTAAACAATCTTGAGATATGGGCTTATAGTTTTTGCCTTTTTATTGATACAAATATTGAGATACATTCTAAATTATGTGAATTTGTATATGTTTCTATTGGATATGTAGACATTACAAATAAATCATGATGATCTTTTTCATATTCTGTAGGTTCACATATTATTTACATTGCTCTAAAGTTTTGAATAAAACGTAGTATTACTCTCGTTCGTCTATTTAACTCCTCTCCACTTTAACCCAATTTCGCATATGCTGAGTATTGATTGATATTTTTTAATACTCCACAAGAGCGAATATATGTTAGCTTTCAGAAAAAAAAGTTCCTCATAATTATACCTTCAGATTAGAGAATAAAAAATAATCAGTAGATGTGGAGAATAGGAAGATTTAAAAAAAAAATCAATAGTGGATGGATGAATTTCAGTTACTGAATTTCAAATCGTGTCAGCTGAAGCTTAATCATGTTGAAACGCTTCGGCTTAATTTTCAGTATTTTATTGATTCGCGAACTCGGTATACAATCCCCCTAATATTGGATTATGGTGTCGTATTTAGGAAATAATTAACAGAAAAATAGCAAACTCAGAATTTGCCTGGCCAATTGCAGTGAGCTTCGTTATGCCTCCACTCTATACTTACTACATTTAACTTTCCATCAATGTTCTTGACTCAGGTTTCATTCATTGCAACAAATATTTCGGGTGGCATTATGGACAAATTTATTAGAAGACATTCTAGACATGAATTAGAGCATTCTAGACATCCAAGGATCAGAGATTTTTACTACATACACATTTGAGGTAAAAATGTATTATATATATATATATATATATATATATATATATATACATAAGTTTGAAGTTTTACGACTCGTTATTTAGAATTTGTATGGCATTAATAGCGAACGCTCTCAGTGAATTTGTAAACATGGAAAAAATTGGCCATCGTTATGTGATACAATACTTTCATTTGAAAGATCTCAGTCCAACCGATATCAATGTGGAGCTAAATTCTACTTTGGGACAGTCTGCTACTTCGTTTACAACAGTAAAATATTGGGCGGAAGTGTTTAAACGAGGCCGTACGAGCTGCCAAGATGGACATCGCAGTGGTCGACCAAATGAGGTGGCCACGCCAGCAATGGTAAAGAATATCCACAAAATGGTATTGGATGACCGTCGACTGAAAGTGTGCGAGCGAGCAGACATGGTAGACATTTTAAAAAGTGCTGAACATCGCATATTAACTGAAAATTTGGACATGAAAAAGCTATGCGCAAGAAGGGTGGTACAATGGAATAAAAACAGCGTCGTGATGATATTTTAATCGAGAGTTTGGAGAAGTTTCACAGGAATACAGCTGTGTTTTTGCGTCGATTCTAATCATGGATGAAAAATCATCATCATCATCATCTTCATCAGCCCGTGTCGATCCACTGCTCCACTGCAGGATTAATGCCTCTTCAGCATACTTACAAATGTTACGGTCCTGGGCTTTCCTATGCCACTCGGGTCCAATATACTTAACGATGTCATCAGTCCATCGTGTTTCTTCGGTCTTCTTCGCGGACGTTTGCGATCAAGCGGTATCCACTCTAGGATTGCCTTGGTCCATCTGTCTTTCGATCGCCTCGTTATATGGCCTGCCCACCTCCACTTCAATTGCTTTACTCTTCTAATGATGTCACAAACTTTTTTTTGATTCTTGAGCCAAGTGCAGGGCTTTCTGTATCATCTTGTAAAGCCAAGCATACACCTTTCCATTCCCTTCTGTGCTACCCGAAGTTTTTGAACTGATTGCGAAGTGAGTGTCCAGGTTTCATTTCCGTATGTCATAACGGGCAGAACGCACAATAATTACTATATATATGCCGAGAAAGCAAAACTTCTCATACCGTTTTTCGCTTTTCCATTGGCCTGTCGTTCAGCTAATGTGGTACCCATTTTTCTGCCTTCTGGATCTTTCGCATGAATGCAGAAGTTTTCGACCAGTCGTTGTAACATTCTAGACATCCAAAGATCAGAAATTTCTAATATATTTCCGATAAAAAATGTAGGTTTTAGAAAACGTACTCTTATTAGTTAGGTGAATAAACAGAATAGGCATTTGTGGGCAAGGGAGAATACATCCGGATAACATATGGTGCGGTATTCATATTGAAAACATTATTGGACCATTGGTTATAGAGACAATAGTGAAAATGCAGTTACAATTAACGGTGAACGGTATAATTTCAAACTTTTTCGTGCCTCAACTGGAAAAGCAAGAACTGGAGAATAGGTGGTTCCAAGATAGTGCCACAACACATACCTCCTCTGAAACATTCAACATTTAATAAAATATTTTCCCTAGTCGTTTGATTTCTTCAAAATTAAGATCTCTTGATTTGACGGCTCAGAATTATTTTTATGAGACTTTTTAAGGAAAGCGTTTACATAACTTAAGGATAACATCCGTACTGAAATCGTTGCAGTTACATTAGATATTTTGTCAAAAGTTATGGAAAATGTCTTAAAAAGGACACAAAGTTGCATTATTGCTAATGGCTCAAATTTGATTGACTTCAGAAATTAATTAACATAAAATTTAAATCAATTCTTCTATTGGAACCTTTGGTGTGAAACACTAAACTCAAAAAGATTTACCGCTAAACATCAAATCACTTATTTAAACTTCTCGGCGCGCGTTTCGGTAACTATATTAGCATCATCAGGAAATGATTTAATCTAATTCTAAAGTAGTAATTATTATTGGTGTAATGATATAATGGATGAATTAATATAACAATTTTTAATCTTGACATTTCAAAATAAGATCTTTAATTTTGTGGCGTGTGAACAAGACAAATTTACAACCATTACCAGTAATTTTCAATTAATATTTTATCTGTTGTTGAACAACACTCAAACTAAAAAAAATATTTTTTTCTGTGGTCATCCTCTTCTAATCTGGTCTTTATAGAGAGCATCGCTTTTATATCAGGCTTACGATGTACAACAAGAGCTTTCTTCTGACGTTTTTTTTCCTCTTAAGTTTAATACGGAAAATAATCCTCTTAAGAATTTTTTGTGTTCCTTTCGCGCATGTAAGATGAATATTTCTAGATCGACAAGTTCAAGAAGTTATAGAAGGCAATTCTTGAAAAAGTGGGTGGTATTTTTTCTGATCGCAGTTGAAAAAAGAGGAAGGAAAAACGATTGAAGAAAACTTATGTTAAGATTAGGTAGTGGTTGTTTTGGTTCTAAAAGTTTTTATACAAATTTAATTGGTAAAAATTGGAATTAAATACAGCACTGTTTAAATATATTTTAAATTGACCAATCGATTTATTTTTTGTACTTGGATTTGATGTATAATTGATGGTCAATACCTGCAGTCCTACATTAACAGAAGGTACAATCAGATCCGCAAGTTGTAGTTGAAAAGACTCTGTAACTGTTCTTTCATTTAAAGATGCTATCATGAATTTCGTTAAAGAGATTCCGAAGATTAAAATGGGTGAACTGCAAGTGCCACTGAACGTTACAGGACAAGCCATTTCTGTACGTTTACATGTAATAGGCATGGGTCAGAAGGAAAGTAAATGGATTATCTGGGAAAATTATACGAATACAAGAAAAATCGCCGGCGTGACATCTGATAAACAAAGTCCCTGTACAAGATCATTACCAGTGATGTAAAGTGGATTGTTTATAACCCCAAGCGTAAGAAACTATGAGTTGAATATAGTCCAACCTTAATCATCGACGTCAAAGCAGTCATTCGCTCAAAGATAATTTTGCTCTGAATTTGTTGGGATTGAAAAGATTTGTTGTATTACGATTTGTTAAAGCCGGGTGAAACAATTGCGGCAGACTGGTATTAAACATTAATTGGCCAATTTGAGCGATCCGTTAGTAGAACAGTGGCTATTGACAGGGAAAACATATCGTAAAGTGACCGTGCTTCATGACAAAATTCGACCATATTTTGCGAAAATGACTCAGGATAAAATTTGCGTTATGCTGAGAACGGCCTAGAGCGTAAACATGATGTCTACAGATTAGAACTTGTTCCACTCGCTCCAGCGGCCCCGTTAAATATATATATATATATATATATATATATATATATATATATATATATATATATATATATATATATATATATATATATATATATAAAGCTCCAACCCTTCGTCCACGTCGCAGGAAGCGGACAACGGCTGAACCCGAACGTTTATTTCGGAAACAGACGGCTAACAGGGCCCTGACAGAGAAAAACCCAAGTCGCGTCTGCAGTGGCAACCGTCCGCAACCTGATCGGCTGTAGACCACGCTCAAGGAATTAACAATCCTTGGTTCTAAACAACCAGTGGAAATACTGGACCTATAAACTTATAAGCAGCCATAACTCGTGCAAGTAATAACAATTATACCCCAGATGGTGACCAATCCACCAGTCGACAGACGCATGGATTGGTTACTGAATTTCCACACAAAATACCTACATATATTGGCACATTCAACATCAACAAGCTGATCCAACCAGGAAAACTTTTCAACTTAAATTTAGAACTTTACAGGCAATATATACTTGTGCTTGCCTTACAAGAAACACGCATTACGGATGAAGAGACGGTGGACTACGAGAACTATCGCATATTCAAAAGCAGAACAGACAAACGAGTCACCAGGGGCACTCTGTTTCTAGGCATGACCTTTGTGGTACACAAAGGGATAGTTAACTCTATTAAAGAAATCATTTCCATAAAGAAAAAATACACCATGATCAACGTACATGCCCCCACAAACGGAGATAGCAAGTATATCTCCAAGTCTACAGAGAAATTCTGGGCAACACTACGAGAAGATAATGGCAAAGTTCCCAAATGATGACGCCAAAATTTTACTGGGCGACTTTAACGGACAAATAGGTAGAGAAAAAATCCATCAGAAAACCGTAGGCAAATTCCCCGGTCACAAATTTATCAACAAAAACGGCAACAAAGACTCATCGTGCTATGCCAACAGAATAATCGAAAGATTATGTCAACATACTTAAGAAAATCTCCACGAAAACAGAAGATATAGAGATCGTCTATACAAGAGATTGGAGAATTCTAGTTAGACCACGTTGCAATCTCATACCCATAACAAAGAAAGATCCAAGATGTCCAAGTCCGCAGTGGAGCGAACATTGACTCAGACCATTACCTAACACGAATCAAAGTCAAGTTCACCCCATGGAGAATTAATCACAAGAAAGCACATCTACAGAAATTCGACATGAAAAAGATCAAGGAATCCAATATAACAGGAATGTTATGGGAAAAGGAACAGGCAGATACATGGAAAAAATCCACAAAAAGCACAGGAACTGATCCCATTGAAAAATAACACAAAACACCCTTGGTGGCACTCGGAATGCGAAAGTGCATTGCTGCGACGCAAACGAGCATTTCAGGACAACTAATTTCATCAAACTCATAAATGATTTTTGCTCAATATTCAATTTAGAATTACCTTGTTGGAGTTTACAAGCCATATGTCTTAGATCATCTTTATCATTTGCCATTATTGTTAACTGGTCCGCAAATTAGAAAGCTCAGATATAATACAATGTAAAAATATGTATTAATTCAATACACAGTGCCTGATTTTTCTTTGTCATTAAATGTAAACAGAAAAAAGTAACCAGAAAAATTAATAAGAATATGGTTAATATTATCACGGTAAGTTTGGTGCTAGTGTTTATATGGTGCTATCAGAATGATATGTGTATAAAAGGCCAATATTCACGGCGAAGATGATTGCCAGACAAGATCATGACCATTCCACTTCATCAAAGATATACTACACCAAGAAGCTAGAATTACCCCAATTACCTCAATGAATATGAATGCCATCTACATTGCGCTAGATTTTCGCATTAGTTTTTATTCTTACATGTTTTTATTAGCATTCATAAAGCATTCAATTTCATTCAAATTAATTTCATCGAAATTAATTTGAAATTAATTTCATGCAAAGCATTTCATTCAAATTAGCATTTATACATGTGAATAATGTAGATCTTTTTACACTGATTTAAAAATGATGTTTTAAAGTACCAACTTTACAATTATCATTTATAACAAAAATTTTGTATAAAAGGTAAATATAAATAAACTATATTGCAATGTATGCAGCAGAAACAATGACGCTCATCACCAGGGAGAAAGAAAAAAATAAAGTCTTCGAGATGAAAATATTAAGGAGAATGTACGGAATCAAGACAATATATGGAAGCTTAAGAATTATAAAATCAGAGAGTTACACGATGAAGAAGATATAGTACGTTGCATAAAAAGCACAGCTAATTAGATGGTATGGGCACATCTTCTGGAAGCAACAGAAAAGTCCTATACAGGTCATCGCCAACTGGAGACTGGGGAGTAACAGGCTGAGTGAAAGACCGTGAGCAAAATGGAATGACTAAGTTGTAACTGACATAAGATCAATCGAGTTACCAGGACGGACTTCGAAAAAATACGACTGAAAGGAATAAAAGAGAATTGTGGCTAAGGTCAAGACATACAGTACACTATAGAAGCAACGAAAAGTAGATCTTAAGAACCTTCCGTGGTGGCTCCAATTCCACAAGAATGCACAGCCATACATACATCAATACATTATATGCATTATTTTCCTTTGATCAAAAAACCCATTGCTCAGTCTTGTATATTGTTCAAATAAACCTTCAAACTAATATGACATTTTTATAGATAAAAGGGGCTGATCTGGCAATTGTGACTAGCTCGTCTGGCATCTGGAGTTTGAACAGTTATTAAAATAATAAGTTCCTCAGCCTAACTTTGTATATTTTAATGATGTTCTAGTATTATGTGCTATGTGAAGGCCACTATTGTATCACTCGTTTTCACTTATATCACGTATTATTTTGGCAACAAATCGAACGCTACCCTCAAATTCTTCAAATTTAAAGTATTTCATAAATAAACAGGTTAAAATATAAACAAAATAAAATCAGCTCAATATAATTATATTTTTAATATATTCTGTTACTTATATAGGTCAAAGCGTCACTTGTACCGGAATTAAATCATTTATATTTATCTTACGTTTTGTGGTTTCTCTAGCGTTTATGACTGTTCCATTTAGCCAAGCAGCTTTTAACTTTAGTATTTAACGTGATTTCATTTAAAAACTGGTAGTATATTTCAAATTTTACTGCTAGGTAGTGTAATTATTTGTGGGTCAGAAATCATTTAAAAAGAATGTTTGTATTATTGTGGTTTGTAGAACCAAATGAGTTATATTATCAATATAACTTTTAAGTTAATTTTGTAATATGTGTGTTATGCTATCTATATATATATATATATATATATATATATATATATATATATATATATATATATATATATCACTTTTACAAACAATACAAATTCAAAAATCTACCGAATATATCCTAATAAATATTAATTTCCTAATTTTTTTTAGATAAAATGTGACATCCTTTGTTAACACATTTTTGAATTTAACATATTTTACAATTTTATTACCTTTATATTTTTTGTTTTTTTATTATAACCTAACAATTTTGAATTTTTCACTTGTAATGGTATTAGATGCAAAAAAAATAATCAAAATTCAGTAATTTCCAAAAAAAAGGTATTGTATGGTGTAAAAAGGTATTGTATATATATATATATATATATATATATATATATATATATATATATATATATATATATATATATATATATATATATATATATATAACGATTAAAGCCATGACCATATAAATCAGCCATGTCGAATGATGGCTGCAATCACATGCAACTCTGTCATTTTGTGGTAAACGACCGCGACAAAAAACCTGGACAAAAAAAATGTGCGTTTGTGGCCCGTCTAACCTCGGGTAAGTATCAGGTCTGTTCAAAAGTTAGTCGTTCACTTCATCCGCTCTCCAGGCGTTCAACTTGAGCCCAGCTGATAACGGCTTAAGGCCAGAAACCGGTCCTGGAAGATGCTTGCTGGTGCTTTGGATGACAGATGAGGGAACGACAAAGCACCAACGTGGAGCGCTGGTGTATTTATCTTTCTCCACGAGCCCACTTCATCATTATTTTTAACTTCGTTAAAAATAGTTTATTTTGACAAAAAGTGTTCGTTGTTGCTATTGGTCGGGCAAAGCATTGTACTCATGAAGAGAGGCGTCTAATATTGCAGTTACGGAGTCAAAACAAAACTTATACATTTATTTGTCATCTAGTAAAGCGATCTGAATGCGTTATTGCGAAAGTTTTAAAGGAGCAAAAATTAATAAAAATATCACCAGAAACCAGAGGTCGCCCAAGAAAGACAAGCAAAAAATTACAAATATTATAATAATATATAATATAATATAATATTATAATAATTATTATAAGATAAATGTATTGTACGAGAGGCGCGGAAACACCCATTTTCACCCTTCGTTTGAAATTAAATAGCCGAAATGAATATGCCACTAAAGTGGATCTACCTATCTACTAAAAATTATGGTTTCTCGCAAATAAGATTCAAGTGTTGCCCTGACCGTCGCAACCTCCGGATTTAAATCCAATAGAAAATCTTTAGCAACATTTAAAAAAAGGTATTGCTAATAAAAAAAACATCAAACAAAAATATGTTGTGGGAAGAAGTCAATAAAACTTGCTAGAGTTTGAAACTTGTCAGAAGTTAATAGACTCTATTTCAAGGAAATGCTCAGCTGTGGTAAAAAAAAAGGATATTCTACTAAATACTAATATTTTATATTTATTAAGTTTGCTAATAAGCATTAGTTTTCACAATTTAAGGCTATAAGTGATATACTCTTATTTTTGGCCAGAAAAAGCACATATTGTTTGTAGTTACTATTTGTTGTTGTAACTATTGTAACACTAGGATAATGTTTTGTTTTATCAATATGTTTTGTAACAGGACATGTTACGCAACCTTAATAATATTATAATAATAATAAATGTATATATATATATATATATATATACATATATATATATATATATATATATATATATATATATATATATATATATATATACAACAAATAAAAAATCACTAAAATAGAAGAATAAAATTTAATTATATTAAAAAATTTTTAAATTTCTATAGTGCATCTAACATTTTGACACTGAGTGTATTATATTTTATAGAAAAAGAAAAATAATTCGATTAAGAACATACAAACTACACGAACAAATTTACCAACCGGATAGTTAACCGGTATCTTAAAATATATAATTTCATTTCATCGTGCTACTTTTCTAACTACTTGTAACACAAATCTTCATTGTAACATTTTTTTAAAGTTAAAAAATGCTTTGTAAAAAAATTATATTCAAATACGTTGACTGTGCGAAGAGTCTTTTATAAGATTTTTTGGTGAAATAACCTTTGTATTTTGGTGAAAGGCTGAAAGCGTAAGCCATACACGCCGACCTGAACAACCCGAAGTATTTCAAGGTTATTTGGGCTGGTTTCTAAATCGACTTCTTAATGGATTTTTAACATTCGGCGCACACCATTTCGATACATTCTTGTTGGTATCGTTCGGCTTTTATCGAATTTCTATCGGGCCAGTTATATCACAGCGTCCGATTTCGTGTTAAACCGTATAATTCAGATTAAATTTCGTCGTTTTACTTTTCAATGTTGGTTAGTTAGATATCGAATCAGTCGCCTTGAAATTTTAAATGAATGTATTGATTCGTTTTTTTTTTCAGTTCTTCTTGGTGTAGTATATCAATCTGTTAAAAAAAGTTCCACGTGTTTTAAATAAAACAAAATTAGTTAGTTAATAACTGAAAACTATCATGGGGTTGTCCGGAATTTCGTAGGGATTTTGTTAAGAGAAAAATACATGCAAATAGTTTATGTAAATATCTTTTTACTCTATGATGTAATTAATATTATTATTTGCATTTTGCCGGTCGCGTTGGTGCGGCGGTAAGAGCGTCTGCTTTGCCGAATCCGCGCTGGAGCGGTAGCTGGTTCGATTCCAGCGCTCGGATGGTTATTTTTCTTTCTTCTGTCCGTTTATCTTTCCTAAATGTTTGTGATTGTTTATAGGCAAGAGTGTAAAATCCGACTACGAATTACTCCTCAGTCACGCCAGTTAAAGGCTGGGTAAGGCCGGATGCCTTCTGAGAAGTGTTCTACGTTGGTCACTCGCCAGTCGGTAGGTTTCCTGATAGACTTATGGGTAGGCACATAACCAAGGGTTTATAGTCCGAGGGGGGTGCTGGCCTGGGTTTGTCGGAAGCTGATGACCGTGGTTCGGAACCCACGTTAAGCTGTAGGTCCAGTCGCTAAATAGCCTAGTTGCTGATGCGCCTCTAACCCAAACACACTTTACTTTATTTGCATTTTTTGCCATTGTAGTGGTAGGTCCATAATCCCCTTTTACCAAAAATTTGCGACTTTACTGCCAAAAATTGTCAGTTTGTTTTTCACCTCTTCTTCGGTATTAAAATATTTCCAATTTAAATAATTTTTGATGGAACAGAATAGATGGTAGTTCAGGGGTAGGGTGTCCAGCAAATAAGATGGATTGAACAAAACATCCCACTGGAAAGTTAAACAATTTTTGTCGGGTTCTGGTTGAAACGCATTTTCATGCACTCTCATGATGAAATCCTACGACTTTCCTGATTTGCTAATTCTGGCCACTATTCTTCAATTGCTATCTTCAGCCGACCTAATTATAAAAAATTAATTAATTATAAAATTATAAACGGTGGAGTTTTGTGTAGATGGTTTGGTTATGTGGAAGAAACTCAAAGTGTCTGGGTCCCTACCAATCCCACCAAATGTACAATGTGCCTCGAAATAGGCTGAAAAAGTCATGTCCACTGTTCTCTGGGATGGAATTTATTTATCAAAGGGAACTACGATACGGAGAGTATTAGTCTACGTAATTGGTCAAAATTCACGAAGAGTTGTTAAAAAGGCCTCTTTTGGGGAAGAAAAAGTGCTGTTTCACCACAAGAATGCATGACCGCCAATTGGTTTGGCGTTGCAAAAACGAAATTGGTAAATTTTTGTTACAAATTGATTCCGCATCGACTATATTCTCCAGATTTGAGCCCACCGACTTATTCCTTACTAACATGAAGAAATAACTAGTTAGACAAAAATTTGCATGAAATGAAGAAATCATCGCTTAAACAGAGGACTGTTTTGCAGAGTTCGTGGAGTCGTACTTTTTGAAAGACATAAAAAGTTGGAAAATCGCTGGTCGAAATGTTTTGGAGAACTAAATAGAGACTACGTTGAAAAATAAAACGACGTTCGATTAAAAACACAACTTTTACAATTTTTTTTCATAAAGTTGAGAAATTATTATTTGTATCATTTAAAAAAATCTTACAATAAGGATCAAAAACCTGGTGGTTCAAGAGTTCAGAAAATTGTAAAATTACTAAATCAACAATTGAAAAGCTATTAAAAGTAAATATGTGTAAAAGCATATTTGGCAAATATTAATTGGTTATTAACGAATAAACTACAAATAAATTAATAAACATTGTTAAAACATTTATTTTTAAATTAAGAATCACGTCATATATCAACCAATATCGATACAGCAATGTCGCAAACAATATTATTTGAACATCGTGACAAAAATTATGTCAATGTAGGTCAGTACATGTATTTAAGTTCGTTTTAAAACCAAACATATATTCTTTACGCAAATATCAGGATATTCTTCTTATTTACGGAGAACCTCTCCAAAATTCCGAAGGAGCTAAGCGACTTTGCAGATAACAATATCCTGAATTAATATAGTAAATAGTAAATTTATTTAAAAGGTTTATTTAAAATCCTACCAACTATATCCTATTGAATAATTAATTTCGTACATTTTTTTACATGAAATATGACATTCTTTGTCTAACCTCCAAAATTGTTAGGTTACAATAAAAAAATATATAAAAGTAACAATTTTGTAAAATTTATCAAGGTCAAAAATGTGTCATCTAAAGATTAGACAAAAAATGTCATATTTCATGTAAAAAAAAAAGGAAATTAATTATTCAATAAGATATAGTAGGTAGATTTTTTAATATAAATTTTTATTGCATACTTAAAATGATATATATTGTAGAATTGTTCTGAGGATGGTTTTATAAATAAACCGAAATGTTAACAAAACAATAATTTATTAATAATTAACCAAAAATCTCAAAATAACAAATATATATATATATATATATATATATATATATATATATATATATATATATATATATATATATATATATATATATAGCAAAAAATGAGACATATAGGTTAGAGTCCATGTTGAACTATTGGAAGCAAGCCAATCAATTACTACTACAAAGTAGTTCGGGAAAATTACGTTCATAGTAAAAAAGTATGTTATGGGACATGGCATAATTGTTCACATTCAGTGAAATAAATATTTGTGCAATTTATTCCTCTCAAAAAAGGATGACATGGAAAATGCAATTTTAACAATGAAAATTTGAAGGTTTTTAATTATGAATTCTCACTGAATTATAAATTGACCTGTTTCTAGTGTGCGGTAACTAAGAGAATATGCAAAATAAAAACTAACAACGAATCGATCAACATAAATAATCTGTAAAGTCGTGTACTACATTAAGTCAATAACTGCCGATTGCCAAACCAACTAAATCTTGTTTGCCTAGCCGAACACTTGATTGACAACATAATAGAAAACTTCTATTTTCTACAACTGGCACAGAACCTCTAAATGGCCCAATACAGACCAGCGCAACCGACTACATATTTAATATATTGTTTCGTTTTACCAAATCTAGCTGGGTAGCTTGACGTTGAAAAAAGGTTAGTCTGACATTTGATGCGGTAAAAGTCAACGAACAATCTGAATATAACGGATGCGTAATATTGTCGTTCTGATTGGATAAGTTTGAGATAATTTGACAGGAAAAGTCAGCTTTCTAAAGATTAATCATTAATGGAATGTTCTCGGCAATAATATGAGCTATATAATCATAATTGATAAATAAACTTTACACAACTTATGACGAAAATAACTTTCAGAATTCTTTGACTTTTACCTCATACACCATGGCGTTCAATTTAAAAGAAAATAAATTATATATCACGTATCCAAGATACTCATCATTGATAATTCTTCTTTCATTTCTTTCTGTCTTTTATAACATTTAAATGAGCTCACAACAATCATTGTATGTGATAAATCTATGACTAGTATTCTAGATCTTCATTGAAAAACCGCCTGAAAGCAACGTCCTCATTTGTTTCTATGGAAAACTGAAGAAAATACATTTTAATTCCTTTAAAATCCGAAAACAATCATATACCAGGTGTGGCTGTTAATAATTCTATTTTTTAAGATGGCACTGAAGGGTCGGTTCACAGTCATGTCATTTTGTTGCTACGAGCGTACCTTTCAAAAGACCATGGATGTTTAAACCATTTCCAGTTAGCACCATATTTTTTTCGTGTGGTAAACATGTCGGGGTTCGAGCCAAATAAAGAGCAAGGATGTCGTGTACCATGAGCTTCTAAAACCAGGTGAAACAGTTAACACTGCTCATTACCATCAACCAGTGATCAATTTGAACCATATATTGATTGAAAACTGGTCAGAAAGCACTACAAGATACAGAAAAGTGATTTTGCAGCAGGTCAACGTCCCATCACACACAGCGAAAGCGATCAGAGACCCTTCCCCCCATCCAATATACTCACCAGACTTGGCCCCTTCCGACTACCACTTGTTTTCATCGATGTCTCACTCATTTTCCATGTCTCAACACTTCAGCAATTATGGAGTTGTCGAAAAATGGCTGAACCACCTTAAAAGATGTATGGTTTTTTTGGAAAGGCTTCCACAAATTGCTAGTTAGATGGGAGAAATGAACAGCTAGCGATGGCGCATACTTTGAATAAACCATTTTTTACCTTTTTGCCAAATTAAACGTGTTTTTTTTAAGAAAAAATTAAGAATGATTGACCGCCACACATGGTAGGTATAATTGCCTACCTTATACACAAATTTGTGAGATATATAATTAATGTTAAGTTTTAGATAATTTGGCATAAAAAATTTAATTTCTAACGATTCTAAAGAATCTGCTCTCAATCTGCAACCAATTGCTGTTGGTATGTTTTCGAATATGAGGCTAATTCGAATTGTTCTCGATTTGATATAGAGATGGCGCAAGCATGACCAAACGATTACGATATTTGTCAAGTATGATCCATTACATATCGAGGGTGTCAGATGATCCATTACATATCGAGGTGGTCGTTTTTGAGATTTTCTAAAGTATGGGTTTATTTAATCAATCCCCTTGATATATTAGAAGGGCGTATAGTTTCATAATTATAAACACTCCATTCTAAGTTGTTTTACTTTGTCGTATGACCCCAACTTTGCAAAATTGAAATATCAGAAAGACGTATGATCCCTTATAATACTCCTGTTCTTACGCGTAAAAACGATCCGGTAAATGTTCCAATATACCTATATTCTGAAAAACTTGCTATAAATAAGTTAAAGTATGACAATTTGGTGTCTATGTGCTAATGCACAGATGTTATAATTCCTTCATAATATAAGAATCTCTAAACTTCTATACCAGTAATAAATACGCCTCAAGGTTCTGATGAAGAAGAATCTGGGAACAACTAATAAAGAGAAGGTGCAGAAATTAAATTCTAAATTTATAATAGTAATTTTTAATCTTGTTGTACTGATGAAATAACATTTTTTTTGTATATATGCCTTTTATTTAAACCAAAAAAAAAACATTTATATATTGGCATGGGTCTAGATGCAAAATTTTCTAATAAATTGTAATGTTTTGACCTTACTATAATAGCAAAAACAAAATTTTCATTACACATTTTGATTTTTAAAACGCTTTTTGCAACTTCTGCAAAAGTTAGCTTTCGGTTCATACGCCCTTCTGATATGACGCCCTCGATATAGTAACGGATACAGTAAAGTAAAGCAAACCAGTTTTAACATTAGAGTTTTAACATTGTTTCAAAAGATATTACCCCGATAGGTACAGTAAAAAGTTAGATTATCCTATAAAGAGTTTTTTCCCTTCCTTTTCGAGCTTTAAAAAGTTGACTGCTGAATTTAGATATTGTTAAAGAACATTAATCTATAATGCTGTTTTAAATGATAGCCCAGCTTACAGATATTTCAAAAATAAATACCTTGACAGGCCGTGTTTACTACATTTTACAAGATGTTTTGGGTTCGGAATAAATTTCCGTTTTATGTATGCCGAATTTGTTAGCAGTCGAACAAAGGCGTATTCCAATGATCATTTCTCAAAAGTGTGTAAACTTATTTAAATATGATTCTGCTAAATTTCTTCAACGTCTTATAATAGTAGATGAAACATGAAACAATGTCAGAGATGAACCAGAAGTCCCAGCCAGTGGAGCAGGTGAAAGTGCTTCAAAAAAGTGAAAATGATCCCAGCTGCAGAAAAAGTCATGGCCACAGAATTTGGGATTATGTAAAAGACAAGCCATCACTGGGGAGTATTACGCTTCATTGCTGGATCAATTGTTGCTTATTATGCAAGCACTAATATTTCTTAATGATTTTTTTGTGTTTTTGAAGGATTTTTGGAGGATAACATGTATATATAATAATTGAACAAATTACTCTTTGATATAATTAACCGGAAACAAAAAGAAAAATAAAATAGAAATATTTAATGTACTAATTAAAATGTTCCTCTTTGTTTATCATATGTGGATGGCGAAATGAAACTACAAGGTTTTCGTGGAAACAATAACAAAATAGGAAAATACTTTGACATTATTTCAATGTTTATAAATAAATGTTACGGTGATACAAATGCACTGTACTTTGTACTGGCCTAAATATATATTTTCAGAAAATAAAACTCAAAAATAACCATTATTGCACGCCAAAAAAAAAACGATTAAAAATATCCGAAAAAAGTCAGTCATATACAAGGTACTCTCATAAAGTAAGTTGTAATTATCTTTGAATATGCTAAAAATTTTAAAACTATTACATACTCTGAGCTGAATCCCAGACTCTAAGATATACAGATGGTCGTAACATCAAAATATAAGGGGAATGCCTTTCATATAAAGGAGTAGTTCCAATATTTTAGATAAAAGAAAATATGGCCAAAGATATTTACTTAGGAATCTTACAAGCTATTATGCGATCTTACGCTGCAGAGAATATGATTTTACAGTGCATCTACCAACAAGACAATGATCCCAAACATACGGCTCATTTGGTAAAGCAGTGGTTCGAGAGGAAACATATTATTAGAGTGGCCTTTACAGTTTCCGGATCTAAATCCGATCAAGAACCTTAGGAAAGAGTTAAAACGACGTCTTGGTGGGAAAGAAAATAACAAACAAGAAGACATTGTATCAAGAATTTCAGACAGCTTGTTTCTCAATGCCTGTAGAATCATGCCGACAACTAATCGATTTCATGGCAAAAATATTTCAATCAAAAATTAAAATAAGGGCCATGGTACAAAGTACTAAGATTCGTAATTATATAGACTAAACAGTTTCAAAGAATTACACCGTTTAGTTTTTTTGTGATTTGTAAAGTCTTATCTTTTTGACACCTATTTTTTTTTTAAATATCTTATCAACGTATAATTATGAATAAAGTAATTGTTTATATGCAGACTAATACCATGTATGCTTTTTAAATTATCAGTAAATTAATTCTGGAAAATTAATATTTTCTTAGAAACAATGTAAAAATGAGTTTGAAATAAAATATAATACGAAGCTTCTACTCTTATTTTATTGGCCACTACTGTACGGATTACGGGTGGACTAAATTAAACGATGGATTTCAATTTCGCACCATTTTTTGTTTTGGGGTTGGTAACTCTGATAGTTTGTCGGTTATAATCTATAATTCTTCCGATTAGAATATATGGAACGTTATTTGAAAGAAAAGCATATTAACATTCTTAAAACGCATTACAAATTTTGCGAAGATGGTACCATAACGTTGTGGACTTTTTGGTTAAAAAACGGTACTAAATGCTTCAACTGTCCATAAATTGATTAAAAAACTTATGAAAATGGATCGATAATGGATGGAAGATCCCGTTAGTCTAAACGTAGGGCAGGGTCCCGTGAAAATATTGATATGGTTAGAAAAAGTGTTCTTGCAAATCTGAAAACTCCGGTTTCGCATCATGCATAACATTTAAACATTTCGAGAATGCAAAACCTCGAGCTTTTTGATCATTCTCACCCCCAACAATTCGACAATTGATTTTTAGAATACCATGAAGTAAATTTTCAATTTGGTCGAAAAATCATCTGATTTTTCAACGATGAACACTTGGTAAACAAACAAGGCACACACTTCGTAAACAAACAAAATTGTCACGTTTGGAGATCAGAAAAACCTTACGTAATACATTAGAAGCAAATACATTCCAAACGAGTCATTGTTTGATTACATCGTTTATATCATACGTAAACGTACATTTTGTGGAGAGAACCAAGATTTGCAGTCAAAGCCGAGGTAACCTCTATACCTTCAGTACTCAATGTAACTCAATATTCGATAAAAATTCAATCATAAAATCAACAAAAAAAGTTGTTCTACTTCCAATCTAAATCTGACGTAATTTGGACTACCCTTTACATCCAAAATATGTCAATTACCAATTCCTGTATTTTACTGTAATATAAAGGCTGGTAAAGGTATCAGAGTTTCGATGGTATTTATATGCTCAATATATTCTAAAATATTACTAAGTTATTCTGAAGAGAGATCGCACATTTTTTAACTCAAGTATATCACGAACTTTCGATTTCTGAAATATATCAGTTCATCAATGAAATTTAATTCATTTCATGATATATTAATATGTTCATAAGTTAGTCAGTTATGTATTGAAACCTTTGTAACAAGGAATTCCAATACAAGCCACCCAGTGGGATTGGAAACATGACGGTTTCTATTTCCATTACTAAAAGATTATGTGGGTAAAAAAAAGACCGAGTCAAGCGACAACGTTCACTGTCTTTGTAGTATCATACGAAGGTTGCTATTTATGTATCTGGAATTGGCAACAATGGTGTTGCTAAGCGCGATCTTACATATACATCGTAAAGTTTGATATTGATGACTCTATACGTACTCAGAACGTCTTTTCATACGGACAAAATTTGTGTTGTTTAGTGACTTGAAAATTTCATCTCAGTCAAAAAATGGAATTAACTCGTGGAAATTTTCGTGCAATGATTTACTGCCACTTTCGACGTGGATTATCTCAACAACAGTGCATCGATCAACTCACTTCGACTTTTGGCGATGAAGCACCATCCAAAAACCACTCTATATCACTGATTTGGTGAATTGAATAGTGCCCGTCGTTAGTTCATAGACGTTTGGAAGAGGTTCGTCCAAAAGTCGGTTGTTGTGCCAGAAAACATCGATACTGTGCCCGAACTGATAAAGAAAGATCGTCATATGACATACCGTGACACTGAAGCATTCTTGGGTATTAGTATGACAAGCATACACAAGATTTTACATGAATATTTAGCCGTTAAAAATATTTGTGCGTGTTGGATGCCGCATAATTTAACACTCACTCAGAAAAGGTTCGAGTCGATTGGTGCAAAGAAATTCTCAAAAAATAAAATCGTGGTGCATCAAAAGCCGTATATAACCTCTACACAGGTGAGGAATCTTGGCTCTATGCGTATGAGAGTAAACAGCAGTTGACTGAAGGGGTCTTTCAAAATGAGCGAAACCCAACAAAAGTTGTTAGCGCAAGAAGCACTTCGAAGCAAATGGTCGTCTGTTTTTTTGGGATAAATGGACATGTGGCTACAGTACCACTAGAGAATCGTAGGCCGGTCAATTCTAAATCGTACACAACCATTTGTTTGCCAGAAGTATTTGAAGAAATAAGAAAAAACAGCGACGCTGGATCATTCTTCAACATGACAACATGACCTTTTACACATCGGACCGAACAACTCAATATTTGACCTGTAAAAACATCGAATTGATCATCATTGACGTCAGAACCTCATCGACATACAACAACATCGACAGACAACATCATCGACGCCAGAACCTCAATATTAATGGAAAATGTGCTATAAAACTTGGTTCAAACGTATGCAAAAGTGTATCGATCATGGAGGAGAATATTTTAAAACACAATAAAACCATTTTCAATGATAAATATTTGCTTTTATTTATTATTCCGGATACATAAATAGTAATCCTCGTAGTAACGAGCTGTCCAATAAGAGTGTCAACATTATTACTTTTACAGGAATTTTACATTATCTTTATTAGTAAACGTAAATCAGATAAAGGGCCCACAACGTGCGTTTACGGAAATTACTTCCAATTATATGTAGTGTGCTAGGCTAATTGAAAAGTTCGCGTAGCGATACCTATACAGCAGTAAGAGAACTATATAATCTACTTCATTTTGAAGTGTTATCTGTCATATGAACATATGTGAAGTTTCAAGTCGATCTGTCAATTCATTCGTACAAAAACAGCAGCTTAAAGTAAACGTATCAGTGTTATTTTTAAAAATGGAAAATATTGAAAATAGTGCAGTGATTAAATTCTTTGTAAAAAATGTTTAAAGGTAATGGAAATTCATATTGAAATGGTAAATGTATTAGGGGAGTCTGCTCATTCAAAAACAATGGTTTGTAAGTGGGCAGGTCGGATTCAACGTGGTCATACAAGCCTGGATGATGATCCTCGTACTGGACGTCCAATAAGTGCAACCACTGAATAAATAATTAATTCTATACATCATGTGGTTATAGATAACAGACAATATTTGTTACATTCTGATCAAAAACGACTCCAAGTAAAACTTCTAACAAACATTTGGATCTTTTTCGAAAGAATACAATTGATTTTACAGGTCGTTTTGCAATTATGGACGAGACTTGGATTTACCACTGTGATCCTGAACTGCGACAACAAAACGCACAGTGGACTGGCGGCAGAGTTAGCGCATCAATTTTTTGGAATGCAAAAGGAATTTTGTTAAATGATTATCTACAGGACAGTATTACACAAACCTTTTAAATCAATTGGATGCACAAATACATGAGAAAATACCTTATTTAGCAAAGAAAAAAAAACATTGTTCATCAAGACGATGTCAAGGTTCACAGATGCGTTCTTGCAATGGCCAAATTGAAGGAGTTACACTACGAATGGTTAGAGTATCCACCATATTCACCGGATCTGGCCCCCTCTGACTTTTATCTGTTCCCAAACCTCAAGAAATTCCTACATGGCAAGCATTTTTCATCAAATTTTCATCAATTTTGAAGGACTTCCAGAAAATCATTCCAGAGATGGAATAAATTCATTGTATAAACACTGTAAAAAATGTATTAAGTTTAAGGGAGAATATACGGAAGAATAAAGTCATTTTTTCAGCTATCAACTTGTTTTATCTCTTCCGCTCCGCGAACTCTTCAATTAGCCTAGTATAGGCGCAAATATTCATTAATTCTCATACAAAATAATTATGAAAATATCTTAACGAAAAAAAAATATAACTGACATGTGAACGTCCCTCGTAAATATATATTGCATATTAAATGTCTAGGTCACATCGCTAACCTAGCTGCGCTGAACTAATAACCGATAAAGCTAATCTTATCAGAGCGAAAGCAAACAGATGCAATTAATTGCAGTCGGCCGAGAACGACAAAAACAAACATGTTAAAACATTGACCCTAGAGAGATTTTGTAAAAACCGGAGGTGATAAACCTCGTCTGCTCTTTATCGGCTCTTTTACGTGGAACGTATTGCGAAAAAAAAATATAAAAATGCCAAAGCGAACGCAATTTAATGCGTTCGGAGCTTACCCGGTTTTAGATTTTGAGTAATATGTTTGCGTCTGCAACGGATCGATTGCGAAACAAAGACAAATTTATTTATTAAGTGGATCAATGAGAAATATATGATACTTAATTCTATATATTTTGATATACAGCTCTTTACGTGGGTTATTGTTATTTAGTATATAAAAATATTACAAGAAAAAAGATATTACAAAAGTGGCATTTTCACCGCACTTACACCAAGGTAATGAATTAGCTGATAAAGATAACAGTGTAGGGAAACAAATAGTGATTTTAAAGAACAATTGAGTTGATGTGGTTGTCAACAAATTGTGATATGTGGTTGTGGTTTTTAAATTTTATTAAGCATTAAAAATGACAGAAAATAAAGAGCATTTCCATTTATTAAGCTTTTTATTTCCGGAAAGACAAAATTGATTTGACTTGAAGACAAAGAGATGTGGTGTGGTACCTTCGCCGATACCACCAACTTACAATCGTAAGTGGTTCAAACAGTTGAAGAAAATCTTAGCGATGCATCCATTACATTCTGGACGACCGATCGAGGTTGATGACAACGAAATTGAACGTGATTGGCCTAGAACAACTCGAGAGATCGAAAAAAATTCTTAGAATCAACCTTAGATCACAACTTCCCTGGGATGTTTTGGTCCATTCACCGTACTCTCCCTTGCGCTCTCCGACTATCATTTATTTAGATCGCTTCAAAAAAGCTAGTTAGTAAAAATTTTACTTTCTTGGAAGACTTGAAAAATCATCTGGAACACTGTTTTAGGCAGGAACCTAAGAATTCCTATGAGTACGGTAATCTATAGCTACCGGAGAGATGGAGAAAACTCATTGAACAGAACGTCACATATTATATTATATTGAATAAATAAAATTTTTAATAAACTAAGTTCTCCTTCAAGATCAGAAATGGCTAAACTAACCCGAGTTAGTTAATAAGGCAAATATTATGTTCGAATTGCAGAGAAAAGATCAGAACCGCGACAGTTTGAAGAATGCTGAAAAGGCCTTAATCCTATAGTGGATTGAGACTGTTTGTATATATATATATATATATATATATATATATATATATATATATATATATATATATATATATATATATATGCGATGTGAGTCTCCAGGTTTCACTTCCGTATGTCATATCGGGTAGAACGCACTGATTGAAGACTTTTGTTTAGAGGCAAAGTGGGAGTCGGCTTCAATGTTGAGCCTGCCAGCCACATTTAACACGCCGTTCTACCTCCCTGGCGGTATTCCGCCCCATTGAAATCCTTTGCCCAAGATATATAAACCTGTCCACAATCTCCAAATCCCCTCCTAAAACTGAAATTCTTCTGTGCTGAGCGAAGTTATTGAACATACCCTGACTCTTTTTCAGGTTTATTTTCAAGCCAAATGGTTCGCCAGCCCTTTGCAGTTCTTGTATGCATCTTTGCAGCTCCTCTGGGTATTGTGAAACGAGAACGATATCATCTGCAAATCTAAGATGGTTTAAGTTTGCACCATTGATCTTGACACCATCCTGTTCCCAATCCAGTTTACGGAATACTTCTTCAAGGACAACCGAGAAAAGAATAGGCGATATTGCGTCACCCTGCCGTACACCTCGTTCTACATTAATTCCCACTTCAAGATCAAGATCCCCCCCAGATCATCCCACTTCAAGGTCATCAAGGTGAATTGTGGCTGTAATTCCATCATATATCGATCCTAATAGGTTTACATATGCTTTATCTGTCCCTTGGCTAAGCAGTGCATCCATTATTGCATGCTTAGAGATGGAGTCAAATGCTTTTTAGTAGTCGATAAAAGCCAAGCACAATGGCATGGTGTATTCGTTTTGCCTTTCTATGACCTGCTGTACAACCGGGATGTGATCCATTGTACTGAATCCACTTCTGAATCCTACTTGTTCTCTTGGTTGTGCGTTATTCAGTTTTTTTAATATTCTTTTAGAAGTTATATGGGTTTTTAGGTATATCCTATACCTACGTTTTACGAGATATGGTTAGAATTAATATCAATCAATCAATCAATCAATCTGTCCAAAAATGGAGTAATAGGGTGTTCGACAAGAACAAATAAAACTATACCCCGCCGTGGTTTTGTGAGATATCCTGTATAAATAAAATTAATTTTAAATTATGCAGCCCACTTAGTTGTACAATTCTTATAGTTAAACTTTTTCTCTATCTCCAGCCATTATCAAAATATCAACCGATATTGCACTATTTGGATACCCTATATAAGAAAAGTTTCCTGAACGCATTATTTGGCGAAATGGTAATGTCAGCTGGTCACCAATAACAGGATTTCGCATGCCCTTGGATTATTTTTTGTGGGGTTATGTTAAATCGATAGTTTACAAAAATAAACTCCGAACAATTCTGGATCTTAAATGAAACATTCAGGCCACCATTAAGAATATACCACTCTATATCTCTGAAAAAATAATCGAAAACTGGGCCTTTAGATTGGATTGCACTAGACGCAGCCGAGGGCGACATTTGAACTTCAGGATTATCACTTATAGTTATTAATGTGCCTCATTTTAAATTTCTGAAACTCTGAAAATAAATTTTAGATGCAGTTTATAAAATCATTTTTGATCTTTTAACGAAATAAAGACAGGATGAAAAGCACAGACCGTAAATTTTTCTTTTGAATATATATTTCGGGAAGCTTAGCACATTCGTTCAATCGTTTTACTAGCCTCCCGGTTCCTTCCCGGAAGTAACTTTCTTCAAAATAACCGTTTGTGACCTCGATCAACTTTTCAATCGACATAAATATCTTTTTTTCTCAGAAACGGTTTCAGTTTTAGTAACAGGTGGGGTCAAAGGGAACTAAACTGAATGAATGTTGTATATGTAAATCAACACTTTTTTGTTATCTTAAGATTATCCATTGGGTTAACAGCGTTTTTAACATGATGAAATGAACAAAATTAAATTTATAAATACTTTATCATCGTTTAGTTGTGATGAATCTTGATCTCGACTATAACCAAGAATCATTTAATACAGTAATTAATATTCGATTTTGAATATTTGTCTGTTTTCTACTAAATAAATAGAATATAAATTTTCAATAATGTTGTTTAGTCCAAAACCTTAAATATCATCAATAGCTTGTTCTTGAATCATGCCCATTGTCTCTTCAATTTCGTACATTCTTCAATTCTTCTACTGGAAGTTGAATGTTAAACACTAAACTCAGAGATCTATCAAGAAAGAAAATCTATCTTCCAGATGATGTTAAAATGATTAGCGAAACGCCCGACAAAAATTTAAAAAAGTGATTTGGTCTTTAGTGGTATATTTCTTTGAGTTTTCGTATACTCCTATTAAGTCATCTGACCAAATCCGAACATGATGAATTCTTAAAAGCAGAATGTACCCTTAATTTCATTCTAGTTTTACTTTTCCTTTACACTTTTAAAGATTTTATGATTCAAACTTGTTGATGAATCAAACAAGATTATTTGACATACTAGTCTGATATTTGCAGTTAAATATAAAACATAACTTATGTCGGTTTAAGAAGAAACAAAACTTTAGCTTGTCAAGTGGTACTAGTCATGCCATCTAGTTCTGATGGACAATATTCAAAAAATGAAAATCGCGATAAACTAACGTATAGACATTCAACTTTACGAAAAATCAAAGAAACTATTTCTAAAAACGTAGATTTAAAGTGATCGAAGAAGACATCGAGTAGTGATAATAGTAATAGCAGTTATTAAAATTATTCCCAAATTGTTAAAATATTACTTAGGAATATTACTTGGATATTTACAAATTATGGTACATTTTCCCACATTAAGATTATCATGGCCACAGAAGATGGGAAGTTGATCCAAGACAATGCTTCTTAAAAAAATACCTCTACTAAGCAAGTCTCAGTTAATTTTTTTTTTATTTGAAGATTGGACAGTCCATTCTATATACTTAATATGGCAATATGTGATTATTTTTTAATTCTCAAATGAATATTATTAAGCGAAGACGTTTCCATTGGCCGGAAAGATCATGTTTTTTGGGGATTCGCAAGATATTATATTCATCAATTAATTGGAAAAGAAAAATATGTTTACCGGAGAGTATTATGATGCGTTACAAATTCCACAAATAGCTTTTCTTGTCTTCATTTGGCGAAGAAAAATGTGCTGTTTCACCGCGAAAATACACATTCATTGGTCTTGCACCAGCGAAATTGTTCAAATTGGGCAACGAATTGATGTTGAATCAAATGAAGAGATCATCACCAAAATAAAGGATTATTTTGCAGAGATGCAGATTATTTTGTAGAAAAACGACAGATAACATAGACTTCAAAAAATTTAGCCAGAAAACCTGGAGCCTCCTGAGGAAACTAGGTAGCTCTAACCCACCCGCTCGTAAGTATCGGTGGACCAAATCTCTGCACGAGCTATAGCTCTCTATGGCCCTGAGTAGCAAACAACAGAACGCAGACATTAAGAAACAACTGACAATCTGCCGCCAATTACCTGCAGCCCACTGATTACCCCAGGCCGTTCCCCGCGGAAAAGGTAGGTAAAGCAGTGGATGACACCAAATCTGGCAAGACTTCCGAGTTCGATGGAATTTACTCCGAATTCCTCAAAAACTGCGGGAAATACACAAGAATGTGGTTAAGTAAATTCTACTCCAACATCTTACTAATTATATCCAAAATAATCGCAGCTCCGAAACCAAACAAACCCAAGAACTTTCCTGAGAGCTACCGCCCCATAACTCTAGTAAGTTCATGTTGCAAACTTCTAGGAGAGATTGTTACTAAACCAACTAGGCTCTTTGATACTGTAACATACTGCTGTTGAACAGGTTGGATTCAGACCTCTTCTCAGCTGTGTGGACCAGGTACTCAGCTTAACAACACATATTGGTTTCAAGAATGGTTGAAGACTGCTGTAATATATGTTAACTCTACTGCAGCATATAACACGGCTTGGAGAGAAGATCTTCTATAAAAATTTCTCAACGAGGTAACATGCAACCGTGTAACAACTTTATTAAACAACATTCTCTGCTACAGACCCTTCCAAGTAATAACAGGAAAGAGCAAAATGAGACATCTTAATAACAGGCTTCCTCAAGGATCGGTACTTGCACCTATTCTATTTAATCTGTATATCTCAGACATACCACACACAAAGTCAGCAAAATTTGGGTATGCTGACGACCCGCAGTAAAACCATAGAAGAAGAGAGTAACATATTAAAAGAAGACCTATCTGTATTGGGAAAATATTTCGCTGACTGGAGATTAATCCCAACCATGAATAAAACTGAAGTGTCGTGCTTCCACCTCAATAACAAACAAGCATAAAAAATACTTTCGTATAAAAAAAAACATCTGGAGAATACCGCCGCTAAAATAAACACCATAAATAATATAATTCACAAACTTTGTGATACCACATGGGGCGCAAACGCATATAACCTTAAAACATTAGGCTGGTCTACTCGGTTGCGCCCCAGTCTAGCTAAACAGCTTCCACGTAAAAATGATTGACACCAAACTCAATGAGACAATGAGAATAATCAATAGCTGTTAAAAAGCACACTTTTAGCTTGGCTTCCCACTATGAGTAATATTGCTCCATCCATTTCCTGCAGACAGGAAAGGCGAGTCAGGGAATACAATAAGATACTATCCAATCGTACAATTCCCAACACACAATTGTCGGCCTGCGATACTGAAGTCTAGATCCCCGCACTGCTGCTAGCAGAACTCCTCGGAGAACATTTCAACCTTAATGTTAAATAGTCGTCATGGCAGGGTCGGGTACACACGCATGTACCGGGTACAGTGACAATATTGTCGGGCGAGTAAAATTCGTGGCGTGCAAAGTGTATGATAATAAATATCATTTACATTGTGTTAACATCAAGGAGCAGATATCTAAGGCCATAAATGACTGTAAAAATTGTTTTGGGTATATGATGAATATGTGTCGGTATTTGAAATGAATTGACCTTAGTAACAGATTAACAAGGTTGGAACAACATACTAAGGAGTGTAAGGTGAATACAGAGACATTATTAAATAATTTGCAACATAATAACATCTCGACTCCACAAGGAAAATCATGGACCGATACTGTAAAAAAAATATAAATCCAGACTGACACCTCGTTATCGCAAAACAAACCAAAAATAAAATTGCACAAACAAAAATGCAATTGGCGACAAAAAAAGTTATTTTTATATGTGTGGTAAACAAGCTAATGAAAAAAAATATATATATTAAAAATAAAAGGAGATCACTGTGCCAACAAAATGCATTCATATCTTTGACGCAAATATTTTTTTACCGCTTCAAATGTCACCACAAGGTCTTCGAGATAATGAATGAAACGAGCGAATTTAACACTGGATTGAGATAAGACTGGCCTAAATATGAGGAAATGTTTTCAACATTATTATTTTTATTTAAAATAATATTTAATGCTACATCGTCACAAATTAATTTTGTTTGTGAAAAAAGTTTTTGTATTATTACTTAATGGTTCTTCGTTGCTGTTAATATTTGAATTCGTCCAAAACTATTCATGATATACAATTATTTTCAGCTTAATACTAACCTGTAGAAACAATAAAAACAATTTAGCCAAAACGATGCCTAATTATATATATCACGGTCCTGTTCTTTCGGTTCACGGTTCACGGGTCCTGGGCTTTCCTCTGCCACTCCGGTTTAATATACTTAACGATGTCAGTCCATCGTTCTTTCGGTCTCCTACACGGACGTTTGCGACCTAGCGGTATCCACTCCAGGATTGCCTTGGTCCATCTATCGTCCCATCGCCTCGCTATATGGCCTGCCCATCTCCATTTAAATTGTTTTACTCTTCCAATAATGTCACACACTTTCGTTTGTTCCCTAATCCATGTGTTTTCTGGCTCGTCTTATAATACCAAGCATATATCTTTTCCATTCCCCTCTGTGCTACCCGAAGTTTCTGAATTGATTGCGATGTGAGTGTCCAGGTTTCACTTCCGTATGTCATGACGGGCAGGACGCACTGATCGAAGACTTTTCTTTTCAAGCAAAGTGAGAGTTTTCTCTTAAACACTATATTGAGTCTGCCAGCCACATTTAACATACTGTTCCACCATCCAGGCGGTATCCACTTCCATTGAAATCCTCTGCCTAAGATATATATAAAGTAGTCCACGATCTCCAAATCCTTTCCTAAAACTGAAATTATTGTATCCTCAGCGAATTTATTGAACATAACCTCTTTTTCAGGTTCATTTTTAAGCCAAATGGTTCGCCAGACCTTTGCAGTTCTTTTATGCATTCTTGCTGCTGCTCTGGGTCTTGTGAAAGGAGAAGGATATTATCTGCAAATCTAAGATGATTTAAGTTTGCACCATTGATCTTTACACCATCCTGTTCCCAATTCAGATTACGGAATACTTCTTCAAGGCAGACCGAAAAAGTATAGGCTATATTACGTCTCCCTGCCGTACACTTCCCTCAACATTAATTCCCACTTCAAGATCAAGATCCCCCCAAGATCATCAAGATGAATTGTCGCTGTAGCTCCATCATTTTTCAATCCTAATAGTTTTACCCCCTGGCTAAGCAATGCATCCATTATGACCTGCTTTGGGATTAAGTCAAATGTTTTTTTATAATCGATAAAAGTCAAGCACAGTGGCATGGTGTATTCGTTGTATCTATATATATATATATATATATATATATATATATATATATATATATATATATATATATATATATATATATATATAAGCTCCAACACTTCGTCCACGTCGCAGGAAGGCCTGGCAGAGAAAAACCCAGGTCGCGTCTGCATATATATATATATATATATATATATATATATATATATATATATATATATATATATATATATATATATATATATATATATATATATATTCTATATATATATATATATATATATATATATATATATATATATATATATATATATATATATATATTTCTATATATATATATATATATATATATATATTTCTATATATATATATATATATATATATATATATATATATATATATATATATATATATATATATATATTTATCCAGGAAAACTATTTGGGATGGGTAGAACTTGTACAGAGAACATCTGAAGAAAAATCTAGCCAAGAGACTATATGAACAAAAGTACAAGGCAAGAAGTCAGAAAAGCTACATAGGATCGGCACATTCTCTAAAAGGAGATATGAAACTGGCCCAAGATAGACTTAGTTAAAAAAAGTCACATCTATCTACAATCCTCTACCTACCTAGTCTTCTATCTGGTAATACTCATTTTCTGTCAAATATATACAGCTGATATTTCACTTTTATCGTCGTCAGTCTTCATCATTTTTAATTATGAATTGGTTAAATAATAAGCATAAATTGTCAATCTGGTACTGTAATTGACAATTTAATCAATAAATTGGAATGAACTGAATCTCTTTTGTATAGACATAACATGAAACGTCCTTGTTGCGGCCGGTCAATGAAACATATTGCATCAATAAAAGAAAGTGTTAATGATAATAACGTACCTCTATTCGCCACCGTTCGCAACAATTAGACTATTCAAAAAGCACCCTGCAAGACAAATTCGTGATTTGCATTTATTTATTGTTATATATGGAAGAACAAAAAAATGTACAAAAGTAAAAAGTACAAAGTAGTAAAAAGTACAAAAAAAGATACAAAAAAAAATAGCGTATCTTAAACACCAAAACTGGTGAAAAATTGGCTTGTTTACTTTTACGTTTCTCTATGCGACTGCTAGAAAGGACGCAATGTATACGGTTTAATTCCATTTTATTTTTCATGGTCAACGAGATCCGTGATTTACAGTCTATAGAGCATGTATGGAAATCATTGGTCGAACACTTGAATGATTGTCCCAGACGATAGCAACTTTAAACGAACTTAAACCATGTGTACATCAAAAAGGCAAAAGGCATATGCCAAGGAAGCAAATTTTTTCAATTTAAGCTGTTTTGAAGCGATCTAAATAAATGATAATCGGAGGGTGCAACGTCTGGAGAGTACAGTGAATGGACCAAAACATTCCAGTCAAATTGCAAAAGCTAATGTCGGTTGTGATACACTGTGATTTTGCATTATTTTGATGGGACGGAACCAGTTAGCTAATTCAAGTCACTTCTTGTCGATTACTCGCTTTAAATCATTTAGTTGTGAAAAGTATTTCTCCGTATTAATGATCTGGTTTTCAGGTAATAGCTCGTAATAAACGATTACCTTCTAGTCACACCAAAGGCTTTTGCGCTGATTGAAGGAACATCTTCGCGTTTTCTCCATCATCTCTTACGCTTGACAAAATTATACAGAATCAATTTTTCAACACCTGTAATCACCCCCTTCAAAAATAGGTCGATTTCATTGCGCTTCCATAGAGAATCGCAAACAGAAATTACTTTTTCGGGAATCATATTATGATATTATGACACAAATGCTCCTTATCTTATATCACTTTTAATGCTTAACAATTAGAAAACCTTTTTTTCGAGTTTTGCGATGTAAAGAGTATTATCACCTTAAAAATGGGACGAATGATTCAAACCAGTCTGTTACTTAAATTTATCTGTAAATAGTTTTTTGAACTATGCTAACATTACAACAATGATCAGAGTGTTTAGTTTAAAAACGTTTACTCAGTTATGTAATATCTAGTAAAAACTGTCTATTGGGGATATGATAGTCCTGACTGTTTTATAAACTAAAAATATATTCAAAATTGTGTAAATAGGTAAACTCTTACAGTCTTATCTTTAAAAAATATAGTCATAATAAAATGATTGTGTTCACAGTAATGTTTCTAATGCGTTATCTGTGCACATGTATGAACAGTTTTATTGATAAATATAATATTTACTCTCAAACTTTAACATAATAAGTAGGTGTTATATGAATTTCCATTTTCCAAACCACTTACAAAGATATTTACTTTAAAAACTAAAACATTTTGGTAAAATACGGAATCGTACCAAATAGAAAGTTTAGAAAAACAATTAACAATTCTAAATTGATGAACGAAACTTGATAAATCATCAGGATTAACAAAAACTAGGTTATCTTTATTAACGACGAACACAAGTGGTTTCGTTATTTACAAAATTTATTGAATAAGTGGGTCAAGTCTATTTTTATGTGATAATTATTTTTGTCAAGATGTCTCACAAAGAACAGACTAAAACTCTAGTTTTTCCTGTGATAATATTACATTTGTTTAAAAATCTGTTAGCTGACTTTAGCTTAGTATATTTTTCTTAATGATTCCTCATTTAATGTAGTATTACATAATCCAAAACAATAATAATATAATAACAACAAAAAGTTAATAATTTATTAATAGTGGGCTTGCGAAACGCTCGCCGAAAATGCATACGAGCGATTTAAAACCTTATAAAAAATGTCCACGAGTTAAGTGGGGGTCGTCTTCTAATTGCTTTAGAGCCGAGTTCGCGAATCGTGTAGAAGTGACATTTACATTTCAAACAGTTTCTCCGCTACTACGTTTCAAAGTTATGATATCCTTATTGGACAACTATTTATAACAGAAATTTAAAATCACCCTTTTTATTATTTATAGACATTGCGTTCATATAAGTAAGAATTATTTTTAGAAGAAAAAAACACTATCATAAACATTAAAGATATAATATAATATATTCGGAACTCATAAACATAATCTCCAGAATTTTTCTGATGGCTACTAATTATTGCAGCACTCATTTTACATAAGAAAGTTACTAACCTATTACAAGGTGCGCCTCACGGAAAACAGGATTTTTTCAGAAAAAAATACAAATAATATTTTTTCGGCAAAAATCATTATTTTTATTCAAAATAGTATCCTTGCGCGTCAAGACAACGTTGTGCACGGTCAATTAGGTTGACAAATGAATTTTTGAGCTCGAACAAAGGAAAGGAAATGATTTACGGTTCGAGACGCACTACAGCTACTATCTACTACTACCACTATCAGCAACTACAAGCCTATTTAGCAACTGGACCTACAGCTTAAAGTGGGTTCCGAACCACGGTCATCAGCCACCGACAACCAACACCAACAAGTATGGCATACTTCAATCTCGCCATGGGCAAAAAAGCCACAATGGGCAAATTAAAGTAGACCGGATTTGAGTCCTTGAGACTTACGTTTTCTTAAAATTGAAAATTCATTATTTTAGGACATTAAAGAACATTGAAGGGGCTGTAACACTGCTATGAAAAGTGGGAAACCTAGACTAGTAATAGTCTCAAACACTAAAAATATCAAACACTAAAACCTACAATATCCAAAGTTCCAGTTAAATAAGTAAATATCTTAAGAGTTCAGAAGAAAACAAAACTATAATGAGAGTTAATTTTGAAATTATCTTACCATGGAAAATAAAACAAAAAAATGAATGAGGTTGCTTAAGAATATATCGAGCTTGAGGCTATACAAGTGTAAACTGAACGTCTAAGATTATTGATAAATAAAATATTTATGAGCGTACACATAGTGCAGTGATCTTGGTACAGTTAGAGAGGTATGCAATTTTTAACAATAGCTAATAAATACCTACTAGGATACATTTTCATTCGTCATACAATAGGAGAGTAGCATTTAATGTTGCGTTTTGCCTCTGAATTCATTACGAAACCTGAAGAACTGAAAGTTCCTTCATGTTAATGAAAATGTAGACAAAAATAAGATGTATAATTCAGAAATATAGTATTTAAAAAATAGTATTAAAAAAAAAATCTTACTGTTTGATACGTGGAAATGGGATTGCATTTTTGATAACTCTCTGTAGTTCATCCTAATATATCAATTTATACAAAAGAACATGAAAGTTAAGATTAATAAAACATTCATTCGGTCAGTGGTCACTTACTATCGAGAGACATGGACTTTCACAAAGAAAACAGAAGAGATGCTTGCAGTATTTGAAAGAAGTGCACTCGTAATAATCATTGGTGTCGTGAATGATCATAAAAATTGAGGGACCAGGTAAAACTTTAAACTCAAGCAATTATATTAAGATTAAGTAAGTATTGAACGACTCAAATAGACGATACACATGTAGGTGAAGTACGTATGTAGGAAGGAGATGAATGTTCACTGATGTAGTACCAGAAGAAGATAAGACATAGTATTGAAAACATAGGTCTACAAAATAAAATATAAAATCTGGTGCCGCCGAGATTTAAATGTAATTTTAAAGTATAGTGTCCAGCAACTCTCAGTAACATTAAATTAACAAAATTGCGTAGAGTTTTCAATCTACTAACATTGATAATATTTTCTTCTTAGTGGCCATTTAACTTATTTATTTTTGTTGTTTGTTCAATAAAAAAAAAGTAAATAAAACATGGAAGATACCATCGTCAAACATGTTTAAACGACTTGAACACTTTTTGTTAAATTTGTGGAGAGTATACGGTGAAAAAGAGAAGAATTGTCTTCAGGTACTTGAGAAAAATAACTACTTCAGTTTTTTGCTCAGAAAATGAATTTTGTAACGATATCGGTGGTCAATTAAAACGAGTTTTTTGAACTATCAGTCAAATGAATGGAGACTTTTTAAAAACAGTTTAAACAATTAAAATGTGTTTTGCTACATAATGGCAATAAGCATGGTGCGGTTCAAACTGCTCGTTCCTCTAAATTAAAGGAGGAGTATGAAACCATATCTCTTGTATTGGTGAATTCATAATGTTTGTGCGATAGCAGAGCTAAAAGCGAGCATTGGATTACACCAAACTGGCCTGAAAGAAATGACTTGACAGTTAGAAAACAAAATATCATAAATACAGCGTTAGTTACCAGAGAAAAAATAATTTTGCCTCCATTGCACATAAAATTGGGACTAATGAAACAGTTGGAACAAAAAATGGTTCCTGTTTTAATTATATACCAAGGACATTTCCTGGATTGAGCAAAGGGAAACTTAAGACTGGCATTTTCGATGGGTCTCAAATTAGGCTTTTGATGAAAGATAGTAATTTCGTGCATTCAATGAATGATATAGCTTGGTTTTTGTTTCGTCAATGTTGTAAAAAATTTCCTAGGGAATTGTAAGTCTGAAAATTTTCGCGAATTGCAGAAAGCTTGGATGTAACATGAGAATCAAAGTTCACTACCTCCACAATCATTTGGAAAAATTTCCGGACAATCTTGGCTCTTACAGAGAGGAACAAGGAGAACGATTTCATCAGAACCTAAAAAATATGGAGTCGATGGGATGAACACATGATGGCTGATTTACTGCTGGAGTATCATGCGTGAGTGCCTGGAAGGAACTCACTCGAAGAAATCGGGAAAAAGAAGCTTTCTTCGTATTCAATGATGTAACAAGGTAAAAAACTTAAAAATTATCGTATTTTTCGACACATATCATATCTCGAAAACTACAAAAAATATATGTACCATTAGAACCAGTATGACGAGCATATTCAAAAACAGTTTTTCCCGCACCAAATCCACAGTAGACCTGTGTAATCAATTAGACAAAAGGCCTTTTTCATATTTAATGTATTTCTATGTATGTATTCTATGTATACTAAAGAGTAATATAAAATAATTAGTTCCAACTACATTGTTTGTGGTAGGCATTGATTTCACTGTAAAAAATGGACGATCTGAACAAAATAAAACATTTGGGAATATCAAGCTTATTGCAAGCAAGTATTATTGAATAATAATGTTTGGGTCTAACAAAGAATGGTCAAAAACTTTAAATGTTACTCATCTGGCTGTTTCTACTAACTGGCTACCACAAGTTTGTTTTTGTGGCACATCATGCCCGGTACAAAAAAAATGATCCATTCGTATTTCGATCATCGTAAGTGGAAACAAAAATGAATTGGTCTTGGCAAAACATCCACATCGACCACAAACATAACTAGTCATAGTTATAAAGTGTAAGGATCAGTACAAGATGAAGCAGAACGCATCAGATACAACTACAAACTTTATCAGATATGGTGAAAGAAATATAGTGGACTTCATTAAAATACCGAGACTAAGATGGGCCGGACACTTGGAAATAATAGACGACGGAGAAGTTTCTACAAAGATGCTAAAGGGACAAGTTATCAAAAACAGACGAAGAGGCAATCAAAGAACAAGATGATAGGATAATGCCCAGAAAGATGCACGAGAACTATTAATAAGATGAAGTGTTTGCAAACTCAAGCAACAGGTCGTCCTGGGTGGAGAGGGAAATTGAGGCAGGTCATAGTCCAGTAGGACGATAAAACCTCTTATATAATTAGAATATTGTTTGGTATTTGGTAGAATTTTAAAGACATGCTTAATTATGCACTAATACAAACGAATAAAGTACTTATTACCAATTACTACAAACAAGAATTGTTTAAAATGAACAATGAGTTTGATGTAAAAACGACAATGTAAGACAAAATTGCAAGACCTGTAAAAAAGCACGACTGCAACTGGAATGGAAACTTCCTCTATATCCAGCTTATTCTCCATACTCGATGCCATAGGATAATTACGACGTTTTGAAACAGGCCGATGAATGCATGTATTTACATGTAAATCATTTTTCCGAATCCCACTTTTGGCAGAAAATAATCTCGTTGTAAACAATATACATTTCCAATATTCTATTTCTAGATAACAAAACATTTTGAATTTTGGTATTTTTCAGTGATAGCTAAAGTTCAGTAAAAATGAAACCGATATTCGTGAGAGGAATGATTATAAAGAAACTTGAACTATAGATAAGACAAAATTGTTTTTATTTTGGTTGGATGTTGCACAGATAAGGTATCAAAAACCAATAAGTCATATGATAAAATTTGATTTTTTTTATTATAATAATTTCTGTATAATAATACATTGTTTCAAAACAAAATAACTGCAACAAAACTGCTTCACATTTATTTTCAGATGATTTTGATATTCAATATTTAAACTATTATTATAAAAAAGTAACACTAAAACAATCTGTACTAAATGCAGTTTTCATAGGTATACATTGATTATTTGATTACGGAAGATTATATCGGAAATATGATGCTCTTCTTGCTGTACACCCATCCGGAGCCTCTCTTCAATGTTCTGTATCGCACTTACAAACATTTCTTCTCAACAGTTGCTTTTGAAGAACATACATTCTTTTTGTTGTCACCCGTTATTTCAACATCATCATGCAAGTGAAGAAGAAGAATATTTCACTGATAATTAATGTGACTATTCTGTACTTAACGTGCGTTTGTTCTTAAGAATTTCTCAAAAAGTGAAAAATAAAAACATTCTTGTTTAATGTTCTCAGAAATGTATTAGAACTTAGCATATAAACCCACTGTTTTCAATGCATATTTTAAAAATAATTCTAATTACGGATCCATATATTGTTTTCTAATATGACTTATTAGTTCAATGTCTTGGATTAATAATTTGGAACATTTTATTAGCTAACATAGATTTCTGATCTCAATCTGTGACAAATGATGCTTTCGATTAACAATTTGTTGACATGGCTTTTTATCTTGAGGTCCAGATCCCAGAAGTACAAGTAAATAAACGGAGAAGGTATAGGTTAAAGACGCATGAGTGGGTGTCTAAAATCTCAATATTCAAGCATGGGAAAAGCGAATGAAATGGAAAGATAGAAGCGAAAAGTTTATATCACTATAGAATGATCCTATATTTACAATTTTTTATCGTCAAAATAGTATTTGTAGCATTAATCGAACTAAATTTGTAAGTCGTGATTTAATGAATATTTAATCACCACAAAAACCTCACATACTATTGATGAAAATGAAAATTAAACTATACCGGTTGTGTCTTATATTTTTTTTAGATAACGTTTGAACAAACAATTGGAATTATTATAACTTTTAATTACGTATACGTTATAAGACCTATATTCCTCATTATTTTCAACTTTTTAGTTGTATATTTTGAAAATATATTTGTTAACAATTATTTTTATATATTTATTTTAGTACTATTTTATATATTTATATGGGATGATGAATGCCTTAAATGTTAAACGCTGATGATACTAACTGACAATTTGTTGGTAAACAAAATTGTAACGTCTTAGTACCTGACATAGAACTGGTATCCGATTTAGCAACAATGGTATGTCCAGGCAATGTTCCGTATCCGTTTTGGATAATTAAGTTCCTGGCATGATTTTGTGCGTTCAGGTCCAAATCCCAAAATTCGAGGTCCACGTCTCCGATATCGGTCGAGGCCAACGAATTAGCCGGACTCATAACCAAAGTGGTGGAGGACGATGTCACTTCCGCACTAGAATCCTCCGGTGTCACTCTAACCGTCTGTAAACCGGCCCATCTACGTTTCATCGTTCGCTAAAGAAAAAGGGGCGGCGATTGGTCGCCCGTTAAAACCGTGTTCTCGCGGCTCCGTCAACGAAAGTCACAACAAAAACAATAATATCGAGGACGACGACGACCGCGAGCGAGACAGACCGACGAAATAGACCAAGTCACTCTCGATGCGCTGTACACTGCTCACTGACGCTTCGTGAGGTACGGGCGGACGAGTGGTGGGGATGGCCGCGTGACGTCACGACAGGTTGTTACCTTGCCGCTCCCCACTACCGCGCATTCCAGCGACTTACCTGGCGGCTGTGCAGGGAGGCGAGAGGGGAGGTATACGCCGCCACTGTCACGGCCATCTTGCGCGCGATGCGTTCTCTCTAGCTGCGGCGGCTTTTCGTTATATTAACCAACTTTGGCTTAGTTGAGGTTACGACGCGCTGTTGCCGCTTTTTCTGGGTACCCCTGGGTACTAGTTTTTCGGACTCGAATGTCGATTTAATTCGTTTTTTTTGCGGTTATACGGTTCGTTCTAATAATAACTACCATTCTTTGGCAGAATAACTATTGATTCGTTGTAAAAAATTAGCTCATATTACTTAGCATTTTTGCTTTGAATTAGAAGGCATTTTCCACAAAGCCCTGATTTAAAAAAGTAAATTGTAAAGTGTTGTTTAAAATAAAATTTGATTTTACGATTATAAGTACGACTACTGTACGATTTTAAAACTCAGTCACAAAAAAAAAACAAATATATTTTTGGGCAACTGAATAATTCATTCGCAATTATAAATACAGGTTTTCAAGGAAGTCGTTGAAGACAATTTTTGCATCCTCTTGATTTTTAAAGCATTTTTTGCGCATGAAGTTGTCGAGAACCTTGAAAAAGTGGTAGTCGGTAGCGAGAAGTCAGGCAAGTATAGCGGATGGTTGAGAGTTTCGTAGCCCAAGTTATGCAGCTTTTGTCGCGTGATCATTGAGACGTGTGGCTGAACGTTGCCATGGAGGAGAATTGGCCTCTTCTTGTCTTTAGTCTTGTTTTTAGTGCATTTCATCGATTTGCTGGCAATACTTATCCGCTATAATCGTTTCGCCCGCGTTTGAGAAGCTGTGATGAATCAGATCGGCCGCAGACCCCAAACAGTCAGCATGCACTTATTATGGTGCATCTTTTCGGCTTTGGTGTTGTGGAGCTTTGTCGCGGTCCAACAACTCAGCCGATTGTCATAAAGAATCCACTTTTCATCGCTCGTCACAATCCGTTCGAAAAGCGGATTGTTTTTACTACGCAAAAGATGGACAGACGACAATTCAAAACGACAATTTTTTTAAATTTTCATTCAATTCGTGCGGCATCCATTTAACGAGCTTTTTTGATTTTCCAATATACTACATATGACCAAAAATCGCCGAATGTGTTACGCCTAATTCTGAAGAAAGTCTCCGAACAGTTCTAAGCAGATTGGCTTCGACTAAGGCCCTCAATTGGTCGTTGTCAACATTCAATAGACACTACTCTCATCATCTTCAAGGCTCTCATCACCGTTACGAAATTTTTTATACTACCATTGCGCAGTTCATTTATTAATAATTTCTGGACGAAATGCATCGTTGATATCGCGAGCTTTTTGGCCTAGTTGCAACTGGAACAAGAATATTGTGAGAATTTGCTTTTTGTTCATGTTGTATTTAACGCTCAGAAAAAATTGGCTAAAATTATATTGAAACAAAACTATTACCGCAGTTAAATGAGCGAAAAATGCGCTTTAACATGATATATAAAGTATGATGCAGGATATATAAATCAATTTAACAAATTTATTGGAAAATACAAGATTTAAAATTAAAGTATCAAAAAACGCTATAACTTTCTTAACAACCTAATATTTTAGTTTAGTGTTCCACACTAAAGGTTCCAATAGAGCAATTGAGAATTTCGTTTCTTTGAGTAGTAATAATCAGGTTTCATCGATTAATTGGAACAGAAAATATTTTGTTTAAAAGAAAAAAAATGACAATTTCACTATATATCGGTCAAAACTTTGCCGCCTTGCGTCTCTTTCGTTGTCGATTTCTTAGTCCTTTGAAATTTGTTAAGTTGATGATGGAGATGACGAGGTATCTATACTGTTAACTAATTACGGATATTAGCACTGAAATAATAATTATAGTAAAATTTTGACAAAGCCAATAATTACGTTCTCAATCTGGGAGATTAAAATTTCAATCCCTGGTACTATAGTACTATATTTTGTATTTCTTACGTGATACAGCCTTTTCTTCTCAGAGTACCACTAGTCATTTCCATAGTTTCAAAGGTACTTTTCCTACATTAAAACGCAAAATGAATTCACCGTTTCAAAATCTGCTAATACAATAATTAGGTATAGTTTTCATAACTGTTTTCTGAGCTTATGCGATATATTTGATTAAAACAAACTATTTTCAGAGTGAAAATATTATTTTCAAAATTTACACAGTAACGCTAAATCATATATGTTGCAAAACAATTTTAATAATCTGAATTGGATTTAAAAATGGACCACACCCAATAATGTATATGAATAGTACAATATGGTACTAGGCCGTATCTGTAAGCTCGTCCAAATATCATCTTTCAACAAAATAACATCAGACCGCATACAGCTGGTCACACACTGCAATTCTTAGAAAACTCTGCGATAGTAAACACTCGACTGGCTGGCGAGATCCCCAGATTTATCGCCAATAGAACATGTACGGGATATCAATAGCTGAACCTGATCTTAAAGCATATATATATATATATATATATATATATATATATATATATATATATATATATATATATATATATATATATATATATATATATATATATATATATATATATATATATATGGGTCCGACAGAGATTGAGGATAGAGGAACGTACAGAAACAAAATACATATGTGGAACGTTGCATCAGAGAGCGAAGTTTCGAGGAGATCCGGAACAAAGTGGACGGAGGAGAGAAAGAGAATCCACGCAGAAAGAATGAGAGAGGTGTGAAGGATCAGAAAGAACCCTCGAAAATGAGTCAGAATGCTTTGCGTGATCCAATCGGGTCTATACGCACCTAATTTGCGTATTAGAATCGCGTTTTAGATTTATAAAATCTCGACGTTTCGGCTTCCACTTTGAAGCCATTTTCAAGAGAATCTAGTTGATTTACTCCGAGGCCTCAATCTGCCTACTCCCCAGAGTTCCCAATTAGAAAAGAACGTGGAGGATGTAGGGGTGCGCTCGGTTCAGGGTGGGGGTAAGACGGGAGGTGGACGTTTGACTGAAAGGGTTTCGGATGAGCAATTTGGAAATGAGCGGTATCCATGTATTTGGAACTCTAAGACCGTCGTTCCTCTTGTTTAAGCAGTCTGGACGTTTTTAGATCTCATTTGCTTCACGAATTATGCGGGGTTTGTAGGAATATATAGGTGCGATTACTTTGGCCTTGTCGAAATCTATTTTGTGACCCGTTTGAAGATGATGTTCTGCTAAAGTCGAGGAGAGATCAGATTTTCGGACGGCGAGAGATTTGGATACATCTATTAGTTTGATCGATATATGATTGGGAGCAGCCAGAACAAGAAATCTCATAAATACCATGTGACTCTTGTGGAACATTATTCTTCACTGATCTGAGGAAACTGGAAATATTTCTTTCTGTTGTAAATATCGTTTCGATATTACGGGATCTGAATACGTGGCAAATTTTATCAGTAAATCCCTTGATGTATGGCAGAAGAACTTTGTGATTTTGGGACAATTTTCTAGTAGATTGGTTGGTATGACCAGTTGCCTGAACTTTATTAATATGCCTTTATATTTGACGCATGTCAACGCATGTATGAGCATGTATGCGCATTTGACGCATAGCCGTTTTGAATTAGTGCCGTTTCTAATGAATTAGGGTCTGTTTGCCTATGTTCCCTTTCCGACAATCTTAGTGATCTCGTAACTAAAGTTTTGACTACCGAATTTAATTGGGATGGATGATGATGTGAGTTCGCATTTAGATAACGGTTTGTGTGGGTGGGTTTACGATAGACAGAATAGGAGAAGCTTTGGTCTGGCCTTTTTGATATTAGAACGCCAAGAAAAGGGAGAGCAAAATTGTTTTCAGTCTCCATTGTAAATTGGACCTGGGGATGTATACTGTTCAAATTCCAAAGGAACAGATTGAAAGATTGTGGTCCGTGCGGCCAAATGACAAAGCTGTCATCCAGATATCGGAACCAGCAAGTAGGTTTCAACGGACGGAGTTTCAAAGTGTTCCATAAAAATATTAGCTATGACTGGAGAAAAAGGGGATCCCATAAGAGCTCCACGAATTTGTTTAAAGAATTTATTTTTGAAAATGAAATATGTATTGGGCATGCAATGTTCTATAAAACTAAGAATAGCCGTTGATGTGTGGTGTTTGTTTTTTTAAATATCTAGAGTTTCTGGAAGGGGAATGTTTGTAAATAATGAGACAATATCAAAACTAACCAGAATGTCACTTTCGGATATACTGTGCCTTTTCTCGCTATACATCTTGCTAATTTGTGAGTTGGTGAACGGTATGCCCTGACGATGGGACGAAGAGGAATGTCAGTTTTATGGATTTTTTTCTCTAGATATGTTATAGGGTCGTCATCTTCAAACGGGTCACAAAATAGATTTCGACAAGGCCAAAGTAATCGCACCTATATATTCCTACAAACCCCGCATAATTCATGAAGCAAATGAGATCGAAAAACGTCCAGACTGCTTAAACAAGAGGGACGACGGTCTTAGAGTTCCAAATACATGGAAACCGCTCATTTCCAAATTGCCCATCCGAAACCCTTTCAGTCAAACGTCCGCCTCCCGTCTCACCCCCAGCCCTCAACCGAGCGCACCACCTACAACCTCACCTATTAATACAGAGGTCCACTTTCTTTTCTAGTTGTGAACTCTGTGGAGTAGCCAGATCGAGGCCTCGGAGTAAATCAACTAGATTCTCTTGAAAGTGGAAACCGAAACGTCGAGATTTTATAAATCTAAATTGCGGTTCTACTCGAGAACCTCTTAATATTAATATATATATATATATATATATATATATATATATATATATATATATATATATATATATATATATATATATATATATATATATATATTATAATTAGGTGCGTATAGACCCGATTGGATCACGCAAAGCAGTCTGACTCATTTTCGAGTGTTCTTTCTGATCCTCTACATCTCTCTCATTCTTTCTCCGTGGATTCTCTTTCTCTCCTCCGTCCACTTTGTTCCGGATCTCCTCGAAATTTCGCTCTCTAATGCAACGTTCCACATATGTATATTGTTTCTGTACGTTCCTCTATCCTCAATCTCTGTCGGGCCCATTTGTGATTGTGCCATATATATGTATATAATTAAGTTTATTAAAATAAATTTGTTTTTTCACTTAAGATTGTTTAATTAATACATTGCTTACGATATAAAACTATTAAAAGTTTACGTTATTACTAAAAAAAATAGTACTTTCAAGATAATTGTAGCAGTCTTGAACTTTCGGCCTGGAGTAAGTGAATTTTCTTAATTTTCTTACCATTATATAATTTCCTCATGGTTTACACAAATTATAATATGAAGCAAATAAAATCTATTTTTCATAATGTTGTTTTTTTTGCCCTTCAGTATATTTATATGTTGTGTAAAAAATAATGGTGGTTTTTATGCGATCCATTATATGTTATTTAATATTAAAATTCTTATAACAAGTAGTTTTTTTGAATTTTGTTAAATTAAGAAAAAATAATAGTATAATAAATAAATAGCTTCGATTTATGATTTAAAAACAATCTTAACCAAATGCCCGACCCTTATTGCATTACAAATGATCATCATTTCATTAAAATTCTCATACACGTACTTATTTAAATGAAAATGCACCTCAGCATTAAAGACAAAACACATTTTTCACGGAAAAAAACATTTTCGTAGTAAAGTTGAGCAAATTATATAAATTGTTACGTATTGTACGAGGCCCGTTTTATAAATTGCAACTACGAGGGTTACTATTTATATATCCGGAATAATAAAGAAAAATAATATTTATCATTGAAAATGGTTTTATTGTTTTTCAAAATATTCTCCGCGATGATCGATACACTTTTACATACGTTTGAACCAATTTGAACCAATTTTTATCATCGGCACTTCTTCTGACGTCAAAAATCGTTGACCACGTAGTTTATTCTTCACGGGAACAAAAAGGAATCATTGGGTGCAAAATCAGGACTGTACAGTGGATGACCCATCAATTCGATATTTTGACCGGTCACATATCGAGTCGTTCGGTGTGATGTGTAAGAACTCGCCTTATCATGATGAAGAATGATCCTGCGTCGCTGGTTGTTTTTTCTTATTTCTTCAAAGACTTCTGGCAAACAAATGGTTCTGTACCATTCAGAATTGAGCATTCCACGATTCCCTAGTCGCACTCTAGCCACATGACTATTTATCCGAAAAAACAGGCGACCATTTGCTTCAAAGTGCTTTTTGCGTGAACAACTTTTGTTAGGTTTGGCTCATCTTAAAAGACTCATATAGTCGACTGCTGTTTACTTTCGAGTTCATACGCAGAGATGTAAGATTCGTCATCAGTGTAGATGTTATACACGACTTTTGATGCACCACTGTTGTATTTTTGAGCATTTCTTTGAAACGAACCTTTTATTTGAGCGATTATCAAATTATGCAGAATCTAATGCATCAATTTGGTACAAAATAATTCTCATTTCACAAATTGCACACCATTGTATTCTTCCCAAATCGATTCGGTCTTGCGGTTGATGTTGATGGTTGTTCTGGATCAACCTATGATTCTCTGCATTTTGCATTTTAGTTTTTCGAAATATATCCATTTTTCGTCTCCGATGCAAACAATCTTTCTTTCATGCCGATAAAGCAAAGCTTTGCACACTGCTTTTCGCTTTTCCATTTGTCTGTTGTGCAACTAATGTGCTACCCATTTTCCTGCCTTCGGGATCTTCCCATGGCATGCAGACGATCACAAATAGTTGAATTAAATAGTTGAGTTTACATATCCTCTTTGTTTGTTGACCTGGGCGTTCTTGGTCTTTCAAATCGAAATCACCACTTCTGAATCGTCTAAACCCACGCCCACAAGCGTCTTGCATTGTGGTATTATCACCGTAAGTTTCTACAAGTATACGCTATACGAACGGCTTTCACTCTCGTTTTTCTTTTGATTGAACATGAAAAGCAGTAGGCAGTAGCAGTATATATATATATATATATATATATATATATATATATATATATATATATATATATATATATATATATATATATATAAGAATATAATAGAATATTAAAAAAAAAAAAAAAAAAAAAAAAAAAAATGAATGACGCACAACCAAGAGAACAAGCAGGATTCAGAAGTGGATTCAGTACAATGGATCACATCCAGGTTGTACAGCAGGTCATAGAAAGGCACAACGAATACACCATGCCACTGTGCTTGGCTTTTATCGACTACGAAAAAGCATTTGATTCCATCTCAAAGCATGCGATAATGGATGCACTGCTTAGCCAGGGTGTAGAGCGAGCCTATGTAAACCTATTAGAATCGATATATGATGGAGCTACAGCCACAATTCACCTTGATGATCTTGAAGTGGGAATTAATATTGAACGAGGTGTACGGCAGGGTGACGCAATTTCGCCTATTCTTTTCTCGGCTGGCCTTGAAGAAGTATTCCGTGAACTGGATTGGGAACAGGATGGGGTAAAGATCAATGGTGCAAACTTAAACCATCTTAGATTTGCAGATGATATTATTCTCATTTCACAAGACCCAGAGGAGCTGCAAAGACGCATACAAGAACTGCAAAGGGCTGGCGAACCATTTGGCTTGAAAATAAACCTGAAAAAGAGTCAGGTTATGTTCAATAACTTCGCTCAGGACAGAAGAATTTCAGTTTTAGGAAGGGATTTGGAGATTGTGGACGGCTTTGTATATCTTGGGCAGAGGATTTCCATGGAGGGGAATACCGCCCGGGAGGTGGAACGGCGTGTTAAATGTGGCTGGCAGGCATTTGGTAGGCTCAGCATAGTGTTTAAGAGCAGACTCCCACTTTGCCTGAAAAGAAAAGTATTCGATCAGTGCGTTCTACCCGTTATGATATACGGAAGTGAAGCCTGGACACTCACATTGCAATCAATTCAAAAACTTCGGGTGGCACAGAGGGGAATGGAAAGATGTATGCTTGGCATTACAAGACGAGACAGAAAGTCCTGCGCATGGATCAGGGAACAAACAAAAGTCTGTGACATCATTGGAAGAGTAAAACAGTTGAAATGGAGATGGGCAGGCCATATAGCGAGGCGATGGGACGACAGATGGACCAAGGCAATCCTGGAGTGGATACCGCTTGATCGCAAACGTCCGCGAAGAAGACCGAAAGCACGATGGACTGATGACATCGTTAAGTATATTGGACCCGAGTGGCGGAGGAAAGCCCAGGACCGTGAAGGTTGGAAGCAAGCTGAAGAGGCCTTCATCCTGCAGTGGATCGATACGGGCTGATGATGATATATATATATATATATATATATATATATATATATATATATATATATATATATATATATATATATATATATATATATATATATACATAAGCAACTGTGATATCTTAGTACTGAAGTATTCGATACTGTAACATTGGCTATAAAACTATGATCACACAAATTTAAAATAAAATAAAATGATAATTAACAAAGTAAAAAAAAATGTTTTATTCGATTTAAAAATGTACTATCACAAAGCAACGGACAAATCAATCAATTATTCCAAATAATTAGGATTAAGTAAATAGTTAAAGAAAATTTTTGAATATTAATATATTTATAAAAAAAAATTGACATTAAAGAAAATCTGTGTTTGCAAAGGCATGTTGCTTATAAGTTCAATTAAAGTTCAAACAACACATCATTAAATTTGTTTAATCACTTTGTTGATTCACTCTTGTTAAATAATAAAACATTTATGTATATTTCAAATACTATCTTAAGTAAATAATTTTCTTGGGCTTTCCATCTGTGATCCTGAGTTTAACCTATAGTCTCTAGAGCAATGTCTCCAGGTTTAGTTACCAGAGCAACGGGGAGGCTATTTTTTGTTGTACTTTAAAATATTTTAACTGGTCTCCTTTTCAGTTTTGACCTTTGTTTGTAAATAAAAGATTTTAGGATATTCCTATTTGTATTGTAAATATGTATGCTTGTTTTATTTGATTAATGATAGTTATTACTATGGCGTCACAAACGTGTTTGCCTTTTAACGTAGTTCGATGCTTCTACCGCTCTTTGACACTATTCTATGCCTCGCAAATGCCAGTTAACAATGGTATGAAATAGTCTTAATGCTCCTGAAAGTTTCCTAGTGCTTGTGTTAGGATCTGCAGCCACAGCTGCTCTTAAAATGTTGGCCCTGAGAGACCCTGGATTACCTAATCTTCCCTTCATATATCCCTCCTGGAATTCTTTAAATCAAAACTGAGTGGTGCGCATTGGTATGACAACTGCCCCCTTTTGTTAGCAAGTCTCACGAATATCGTATTTTTTACAATAATATCTTAAAATTGTCTTAATTTCGCGATTTATTTCACGGATTTTATTGTTTTTCTTAAAAAACCGTCGAATGAATATTTCGCAGTGGAATTATTTTAATTAAAATCAGATTAAACCTCCGAGGAGTAAAATATATTCGTTTATTTAAAAACAAAGCACAAATCGCAAACACTTTTTCATACTACACCCTACTAGAATTTTCATGTTAGGCGAATATTGAATCTTTAGTTAAGTGGAGTATTACTTGGCCATCAGGTTTCAAACTGATTGTTTGGTAAAGAAATTTACGCTGATCATGATGCCAACACCATCATGTGGTTAGATTATTATTTTCAATATCTCCTGGCATATCTAAAATCATATTTGCTAAGAAGAAAAGCCGAAAAAAACAATGGGCTATATATATATTTATAAAATAAATCGTGATAATTTAGTAGTTTTCAATTAATCACTCTCAGTTACAATATTTCTAATATGATTTAAAAGCAATTTCAATAAAATCTATACAATAATCAACAATTACTGCGAAAGTTAACCATTCAAATAATTCAACAACTAGGACAGTAAGTGTGTTAAAAATGAACGGAAGCCTACTTATTATACGAAATAGAAATGTGAATACCGAGTACATATCAGAATATAAAAATATTTTTATTTGTTGAAAGTTCATGAAGTCAAGTATATTAAATGATACAATTTGTATCCATATTGCGATAGCGGGTTTTTGTAGGCAATAATTGTTTGTTTCATTGTTCTTATCTATTATTGGTACTGAATTACTTTCGTTCCTAACTTGTATTGCTTCAATGAAACTCCTACCGTTAAGGAGGACGTGCGAATCTTATGGAAAAAAACGAGTTTCCAAGTATAAGATTTGAAATTTGGTAATTGTCACAAAGGATATATAATTTAACTATGCTCAACATTTTAAAATTATTCACTGTCTAGTTTAAAAAAAATTATATTTTTCTATATTCTATATAGTTCTTTTTCGATATTTATAGTTTCAAACCGTTCCAATACACAGTCTCTTATGGTAGAATGATTTCCGCCAGGGATTTGTATATATTTTCACTATTATTTTTCCAACTTTATTGAATAAAAAATATCACATAATTAAAGTTTTATATTTGCAGAATATTATTATGTATGAATAATATCGGGTTACCGATATAATGATTTAAATAATTGAAGTCAAACTTTTTTTTTTCAACTTTCGAAGACGGTCAAAGAGTTGACCAAAGGTCTGGCAATACATACATATATATATATATATATATATATATATATATATATATATATATATATATATATATATATATATATATATATATATCCCAACGGGAAGTCGGCGAGAGTATAGGTTGCTGACTGTCAATGGGGTCTCCCTAAACTTGACGGAAGGGCATGTGTCGATACCCTGACAAGCCTGAACATCGAGAGGCGAAACATGTGCCCTTCAATTGCAGGGAAGGGTGGATCTCATTCCTGGTCAAACACCGAAAAAAATGTTCATATATATATATATATATATATATATATATATATATATATATATATATATATATATATATATATATATACTCCTATTTTCATAAAATTCGACTATTTGTCTAGTTAGCCTACTCGGATTCATCCGTTTTATGTGTCCGTAAAACTTAAGTCTTCTTTTTCTCATATCGCTATGTATATCTATGTATTGTTTGATTTCTTGATTTTCTGGAAGTCGGTATGTTGTGCTATTTATTTGTTTGGGGCCTAAGATTTTTCTTATGATTTTTCTTTCTATCTTTTCAATGTCCTCGATGTGTCTCTTTCTATTCAAAATGAGCGTTTCTACCCTATATAGACATTCTGGTTTAATAACTGTCTTATAATGTCTCAGTTTTGTGTTTTTAGATATGCATTTTTTGTTGTAAATATTTTGTGTAAGTCCCTTTGACATCTACGCATCTACCCAACATTTTGTTTTTAGAAATGGTGTTCTTAGTCTGTTGCAAGTCATGTATTGTGTCTTTTCAAAAGAAGTTTGGAGTCCTATCTTTTCTGCTGTTTCTTTTAGGATGTCAATCTGTTTTTGTGCCGTTAATATATCTTGAGTCAAAATTGCTAGATCATCAGCAAAAGTTGAGACAATCAATTTTGATGTTGGTTCTCCCAAGTTTAATGGGCTGGTCAATAGTCATGGCTGACTTTTTTTTACGCCACTCCTGTATTACTTTTTCTATAACACATTTAAATAATAGTAGCGAGAGCCCATCCCCTTGTCTCACTCCAGTTTTAATTTCGAAGGGCTCTGAGTTGTCACCCATGAATTTAACTTTTGACTTTGTGTTAGTTACTATTGCTTTAATAGTTGCCAACGTTTTTAGATCTAGTCTTTGTTCTTTCAAGATTTGGAATAAAGATTCGCGGTCAATAGAATCATGTGCTTTTTTGAAATCACAAATGTACAGACGAGAGTTTTATTGTACAGTTTTTGATGTCTTAGGATTAACTTTAGATTCAGGATCTGTTCAGGGCAGGATCTGCCCGGTCAAAAACCTTCTTGATATTCACCAATTTTAGGTTCTAACTGTCCCTGTGCTCTGTCTAGTAAACATTGAGAAAGAATCTTGTAAAGAACTGGGAGAAGAGATATATCTCTGTAGTTGTTTACATCCGTTCTATCTCCTTCCTTGTGTAGTGGATAGATTAAATCTTCAATCTTACTTCCTTCAATAAATCTTTTCAATCTTCCGGAATCCGTTCGGTTCTCCAAACTTCTTGTAGAATTTTGGTTATTTCCTTGATTGTACCTGGACCAGCGGATTTCAAATGTTCAGCAGTGATTCCTTCACCAGAAGCTTTGTTATTTTTAAGTCGCTTAATTTGCCTAATTACTTCATCTTCATTCGGTTCTAATGAATCTGGGTTTGGTTGTTTAGGGTTTAGTGTTGGTAATTTGTTTAAGGGCTCAGGACAGTTTAGTAGTTGTTCAAAATATTTCGCAAGTTCTTTGCAATTGTCTTGGTTATTTAGAGCTAATTGTCCTTTTTTCTTTTGGTATCAAAAACTTTAGTGTTGATAGCCCTGTTTATTTAGTTTTAAATATTTTGTAAAAGTTTCAGGTGTTATTTTTTTGGAATTTTTTTTCTATTTCATTAAGCTGATTGTTTTCATATTTTCTTTTAGTTCGTCTAATTAGCTTCGATGTTTCTTTTCTTACCTCCAAAAATATGTTATGATTTATTGCTGTTTTTGATTGTTCTAATCTTTGAATGCTTTACTTCGGCTTAATACTGCTTGTTCGCAAACTTCATCCCACCACGGATGTTATCTACGTTTTGTAAAGGGGTCAACTTTAAGGCTGTTTTAATAATTTTTGCCAGTTTTGATCTGGTTGATTATCAAGCTGTTCTGTTAGAATTGGTTTTATTTTCGTTGTGTCGAACTTTGGTGTTAGCAGTCTCTTTTGAATAAGTTTTCGAATTTTTAAGCTAAGTTTGATTCTAGTCAAGTATTGATCCGTGTCTATGTTAGCTCCTTTCCTGACTTGAACATTCAAAATCCCTTTATAATCGGAGTATGAAATGGCAATATGGTCACCTCCGGGTCTTTTGTTTTGTTATTTTCTTCTTAAAATGGGTTGACATTATTTATATATATATATTATTATATATATATATATATATATATATATATATATATATATATATATATATATATATATATATATATATATATATATATATATATAGCCAATTCAGTGACTTTATGCCCTTTCTCCATTTACCTTCCCTGTAACAGAAGTTTCTCCATACTATCCGTTCTACTTGTTATTTGGCCAAAGTATTTCAGAAATTTTTGGTTGAGGCGGTTTTTGATATTTAATTCGATTTGAATGGAGACAAAATTATTCCGAGTGTCGATCCGTTCATACTTTGAAGAGTCACGACGTTCCGGTAAAATCTCTTTTGGCATTTTCAAGTATTGTTCGCTTCGTGTGAAGAGTTGAACTCTTCACTCAAAGCTAATGAGATTTTGGCGAAACGTCGTGACTCTTGACAGAACAAACGGATCGATATCTGGAATGATTGAGGAACATTATATACCATCCATGAAAATATTCGATGAAATGTTATATATATATATATATATATATATATATATATATATATATATATATATATATATATATATATATATATATATATATATACATATTTACATACATATAATAACTAATAATTATAAGATGCTAATGCTTTCATAATTGGGACATCAACTGGTTTAGAAATGAATGGAAACCTACTTGGTTTCGCTCCATACATTAAAAATATTTATGTCTATTGAGAGTTTCATATGTTATTCAATATAAACGTAGGTATTGAAGGTTAATATATTTATTGATGGTTCCATTATATTCAAAACGTTTACATAAATTTACAATTCTATTAAGTTTTATTTTCGAAAATTCAAAATTTCAATGTTATTTTGATATCAGTTATAATATATTTAAATACTGTTATTTAACCAAATACAGAGACTATCAACTTATTGAACAGAACATTTCATCACGGATGAAAAAATAACTGCTCTCAAAGCGTATTTTAAGAATTAAAGCAATCCTTTGAAGAGAAACTTGAATACACAGCTCATACATTGTACCTATTAATACAAACTAACTCTCCCTATGAACGCGAAACTTAGCAGTAATGTGTTGTGTACTGAAATGTCCGGGCACCTTCATATTACACTTATCATACCGAATAACAACAAAATGACTATTGCGCTACCAGTCTCGTGGGGAACCACTTGAGAAATATGAATATTTTACCATCAGTGTTTGGATGATTTCATTAAAACCAAAACTTTTCGCTTTTTAACTATAAAACTTTTTATTCGGCGCGAAGTAGAGCCAGCATCGAGCTGGTGATTGTAACATGGCTCTGTCATTATATCGCTGGTGTAATTCCGAAACAAATTAGTCTCTATAAAATATTCGATCGGCCAGTAGTCATTTATGGCTAGGAGACGTGGATACACATAAAGAAAACAGAAGAGGGTTTTGCAGTATTTGTGAGAAGGATACTTAGGAGAATGTTTGGTAATGTCAATGATAATAGAATTTGAATGATCAGGTATAACTTCGAACTCAAGCAATTGTTTATAGATCTAGATATTGTAGACTATGTGAGGGTTTAGCGACTCAGATAGACGCGACACGTGGCGAGAATGTCGGAAAGGGTGAATAGAGATAAAAAAAAGTAGATCAAAGATGATTTTTTTTTAAGTTTTTTCGCCACGATCTAAAACTGAAAAAAATATCAAAAATATCAAATATATCTGCTCTTATGTAAATAAAGAATCACTGGGTAAAATACAAAAAACCAAACGGAGACAAATTTCTCAGTGATTCTTTTTGTGTAATAAATTTGCTTAATGAACAAGAATTATAAAAAATACAAAAATTTTCTAAAATAAATACAAACTTTTGAACGTTAACGTTTCGATTTTCGATTGTCAATGTAAGTATCATTCACATATACACAAAATATATTTACTTCCTATCTTTTCAGTATATATAGAAATTAATATAATTTATTTTTTAGATTAGTTTTTAAAATGGGAGGTGAAGACCTCCCGAAACGTTCAAAAGTTTGTATTTATTTTAGAAAATGTTTGTATTTTTTAAAATTGTGGTCGTTAGGCAAATTTATTACAGAAAAATAGTCACTGAGAAATTTGTCTCCGTTTAGTTTTTTGTTTTTACCCAGTGATTTTACTTATTTACTTACATTTTACATAATTGTCAATGTAAGTATCATTGACATATACACAAAATATATTTACTTCCTATCTGTTCCGTGTATATAGAAATTAATATAATTAATTTTTTTTAAATTAGTTTTGAAAACGGGAGGGAAAGTCCTCCCAAAATCTTAACTTTCAAAAGTTTGTATTTATTTTAGAAACATTTTGTATTTTTAAAAATTTTGTTCGTTAGGTAATTACTGAAAAAGAATTAGTGAGAAATTTCTATCCGTTTTTTTTGTTTTTTACCCACTGATTCTTTATTTACATAAGAACAGATGTTTTTGATATTTTTTTTAAGTTTTAGATCGTGGGGAAAAAAAATAAGTATATAATCCCTATTATCTGGGATTATATGCTTAAACTGTTGGCTCTTTCAAATACATCCACACTGGTCTGATAATCTTGCCATTTTATCCTTAAAATTTTCTAGAGGTAGCCTTGATGAAATTCCTCGAGTTGTTTTGTTTGCTTCTGATACAGGGAGTATTCTGTAGAGTATATAATATATAATACATAATTAAAACATTACATGTGCAAGATGCATCTCCCGAAAAACAGGATTGTTCAAAAAATACACAAATATTTATTTTTTCGCCAAAAATCATTATGTTTTAATCAAAATAGTTTCCTTGCGCGTCAATACAACGTGTTGTATGGTTAATTAGGTTGACGAATTAATTTCTGAGCTCGGTTCTCATTAGTGTGGCATTTGGCTTCAGTGTTGCCATAACGCTGTTCCTTCATCTGCAAATAAAGTTTTTCGAAGAGGTAGAAGACGCAGAGTGCCAAATTAGGTAAGTATGCTGAATGATTCATGGTTAAACTGCCATTTTTGGTAAAAAAATCAGTGTTCAATGTCGAACGATGGGACGACGCATTATCGTGCAACAAGTGCCAGCTGCATTGTTGACGTTATTGTGGCCACACACGACGAACATGCAACAACAGGCGCTTCATAATACTAAGATAAAACACAGCACTGATCGCTTGACTATGTGGAACGAACTCCTTGTGCACAATTACCTACGAATCGTAAAAACAAATCAACATTGTTATAGTTTTTGACTTCACGAGACAGCTTTCCTTCGAATTTTTGCTCGGCTGGGTGCTTCCATTCGGCACTTTGACGCTCGGTGTTTGGATCATATTGAAAACACTACATCTCATTATCAGTCATAATGATGTACTTGAAGTTTTCGTCCTTTTTCGACTCTTTAATCAAGTCATTGCAATGTTGGATTCGGAGCAATTTTAAATGCTGCATTTTCAAATAAATTTGTGCTAAGTTGTTTGGCTTTATATTTAATTTTAAAGATCGTTTTTTACCTTAACTGTATTAGTTTTGCTCTAAAATAATTTTGCCCATTTTTTTCAGAGCGTTAAATGTAACATGGACAAAAAGCAAAATCGCACAATTGTCTTGTTCCAGTTCAAACTAGCCCGAAAATCTACCGAAACAGCTCGCAATAAATTCGCAATAATAAATTTCATAGCTGTGATGAAAGCCTTGAAGATCAAGAGCGTAGTGGTCGGCTAACGGATGTTGACAACGACCAATTGAGGGCCTTAGTCGTAGCCTATCCGCGTATAACTGTTCGGGAGCTTGCCTCTAAACTAGACGTAACGCATGTGATGATTCCTAACCAGATGCAGGAGATTGGAATGCCAAAAAAGCTCAATAAATGGGTGCCGCACAAATTGAATAAGAATAAAGAAAATCGTCGTTTTGAAGTGTCGCACAATAAAAAAGATCCGTTTCTCTAATGGATTGTGACGTGCGATGAAAAATGTAATCACGCGACAAAAGCTATATGAGTTGGGCTACGAAACTCTTAACCGTCCGCCATACTCAACTGACCTCTCGCCTACCAACTACCACTCTTTCAAGCATCTCGACAACTTCCTGACCGAAAAAATGCTTTAAAAATCAAGAAAATGTAAAAACTGGCTTCAACGACTTCTCGACCTCCAGGACTCCGGAATTTTATGCAACCGGTATGAATAAACTTGTTTCTTGTTGGCAAAATTGTGTTGATTGTAATGGTTTTTATTGCGATTAATAAACTTTTGTTTGAGCTGAGATATGTGCTTTTCAATTTAATAGTTAAAAACCAAAATAACTTTCTTAACAGCCTAATAAAAAATCGAAATTTTGATTTCAATTATATTGCAATCATACAACTATCATTATTACAACTTAAAATTTTCAAGATAACGAAAAACATGTAAAATATAAATGAAGTAATTCGAATGCATCAGAAAGATGATTACAACAACTAACGGCAACGTTGTACGGTCGCTTCGACTTACAATTAGTAATTCTCACACTTCAATCCTGACTTTCTCAGTGGCTCCGGTGGATAATAAAATGATGATTTGTTGACTGTAAAGAGGTTAGTTGCAGGCCGAAGTATTTTCCATTTTTAGAAATCCACTTTTGTATCGACCAAGGAGCATTTTAACTGGCTGCTACTACTTTTCTTCTTATTGGTATTTGCGATCGCGATCGACGTTGGTGTTCTTCAATTTGAATTTTTTGATGATTTTCAATTACGTTACGGAATAAAAATTAAAATTCCAAAAGCACAACTATTTGCTTTCATATTAAATCATTGATTATTTCTTTGCGTATTTACCAAGTCAATTCGTAAGTTGTTATTATACGTAGACTAATCAAAATGTTCCACCATAATACATACATATCTCTATTAGCCAGATAAAAACCACTGTACTAGAATGTTTTGCTCGTTCTATGCACACATGCCAAGTTTCACTTTCTTAAATCAGTTCTGTTATATTTTAGCAGCTGTTCAAAGTAGATTAAAATCACGCTATCATCGAAAAATATTTAAAACTAGGTGATCCGACAAAAGTTGTCCTGTCCAAATTTCAATAAATTTGTCTGGGGTCTTTTTTTTCTTGAAACTGTTTCCAAGACCATAATGAACAAAACAAATAAAAAGAATTACCTATATCCATCGTTCGAATCGTGAGTTATGGTCTTGAGTTCATACAAAAATCCCATAGAAAAAATAACGACTAATCTTGGATCTATGCGTATGAGCCTGAAAGTAAATGTCGAGTGAATGGTTTTTTCAAAATGGGCCAAATCCTACAAAAGTTGTTGTTGTTGTACGTAAGAAGCACTTTGAAGCAAATGGTCGCCTGTTTTTTGGGATAAATGAGCATGTGGCTGCAATGTCACTAGACAGTCGTAGAACGGTCAATTCTGAATGGTACACAAGCATTTGTTCGCAAGAAGTCTTTGAAGAAATTAAAAGAAAATAACCAGCGACGCATTCGAATTAGAATAAATCCAATGCTATGCATCATTTTGTATCTCTAGATGATACATCGATTCACCACTCCACACTAAAATCGAAACACTAGTTAAAAGGATGGATAGAAACTGATGGAAAAAGACAAGAATGGTGCCAGTGTCCCTCGTATAAGTTTATTATAAATATTTCGTTAAGCTGGATAATCAAGACGGTATTTTCAATTTTCGATTAGTATTCGGCAATATCTTAAACTCTAAAAACGTAAATAAATCTCCTATAGTTATAGTTACTTATGAATTCAAAATGTAGAAATAATGATGTCGAAAAGTCTTGTGATAATCTCTGTTGTTTATTACCATTATTACTAGTGTTACTTTATTAATAGTGTTACTTTATTACCATTATTACTAGTGTTAATACTGGTTTTTAAGGAAAATATGAGCAATTTCTGAACTCGTTGTAATTATATTTAGTAGCAACAAGTAGAAACAAAACTCAGCTTAATTATTAATTTTTTAATATTACTGTAATTCGCCTGTATTTTAATATCCCTTAATCCATTCACATCATTTAGAGTGAATCTTCGTCCAGCGTGCCATTTCCTCAGGTGCCATTTCTTCTCTGGCGAATACGATGCACTTGAGATCACTTTGAAGCATACAGAGAAGTCATGGAGCTTTGCAGTAACAACCCGATATATCTGCTATCAAATCATTGCAGCGAAAGTGTAGTTCCTTGTCTGATCTTTTACTGACAGTTTACCGGAGCATCCCAGAATCCCAAAAAATCGTAGATATGGGTTTTCCAGCAGACGAATCATGTTCGCTTCCTTTGGAATACTTTTACCAACTACCACCTGCTATTTCAATTGCTGTTTCATTTATAGCGTATAATAGCGAATCTTTGATTCATCTACTTTTATAAAACGTTGAAGAAATTCAACAGGATCACGTTTTAATAAATCTAAAGACTCTTGGAAAGTGTTGATTCTAAGGTATCTTTGGTGAATTATTAACAAACAGGACATCCATCGAATGGAAACCTTTTTCATATCCAAAACATCGTGTAACATGTAGTAGATACGGTCTATGGCGATGTATAGAAGTATCATCAAGGCTCGCATACCTTCAGGCGGCGCTCAGTTAATACGACATTGAGGATTTCTGTAACCATTTTTCGGTTTTTGGGCATCATAAGCGTTCCATCTTAAATCCAGCGGACGACTTTTTCATCGAAAACAAAGGGGAATAATTATTTGTAGTTTGTTTTATAATTTCTTTTCTCCAACGAATCATACTTGATAAATATCATAGTCATTTGGTCATCTCGCAGGCCTACAAATATATTTTTGCTCAGAAATCGTATTGAAAAAATTTCTCAAACGTAATAGTTTTCTTAACACATGTTTATATTAATATAAACAATCCAACCTTCATTCATCATTCTTTCAAAATAAGAATTAAAAAGACATTATAGAATTCACGGGTATTTATTTAATATTACATAATTGTTTGTGTGCGTTGAGACAAATTATGTTTTATTATCTCGAAAATATCCTGTTTAAAATAAAAGTAGGCCTACTAGTTTCCCATAAACATGACCGTGCAGCAAGTTAATATAATGGACATTTGTTAAAAATAGAAGATTTAAAAATATTATAAAATATATATTCTCTAAAAAGTTTTACCTATAAATGTGCATCAGCAATTGAGAATATTTAGGAGCAGACTTAGGTTAACGTAGACTCCGAACCACGTTTATACGCTACCTTTTAATCCCGATTAGTGTTTCCCTCGGACAATCGACTCTAAATTTATGCTAGCTAACCTTTTAAATAGTATCTCGAAAAGCCTACCGAGTGGTGAATGATCAATCTAGAATACTGCTCAGATGGGATCCAATCTTATCTAGCTTGGTTACTGCCATAGTGGGGTGACTTCTTGTCGAATTTTACATTCTTGGCTATTGAAATACAGTACTCAAGCGTGGCTTGCCCTTAGAATATTAACCATCTGAGTACTAACTGCAGCAAGTGATGCTGTATTTCGATCTCGGTGTCGGTGGATAACAGGAGATTCCACCTACAGGTCTAATAATCTAAATTATGACTAACATTGTGAAAAAAATAATATATATATATATATATATATATATATATATATATATATATATATATATATATATATATATATATATATATATATATATATATATCAGATGCACGTTATGATGCTATTGAAAAACAACAGAAATACATACCACTAGACAAATTAAATAATAAAAGAATCAAATGGAATGTATTCAATAAATTTCAAATTTAGCAACTGTATTTAGTTGACAGCATATGCGACGTTATCAAGTTTCACAATTTACTTGTTGATACTTATTGACACGTTAGGTTAGGTTATCGCATATATATAGATAATATATACTATCTGAACGTTTACTTTGATTTTTTACCTCACGATCAAAAATAGTTCCTTTAAAAACTACCATAGTGTTATAATTGTCAGAGTAGGGCCTTCAAAATGCCAAAAAGTCGTTATCAAGAGTTAGTAGCATCCCTGAGTCACTATTTTGAAGAAGAACGAGACAATGATGGTCCATTGACACTCTTTGCAGCTGTTAGAAAGGTATTTTAAGTTAATTGAATGATTAATTATAATAATAATTGAATGTTTAGTTTAAATCATGTAGTATATTACAAAAACTAAAAAAAAAAAATTGAACGTATTGCAGCAGCTTTCAGCTTGGGTATATCCACTATTAGTACTATTTCACAAAAGGTGAAAACCAATGAACTTATAAAATCATCTAGAAAGCATAGTTCTATTAGAAGGGTTACCAATATGGCAGCTTTGGATACAAATTCTATTCGTGACACCATTTATATCATGTACGAGGTATATTTTCTAATAAGGTCCGTTTTTTAGTAAGAAGAAAAATAATATAAATATCACTAAAACATATTTCATTCCATATTTTACACATTTTTATCTGCTTTTCTACATAATTTCCTATTTTTGTTCTAACAGTTGTCATACCGCTCAACAAGTTTTTGAATTATGAAGTTAAAGAAATCTGCCGCCATGACTGCAGATTTACCTTATTCGTCGTAGTTGAACCGTTGACCACTAAGGAACCCCTTTAAATACCAAAACAAATGAAAATCACTGGGTGCAAAGTCTGGACTGTAGGTGATCTTATGATCCAGTTCTTCCCATTCAAAAAACCTGATTAGACCTTGTGTTTGTGCAGAAACATATGGCCTTTCGTTGTCATGGAGCAACATCACACCAGAAGATAGTTGGTCACGCCGCTTGTTTTGCATGGCGCGCTGGAGTTTTCTCAAGGTGACATAATACGCATCAGAATTGATTGTTATGCCTCTGTTATTGCTATGTTATTTAACTCACTATAGCAATAATACCACTTCAATATTGACTTTCTCAGTGGCTCTGCCAGATAATAATATAATGATTTGCTAGTTGTAAACGAATTAGTTGCCGTCTGAAGTATAACATTTTCCATTTATAAAAATGTACATTAAATCGACTATTTTATTAAATCGAATATTTTAACTGGCTGTAATTTTCTTTGTCATTATTGTTGTTCTGTTTTTTAGTTTTATCTTTTCCAATTATTCTCAGTAACGTTTTCCAACGAAAATAAAAAGTAAAACGTAAAAGTACAAGTCTTCCCTTTCAAAACAAGCCAACATCAATACAAAAATTCATAACAAAACTCACATTATTTAACAGATTATTTTCAATAGATATACAATAATTGCAATAATGCAATAAATATTCAATGTTTATTTTCAGTAATCACTCAATACAAAATATAGGAGTAAATAGTGTTATCGGAAATTTCTTGCCAATTGTGTTAAACTATAAATACCTAGACACATAAGAAACATTATGTTATTAGATCAAATATTTCAAATATAAAATAGCCTAGGAAAAGATCAGAAATTTTTATATACCTAGTGTTCAGTTATATGGAAACGACTTACCACTATATGCCCTACTCATTTCTTGATTAGGAATTTATTTAATTGTGAATGATATTTAATTTTGGTTTGATATTTTCATACAGAATATAGATAAACTTATTTTTATTTAAATGTACTTTAGTTAAAATATGTACTTAAAATTAGATGATATAAAATTGAACTGGATATTTTTGCTGGAAGTTGAAAATGTACTTGTTATTTTATTTTATCAGAAGAATAAGTTAGAATATTATGGTCATAACAGAGAGGCCAGTGAGCAGCAATTAAGATGAGGTAATATAATACTAAAACCACTGAAAATAAGGAAAGAGTCATAGGGTAAGTAAGACAAAAACATAGGTTTGGACACTAGAGCAGGAAAGAATGAAGGTATGTACCAAAATAAAGTGAAGTATATATATATATATATATATATATATATATATATATATATATATATATATATATATATATATATATATATATGTACAGACAAACAATATAGAGGAAGGAATAGAAAAACCTGGGATATAGACCATTTTGATTTAGAGAAAACTATAACTGAATAATACTACTCAATTAAATAGAAAAGGTGGTGTAGTTTCGACGGATAAATATTAGCGATCTAACTGTGGAAAACAAATTAGTGCATATAAATGGAAAATATATTGAACTGCAAGCATGAATTAAAAAACTCTCATGTACTCTAGTTGGTACTTTAGTTGTTTCTAAATGTTTATAAGCCATTGGGTTGCACACAACATAGAGAAGATTATTTTATACGAGATCAATCGGTTAGAGCTTACAAGACCTGCGAGCAACTCTAATATGGAACCCCTTCTTGGAACCCAAATATGAAGTTCTTCCACAGTCATTCTATTGTCGAGACTTTGCTCCCTGGAATTTCCATCGCTTAAGATTTATTCAATCCCTAAGTTTCCTCTTGATATTAATGCATATTTAAACAAAAATAGTCAAAATAAGCTTGCATATGAAATTATATGGTAGTATATAGTAAAAATGAATGCAATGATGATATACTATGATTTTAGAAAAACTATACTATGATTTTAGAAAAAAAAACTATTAATACTTTTAAAGCGTACTAATACTTTTCAACATAACCTGTCCTAACGTGAATATACCTTATCTAAAACTTGTCCAGAAAGGTAGCAAAACACCCCATAATAGTTATGGCTTTATCAGTCTACTTAAAATGCATGCACAGATGAATTTTGTTGAGGTTTGGATAAAAAGGAATTTGGGCAAGTCGAATTTCTTGATCTATGTATCATTACATAATATCACCATTACATATACAACAATTATAAAGTTAATCCGATAAACTAAAATATGCATAATGATTTTTGTTCTCAAGATTATTTTTAAACTTATGAGTTTAACACCAATGCTGTAATAAAATTTGTACAACTGACGGCAACGTTGGACGTTTGCTTTGGGTTAGTAATTCTCACACTTCACTTTTGACTCTCCTAGTGGCTCTGGCGTATAATAAAATAATGATTTGTTGGCTGCAAAGAGGTTAGTTGCTGGTCGAAGTAGTTTCCATTTTCAGAAATCCACTTTTGCAGCTACTTTAGCTAATTTAACTGGCGTTTTTCTTCCTATTAGTGTTTTTTGATCGCCAACGACGTTGGTGTTCTGCTATTTTAGTTTTTTTCCTATCATTTTTAATCAAATCAAGGAATGAGAATTAAAATGCTAAAGCGCAGCTTTCCCTCTTTTCGATTTCTTCGTTTAAGCCAATGATGTTATATAATGATAATGTTTTTGAATTGTTAATATTTCATTAAGTTAGTCTGGATGGTTCTTAAAATGATTCATAAAAAAGATATATTTATATTACAATTTATTTATATTACTAAAAATAAAATTTTCGGGTACCAAAAAAAGTAGATGTAGTTTTTGTTCTTAGAATTGCATTCTGTAAAAAAGAGACTCAATAAACCTCCTAATACTTAGCAGTATACATATATATGTTACATCTAATGTTTTCACGGATGGTAGATAATGTTTCAAAATGAGTCTTCACAGGATCAACGGATCGACACCCGGAATGATTTAGATATATATATATATATATATTATATATATATATATATATATATATATATATATATATATATATATATATATATATATATATATATATATATATATATATATATAGCATATTTCAATATAAAATGTTGAGACAAAACTAAAAGAACTTTTTTGTATACATATTTTTGATATCGTTTTACAATTTTTTTTCCCAAAATAAGATATTTTTAAAGTTTATAGATTGTCTCTATATATTAATGCAAATTCTTGCATATTTTAAATTGTTGTTTCTTGGGGTACATGGAAAATTGAATCCTTATGTTTGCTTTAAAATGTTGAGAAACTTTATTTCACAGTTTAATTGAGTTAGAATAGCAATATTGTCGCAACAGAGCTATCAGCAATTTGAAATTGCTGAGGTTGTGAGAGTGAATCAAAGTGACATTTTTCGAATAGTTAAAAAAATCAGGGAGACAAACGATGTTACAGACCGGCTTGGAAGAGACAGAAATAGTATTACTACTGCTGCGCAAGATCGTCAAATACCCCTCATTGTACGACGTAACCCTATACTTTCTACCACTGCTATTAAAAATGAGCTAGTTCGCCTTAAAAGGGTAAATGTTTCAAGACAAACCATATCGAGAAGACTCCATGTCAAAGACTTACATCTACGAAGGCTCTTGCGTATTTTTAAAATTCAGCCCATCGACTGCGATGAGCTGAAGATATAAGGGCAAATGGACCTAATTAGAATTTCGTCTAGTTTGGTGACCAGATAAGAATAGGCCTAGTGTCGGATTCGTGATGAACTTTAGTTTGGAGAACCCCTGGGCAACAAGCCCGCTTGAATGCTGCTCCACTCCCAGTTCCATTTCAAGGAGGGAGCATTATGGTATGGGGGACTATAATGCATGGGGATTGAATTCCTCTTGTTTTTATTGGCCGCATAATGACAAGAGTATCATTTTTTAGAAACGTCTTAGAGCCTATTGTGTGTCCGTTGTAGACGACAATGCACCCCCCATCGAACAGCTGGTATTCGTCAATTTTTTAAAGACGAGGGTATAACAAGACTGTCATTTATGTCAGTTAGTGTGTTAGTGTCTCTGTAAAGATGGAAAAAATTGAATATCGTGCAGTCATTAAATTCTTGCATTGGAAAGGCAATATCCTTACGCAAATTAACTTTAAAATTATTTTCATTTGCCTAATATTTTTGACGAGTAATGCCATCTTCTCGTTGAGGCTGGACTTTTCAGACTACCCTCATAATATTCGCGTAGCTCGATAAACAACAACCAACGATTTTCTAATATTATTAGTGGTACCGATTTTTTTATTACATGCTCATTGTGCTTAAAAACCCCAAGGCCGAACAGTTGTTATTCTACTGTATGACAATGCAAGACCTCATAGTGCCAGAATCACCAAAGAAAATATCAAACAGTTAGGCTAGGAAGTACTTTCTCAACCACTGTATTCATCTGATGATTACCATCTTTTCGGATTCACTTGAAAATTACTATCATTTTAAAAAAGGGAATAGGAAGTTTGTCAGAGAGATGAGCGACGATTATCAGAGGTTAATATCGATGAAGATTATATTGTAGATTAAAACTAAATTAACTCTTAAATAAAACAAAATGTTGTACAATATTAAAATACAAAACTACATTACTTATGGGTATAATACTATATATTTCCCTAATACTATATGTTTCTTTAAAAGCGTTTTGTAAAACTCGTAAAATATCATTTATTGGTTTGAGATTTCACCATTTATTATTGCAGTTACTAAAACTGAAAATGCCTAGCAAAACTCAAATCTGTAAAACACAGTAGATAAGAAAGCGATTCGAATCTTAATTAATGGAATTTTTCAATCATCATTGTTGACTTGAGTACTGGTACAATGTCTTAAAGAAATGAAATTTTCTTTTGCCCAATGGGGTTCGCTTTTTCTCTATTTGCACCATTCCGTTTGATGGTGATGCGAAACTATCCTACTTACAAACCAATATACGCAATATTCCACGTGTAAACCAAAATATAGTGCCCTTAAGTTTTCCAGCGGACTATTACATACTTGGACTTTTTAGTCGACTTTCATCAAGTCTCTTTCACTAAGCAGATTGTTTTCTGAACTCTGTATGTAATGATCGATCGATGTTCCAATAAGAATTATTGATCAGAGAAGAAAACCTAGTTTATATTGATTTAGTATGTTTAAACATTGCTGTAGAGTTTTGACATTTTTGATTCAAAGAAGGTCATGAGAACATCAAGAACGTCGAATATCTTGGTTCGAAAAATTCCGTGGGTACTAAAAGCAACATTGAAATTGCGTAAATTTATAAAAAATTAGCCAAAATCGTCTTCAAGTCCAACAAGTCAACAAGTCCAAAAATTCAATTCGTCGCAATTTGACCTATCATTTGGGACAAGGTTTGTACACGCTTTGTTCCACACAAATTAACCGACCACCAAAAATTACTCCGAATTCAACATTGCAAGTACAGGTGGTGGTACAAGTATATTGTTACTGGTGATGAGACGTGGTGTTTTCAATATGATCCAAAAACCAACCGTCAAAGAGTCGAATGGAAGCACCCGAGCTAGCCAAATCCGAAGAAAAGCCGTCCCAAAAAGTCAAAAATGTTGATTTGTTTCTACGATTCGGGGAGAATTGTGAACAAAGAGTCCATTCCACCTGATCAAACGATCAATGCTGTGTTTTATCTTGTTATGAAGCATCTGTTGTCACGTGTTCATAGTATGCGGCCATAATACCGTCAACAACGCAGCTGGTGCTTGCTGCATGAAAATGCGCCGCACCATCGCTCGCGGTTCATCACTGATTTTTTGACCAAAAATGGCATTTTAACCATCAATTATTCACCATACACATCTGATTTGACTCTCTGCGACTTTTACCTCTTCGAAAAACTTCATTTCCCGACGAAACGTCAGCGTTATGCCGACATTGAAGCCATTCAAAAGACGTCGAACACCGTCCTGAAGGACATATCTTTGGCAGAGCTCAAAAATTGATTCGTCAACCTAATTGACCGTGCAAAACGTTGTATTGACGGGCAAGAAGACTATTTTGAATATAAATAATATTTTTGTAGAAAAAATAAATATTTAGTTATATCATCATCATCATCATCATCATCAGCCCGTATCGATCCACTGCAGGATGAAGGCCTCTTCAGCATGCTTCCAACCTTCACGGTCCTGGGCTTTCCTCTGCCACTCGGGTCCAATATACTTAACGATGTCATCAGTCCATCGTGCTTTCGGTCTTCTTCGCGGACGTTTGCGATCAAGCGGTATCCACTCCAGGATTGCCCTGGTCCATCTGTCGTCCCATCGCCTCGCTATATGGCCCGCCCATCTCCACTTCAACTGCTTCACTCTTCCAACGATGTCACAGACTTTTGTTTGTTCCCTGATCCATGCGCAGGACTTTCTGTCTCGTCTTGTAATGCCAAGCATACATCTTTCCATTCCCCTCTGTGCCACCCGAAGTTTTTGAATTGATTGCGATGTGAGTGTCCAGGTTTCACTTCCGTATGTCATAACGGGTAGAACGCAGTGATCGAATACTTTTCTTTTCAGGCAAAGTGGGAGTCTGCTCTTAAACACTATGTTGAGCCTACCAAATGCCTGCCAGCCACATTTAACACGCCGTTCCACCTCCCGGGCGGTATTCCCCTCCATGGAAATCCTCTGCCCAAGATATACAAAGCTGTCCACAATCTCTAAATCCCTTCCTAAAACTGAAATTCTTCTGTCCTGAGCGAAGTTATTGAACATAACCTGACTCTTTTTCAGGTTTATTTTCAAGCCAAATGGTTCGCCAGCCCTTTGCAGTTCTTGTATGCGTCTTTACAGCTCCTCTGGGTCTTGTGAAATGAGAATAATATCATCTGCAAATCTAAGATGGTTTAAGTTTGCACCACTGATCTTTACCCCATCCTGTTCCCAATCCAGTTTACGGAATACTTCTTCAAGGCCAACCGAGATAAGAATAGGCAATATTGCGTCACCCTGCCGTACACCTCGTTCTATATTAATTCCCACTTCAAGATCATCAAGGTGAATTGTGGCTGTAGCTCCATCATATATCGATTCTAATAGGTTTACATAGGCTCTCTCTACACCTTGGCTAAGCAGTGCATCCATTATCGCATGCTTTGAGATGGAATCAAATGCTTTTTCGTAGTCGATAAAAGCCAAGCACAGTGGCATGGTGTATTCGTTGTGCCTTTCTATGACCTGCTGTACAACCTGGATGTGATCCATTGTACTGAATCCACTTCTGAATCCTGCTTGTTCTCTTGGTTGTGCGTCATTCAGTTTTTTTAATATTCTTTTAGAAATTATCTTAGTGAAAACTTTGTACATCACTGATAGAAGGCTTATTGGACGGTAGTTCTTTAAATCTTCCTGTGCTCCTTTTTTATGTAAAAGGATCACTTCTGCATTTTTCCATAAGTCAGGTACTTTTTGTTCTTTGAGGCATTTTGAGTATAATTTTGCCAGTGTTTTATGTAACGTCCGACCACCAGCTTTTAGCATTTCGACAGTTACACTATCCTTTCCTGGAGCCTTGCCGTTCTTCATCAATTCTATAGCATTTGTTACTTCCTCCACTAGGATATCTGGTATTATATATTGTTCTTCCGTGGGTATTGCTGTCCCTGACTGGCTCTGATCTTCATATAACTGGGAATAAAACCTTCTGACAATCTCTAACATTTGGGTACGCGTCCTGCACACTGTGCCATCCTCACGCTTTAAAGCATATATTTGCGTTCTTTTGTTTTGTTTTGTTAATTTAGTTATATATATATATATATATATATATATATATATATATATATATATATATATATATATATATATATATATATATATATATATATATATATATATATATATATATATATATATATAATGTATAGTTGTTTTAAAGTCATGTTTTCCGGAGACGCAAGTTGTATATACAGAACATCTCTGAGGCAATATCTGCGAACTTCGATGAGGAGGTGTTACAAAACGCATCCAGGTGCTTAAGGAACAGTGTTTTTCCACCATTTTTATTTTCTTTGACATCATTTTTTTGGAAAACTTAATTATTGTTAATTTTCAGGCTTTTAAAATGGACATTCCAGGCTGTAAAACTTGATTTTTAATACATGTCGTCGTGGTAAAAAAACTACAGGTGGTAATCAGTTGATTACTACCTCTTTCGCTCGATGTCCAGTCAAATGAAGGGAATGTCCTTCTCCAACGATGCAAACCTCAAAAAACTCTGAGTCCAGACTTGGCGATTTCTGGCGAAACGGCATCAATAAATTGGTCGAGAGGTGAAAACAGGTCATGAACAATGACGGAGAATACACCATTGATTAATTTGTTGTTATATAATGTTATTATTTGTTGCCTTTTTCAATAAAACTTTTTGTTAAAAAACGCCAGGGAGTTAGGGGACAAAATAATAACGTACTTTAAGGGGACTTCCCACTAAAAACATGCAATAATTATTTGTAGGTTAACATTTTGGATCAATAAAATTTTAAACTCGAACAGATTTACTATTAAACGCCAAAGTATTCTATTTAACTTCTTGACGCGAGTTTCGCTAACTATGTTAGTATCATCACGAGATGACTTAATCTTTCAAGATTGAATTGTTTAATAGTAGTAATTAGTCTCTCTTAAGATCAGAAGAAGATGCGAGATGGCAAGAAATACAATGCGGATTTACTGAAGATATGGAGAGATAGGGACAAAACAGATAAGACAAAGAAGCAGATAAAAACTTTAGTATTTCCAGCACTGCCATATCCCTGAAACAAGGACCATTAAAAAACCGGACCTCAAGCGCACTGATTCTTTTAAACTTTGGTGCGGGAGAGCGGGTCCTTTGCATTCCATGGACTGCCAAACGAACAAACGTATCCGTTATTCAAGAAATTGGTGAACCCATAAGGTCATTTTAAATTCTTCATGAAGGAATACTAAGATTATTGACTATATTGAACGTAGGGACAGCAATAACCTGGAAAGACTGGTAGTACCGGGACTGATGGAGGGTTCTAGATCACGCAGCAAGCTCTAAAAAGATGGATAGACCAAACTAAGGAAGCTAAAATATGAAAAAGATGAGAAATCTCTTCAAGTTCCAATTGAAAAATTGAATACAATTTTATTTCAAAAAGTTGTTTTGCCTAGGTGCTACAATGAAACATACAGTTTCGTATACTTCACCTTTTAAGCAACATAATAATGAAATATAATTCTCATAAATTATAATCGGTTATTTAGGTAAATTATTGTGTACAAATAAAAGAGCAATTAAGACTAAAAACTACAAAAAGTAAAAATTATTCAGTATAACTAATTACCAAAGGAACATAATTGTTATACAACACAATCAAATCAAAAGAAACCACGTTTTTAAGAAATATAAATGAAATTACGTACACAGTACACAGTTTTCTAGGCCAACTGTCTATTTTTTCTAAATATTACGCGAAAAGTTTACAAAGAAATGAGCCGCAAACTACAATGTTTACAGACAGGTCATGATTTGTTAACATTTCGCCACAGCTTAATCACAATTGACCTATATTTCGGATGTTTTTACGTCCACTCGTTTGATAATAAAATTATTTGATCGCCAAAGCAAATTTTGGTGTCGATTAAAAACAATGGATGTCAAGTGACCCATTTAGAACAACGTTGTCAATTCTTGCCGTTAAATAACACCTGATATATAAAAGCCATAATCATAATATATACGAGGTGTATAAATAATGTAATCAGACTGGTGACGTAACGTTCGATATGGCAACATTGCTGGTTTCCTCGAGGGAAGTTCAAATTCGCACTGCTGGACACTCGCTGGACACTGTTGGACATTTTCATCACTTTGTTACGATCGAAAACTTATTTGGGTTAAAAATATATTTGTGGCGACGGCTGTATGGACTGGATATTTGAATAGTTGTTTCGGAAATGTCTAGCTCTCCTCACCTACAGAAGATGGATAAAAGTAAGAAAACGACAACTAGATGTTGTCTACTCTTTTCTTTTCTTCAGTCAATTCAGTGTCATTTGTCAATTCCTCAGTCAGCCACACTGGTCACTGCCCCCCCACGAACAGTTGGTGCAATTGGGTTTTTGAACAAAAAATAATTATTATTTGAATATAAAAAAATTGTTTGCAATTAATTATAAATGAAATGAAAAATGTATGAAATTTAAAATAAAATCACATGACTACGAAAGCTTCGTTTGACTGCTATGTTTGTGACGTCATTATGTTAAAGTGTTTTCACGTAAGTAGTGTCAACGACTTTTACCTGTATATACTGTCAAAATTCATTGAAGTTTAGTGCAAAAAAATATTATTGGTTACTAATTTAATTCAGTAATGTGTAACAAAGGGTTAATAAAAAGCAATTCTGATAATATACTTGATAAAAATATGTATATGGTCACAAATTTTCTCAAAAATGACATTCGGTTCAATTCAGCTGAAGTTCGAGGTGCTAAAGCACCAATTTGGGTTTTTTTTAGTAATAATGTAAACGTAAATAAGAAACAAAATATTTCTATTAAATATAATTAAATTATTTGTAGGGTGTCACGTGAAAGTTGCGGTGACAAGGCTATAGGTTATATTCAATTTAACCCCAAAAATTGTATTTGTATGGTGAAAGAACGGGTATGTCCAGAACATAAAGTTCTGAGTAAAATTATACAGTTACCTCAATTGTGAATAAAAAAACTAAGAAAAGTTCAAAACATTCAATATCAAGATTGTGTAGATTCAGCAGGTAATAAGTACTCAAACATAAAAAAAAATGATATAATGTTATAAATAATAATCTTTTGTATATATTTGATGACAGGTGGTTGTAAAAATTTTATGTTGTTTTAGGTTTAATAAGTCATGCTGCTTGAAACTATTGATTACGACGTTTAACATCTTGTGACAGATTTAAAAACATTTTTTTCGGGAGTTGTTTTGGTAGTATTCGTACAAAATAGTACTAAATGAGCACGATAACTAATTAGATTTAACATTTTCAATAAATTTATCAATACACTGATGATAATAGCAAGAATAAGTTGATTAAAAACTAAAACACTCGTATCACCTGTCTGTAATGTTAAGTGGAAATAAACACTGTGACGTCACACGCTCTCGGGTTTTTTCGTGAACTGTCGGCGCGTCATCGATACCAGGTTTTAAAATGTATTTTCAATTTGATATAACTTTTTGATCATAAGGAAAAACATAAAAATAAAAATAGTTTTGTTAAAAACTTATAGATGATCTCTCCATTTATGACAATTTTTGTTTCAAAACCACAATTTAGAGACCAAAGTCGCGTGCGGGTACACAAGTCCCAATAGGACGATCAGATTTCCACTTTGATAAAGCAAATCGCCAGATTTTTATTTTTGGTAGGTAAGTAGATTAATATATATATATATATATATATATATATATATATATATATATATATATATATATATATATATATATATAATAAATTTCCTTAATAATCCAAGTATTGGCTATCGTTAATTATTACTTCTTCCCGTGTTTCTGTCATAGAATGAGTTCCGATCCAAAAGAACTTTTGGTTTTTTTGGTGCCAAACATTCATTAAGCCAAATGTTCGTTTCTTCGTAAGAATGTAAGAGTACAGCTTGTACAAAACTAAAACCGTTGCACGTCATCGATGACGCTATTAAAGAACAGCAGAAATACTACAAAAATTAAATAATAAAATAATCAAATGGAATGTATTCAATAAATTTTGAATTTAGCGGCTGTGTTCAGTAGGCGTAGTCTACGTTTTCGGGTTTAAAATTTGTCTTGTTGATATATATTGACACGTTTGAACATTATTCCTTTTATATCTAAACGTTTACTTTCATTTTTACCTTGCGATCGAAAACAGTTTCTTTAAGAACTTAAGTCGCGCTATTTTGAACAAGAATGAGACAATAATGGTCCATTGTTACCCTTTGCGGCTGTTAGAGGGGTATGTTAAGTTAATTCCTAATACTTGGATATGTTTAGTTTAAGTCATATTTTTTAGCGTGTTGCAGCAGCCTTAAGGTTGAGTATGGCCACTGTTAGTACTATTTCACAAAAAGTGAAGAACAATGAAGTTTTAAAATCGCCTAGAAAACGTAATTTTCCTAAAAGGGTTACCAATACTGCAGCTTTGGATACAAATTCTATTCGTGACACCATTTATATCATGTATGAACACGGTAAGCATATGTATCCTAAGAATTGCAAAAAAGACTTCTTAAACCCATCGTAAGCACTCCCAGTTTAATTTGAATTTTCAGGGCAAAAAAAATAATTTACATTCCTTACATAAGCAATTAAAAGATAAGCAACTGTTTGACGGATGCCGTATGTATTACGGATTGCCGTATTACATACGGCCGGACGGATTGCCGTATTCAAGGTATTGAAAGAAGTAGATTTTAAATGGAAAAAAAGATATTCTAAGATAAGGCCCTATGGAACTTAGTTATCCTAAAACATAGATTTTTTGAGAGGTTATATTTTGAAAGAAAAAACGCCTTGTAAAAATTTGCCTTCTTAGATGAAACTTGGATTTTTCAGAATGGTACTATGAGTCGTTCATGGCAAGATAATAATAAGAGGAGTGTAAACAATTACCAAAGTTGATGGTAAAAGGTAAGTTACATAAATATGCAAAAAATATGAAAAGTCTTGATTGAACATTTTTATTTTAGATAGCGGCAAGAAAGTTCTTCCCTTAATTATAATTACTGCAGATGATAGCAGTGATTCCAGCCAGCACTTTTCAGACTCCGATTAATGAAAATAAGTGCATGCAGATATTTCATTGTTTTGTTTTGTTTAGTATTTGTATATTATATATCAATAAATGTCACTGATAGTTATATAATATTATTTTAATAGCCATTCAAATATTAAAAAATGTTGTGGATGATTTTTGAATGAAGCATTTTACATGTGCTAAATCCATCTAGAGGTACTAAATCAATGACACTTACAAGACTTTCAACATTTATTATAATTTTGTAACTTACTTTGTAATTTGCATTTAATTTGAAGATAATTTTTTTAATTGTTATTAAAGTAAAATTGTAAAAATGATTCGCTAAAGTAAGGTTATGATGTTTAATCATAATCTGGCAACAGCGCAGCCGAAATTTTGATCACGTGCTTAATGACGTGCAACGGTTTTAATTTTATACAAGCTATAGTTCTGAAACTCCGTGCTGCATCGATCGAATTAAGTGGTGGCCCAAAGGGGCCAAGTCCGGCGAATACGGCGAGTAGGGTAGGACGTTCCATTTAACGTTATCCAAATAGTCTTTTACACATTTTGTAACATGGGCCCGAGCATTGTTGAAAAATGATGTGTCTGTTGGTATGTATTCTGGTGTTTTTTGCTTCAATGTTTGGTTCAATTTGATCAGTTGTCGGAATCGATCACCAGTAATCGTCTCATCAGGTTTCAGCAGTTCGTAATACGAAGCTCCCCTACTATCCCACCAAATACACAGCAAAGCCTTCTTTCCATGTATATTGCGCACTGGTTGTGATGTTGAAAGCTGGCCTGGATCTACCCATGATTTTTCGTGTTTTAGGTTGTCAAAATAGATCCAATTTTCATCATCTGTCACAACTTAATGAAAAAAACATTTTCTTTTGTGTCTGGTAAGCAATATTTCACAATTGTTTTTTCGCCTTTCAGTGTCTTTTTCCTTCAATTCGGATGGAACCCATTTTCCTTACTTCAGGATCTTTCCCAATATTTGTAGATGTTCGAAAATGGTGGATTGGGAAACATTATATGCTTCTGCTAATTGTTTCAACGTATGAGTTGACTTCATCCAATAATGTTTGCAAATCTGCATCTTCAAACGTTTTTGCCTGCATTGGACGGGCATTATCTTTTATATCAAAATCACGACTTTTAAAGCGTTTAAACGATCGTTCACAAGTTTTTTCAGTTAGAGCATGTTCACCATAAGCTTCAACCGACAATCGATATCTTTCAACATCCGTTTTTTCAAATTAAAGGTTGTTAAACTTCTAAAAAAACTTCTTCTTCTGTTTTAAATGATGTTTTGTAATTATGGTTGAGACTTGGATTTACCACAATGATTCTAAACTGCGACAATAAAGCGCAGAGTGGACTGAGCCCGGTTCTTTAGCTCCGAAGCGGTCACAATGGTCAAAATTGGCCAAAAAAGTTATGGCATCAATTTTTTTAGATGCAAAAGGCATTTTGTTAATTGACTACCTTGAAACCGGTAAAACAATAACAGGACAGTATTACGCAAACCTTTTGGATCAATTGAATGCAAAAATTCGTGAGAAAAGACCTGATTTAGCGAAGAAAAAAATCATTTTTCATCAAGGCATGCACCGGCTCACAGAGGTGTTCTTGTAATGGCCAAGTTGCAGAAGGGATACTATGAATTGTTGAAGCATCTACTATGTTCACCAGATCTGGCCACCTCTGACTTTCATCTGTTCTCAAACCTCAAAATATTCCTACGTTGCAAGCGTTTTTCATTAAATGATAAAGTAGCTTAAAGGAAACGTATCAGTGTTTTCTAAAATGGAAATGTTAAATGGTTTTTGTTAAATGGAAAATTTTTAAAATGGAAATATTAATGAAGAAATTGTAGCAGTCGTAGCTGAGTATTTTGAAGACCAGAGTACAGAGTATTTTCCAGACACCAAATAAATGAATTGGAGAACCGCTGCAAAAAATGTATTAAGCTTAAGGGAGAATATACAGAAGAATAAAGTAATTTTTGGAACTATAAACTTGTTTTATCACTTCCGCTCAGCGAACTTTTCAGTTAGCCTAGTATATCTATATTTTTATTATTTTATTTTAATGTATATTTTGTGATACATATATTAAGAATATTAGTACCAACGACCCCAAAAAAATCTTGTGATACCATTTATAATTACAATTTTGTACAATTACAATTACATTCCAGGCCACTTCCAAGTTTGGATTTGAACAAACCGACAACCACCAGGAATCGTGGTATAAAAACTTGGTGGAGCCCAACAGGGTAAGTGATAGAGGTCAGAGGCACAAATTACATCAGGAATCCACAACGAGCTAGCCGTGTGTTGGGTACAGGAATATGAAATTTATAATATTTGATATGATCATTTATATTATAATTTGTAAAATAATAACAAAGCAGCTCGAAAGTCCTTAAAAACCTATGACTTCAACTTTCTTTACAATCTTTCTTCATTTTACTCTATTCATGGCTGCATCCTACCATCCTCCTACCCTTGCTGAACTTAAATCCTCCTTCATGCCTCCAACCACTTCCTTATTGGTCATCCTCTCCTTCTTCTTCGTCTATCTCCTCTTAACAATGCTTGTTTTACCCACCTACTATCTAGCATTCTTAATACGTGACCCAACTACCTCAATCTGGGAGAGCTAACTATCTGACTTATAGATGGTTTTTCCATATAGAAGTTTAATTTCTGCATTGGTTTTCTTCTCCATATTGTCTCTTGTAGTTTCACTCCACCAAATATCTTCTTCAGTACTCTTCGCTCCCAGACATCCAATCTTTCTTCTTCTTTTTTATTCATTACCCAACATTCATAGCCATATAGTACCGTGGGTTGAATAACTGTTCTGTACAACCTTAACTTTGCTGACAATTTGTAAAATACCATTAGCAAAAAGTCTCAAACAAAACTAGATAGCGCACTGTCGCCTGAAATCGTCTACTAGTACTGAAGACGTATCAGATGTCGGTCTCATCTCCAAATGTGCAA